>ML660203.1:164325-472205 GCA_007570785.1 Antilocapra americana
CCCCCCAATGAATGCCATTTGTTTATACTCAGCCCTCAGCCCAGTTAAACTAATCACCACCACTATCTTTTGGGCCACTGTTATCTCTTGCATGGATTATTGTGTTATGTCTGTCTGTCTGGAGCATGCCCTCTTCCAGTAGGTTTTCTACTCTGCAGCCAGAATGATCTTTTTAACAAGAAGTGTCTATCACTTGTGATCCTTCATTACTCCCAGTAAAGTTCAAATTTGTAATGTGTAAACTGCCAGTTCTCTACCCAATGACTACTGTCCTCTTGTTTCTTAATAACATAGCCCTGATTTGATCAAGACAGCAGGGGGTCCTACTAAAGGGGGCTTCTGAGAGGTCTGACAGGAAGTACAGAAATCAGACACATTGGTAACTAAAACTTGAAGGGTTATTTTCTTTTCAAAGGCCAGGATTTCCTTTCTTCGAGATAATGCTGTGTCCCTATAAAATACTTGTAAATGAAATATTACTCATGCTACCAAGTTCTGCCAATGAGATGAAAATGGACTATACTGGTTAGAACTTCCAAAAAAGGTTCTCAAAGTGGGAACAGACAGCAACCCGTCCCTCTTTTGCCCATCCCTAATTTCTTCTCCTGCTTTCTACCAGTTTCAAGGACTGGAGACTCAACGGCCATTCTAGACATGAGGTATCAAAGAGAATTCCAGCCATGTGCCTTAGATGGCTGAGTAAAAAGAGCCAAAGAGGACCTTGGTGTCCAATAACTGTAGAACTTTGGACTTCTTTCATGTGAGGAAACAAAATTTGTATCTTAAGTCACTGATATTTTACTAACAGTTAAACTGAAACTTGATACTGGCTTTAAAGCATTTCCTCATCTGACCTTTGTCAATCTTAATCCTCCCTAATCTCCTGCTCAAATTCAACAATTCAGCTATGCTGAATGTTTTTCAGTTCCTCAAGACTATTTCTCTCCATTTAAAGTTCTTCCAAGCTGCTCTTTCTTCCAGGATTACAGCGCCCCCCACCCCCACCCCACACGTCCCCTCCAGCTAACTCCTTCTTATCCTTTGGATCCCAGCCTGAAAACCAGCTCTCCAGTGACCACATGAGCTAGATTAAGATGCCCCTCTTTTCTGGTAACAGAAGAGTTCCCCATCATGCTACTTATTACACTCCAAACTGTGGTATTTTCTTGATTTTCTCCTCCCTGAAAGCAGGAAGCCTATCGTGTTCAAAACTGTATTCCAAACGTCCAGCTAATTCCAAAGAACTCCTTCTGGAATAAACAGAGCAAGTGAATGATGGGAATATGGGCTTCCCTGGTGGCTCAGTCGGTAAAGAATCTGCCTGCCAATGCAGGGGACCTGGTTCAATCCCTGGGTCGGGAAGGTCCGCTGGAGAAGAGAATGGCAACCCACTCCTGTATTCTGGCCTGGAAAGTCCCATGGACAGGGGAGGCTGGCGGGCCACAGTCTATGGGGCTGCAAAGAGTCAGACAAGACTTAGCGACTAAACTACCACCAGAGAGCTAAAGAAATATATTGGGTTTGATATCTGTCCGATGTGAAAGATGAATGGGAATGGTTGGTATATTGTTATCTGTTTATTATTCACACCATGCCCTGTTCCAAAAAGGATGGAAGGAAGCAGATGGCTGCAGGACCATCTCCCTGGGAGTGTTAAGGAGTTCACGTCCGTTTAGAGACACTGGTTTAGGAGACTCAGGATAGTCTGGAGGAGGGAAGAGTGCTGAGAAAAGCAGTGGCGTCTTGTCCTGTCTCATCTTCCATCTCCTCACTCGTGGGCCCTACCTCACGAGGAAGCCCAAACGATGGTATTTTCTTGATTTTTTTCTCCTCCACGAAGGCAGGGTGCCTGTCTTGTTCAGAACTATATTCCAAATGCCCAGCTAGTTCCAAATATTCTAACGAGTAGCGGAAGGATGCAGCAGGGGAAGGTTAGCAGGAAAGCAGGGGCGGGTTAATTCCCAGGAAGGCACACCATCCCACCCTCCTTTCCCCCCCCTGGTGCCTACTGCAGTAGAGTCTGGTCTTCTCCAAAGGGCTCTGGCTGGGCCTGGGGTCTCCGGTGGAGACGAGGCAGCTCACACAGTCTGGAGGTGGGGGCCCACTGCTAGCTGCAGGCTCCGGGCTCTGCCCCACCGTCATGGCCACCAGCCTCCTCCTCGTCAGACTGTGCCAGGGGCGTGTCTGCTCCGCCGTCACTGGCACCGGCGCTGTGCGGGTTGGTGGAGGAGTCAGAGGACGAGGAGGAAGTACGAGACGTCGTCCTGTCTGGCGTGGGTACTGGCAGGCTTGGCTCCTCGGGACGGTCATCCGCCCCTGCCCAGAGAGGAGAGCCAGTCATGGCCGTGAACAGGGGTTCAGAGGAGTCTCAGAGAGGGGAGACACTCAGACCCAGGGACTTGACCAGTCACCCCGCCAGTCTCCTGGCTCCCAGTTCCCCTCACTTCACTAAGCTCTAGAGTCAAATCAATCAAGTCGCAAGTTCAAGTTCTAGCTACTTCCGTGCTACTGAGTAGCTTTGGGCAAGTCACTTCCTCTCTCAAGGACTCTGCTTCTCCTCTGTTAAAAAAGGGGTGTCGACATCCCAGAGGAGTTCTGAGGACAAAATCTGAGAATGTTTATAAAATGTCTGGCACATAATATGCCATCAATAATAGCAACAGTTTTAAGCAAGATAGTATCCATTAATATCTTATATAAGTTAAGCATGTGGGCTTTGGAGTCAAGACAGTCACGGTTCGAATCCAGCTTTTCCACTTTCTGGCTGTGTGACAATTTCTCTGAGTCTAGAGTCCTTCTTTCATATATCTATAAATATATATAATATATATAGTATGACATGAGAGATCTTAGTTCCCCAGCCAGGGTTCAAACCCATGCCCCCTGCGGTGGAACGCACAGAGTCTTAACCACTGGATCACCAGGGAAGTCCCTCGAATGTCTTTCTTTATAAGATGGGAATAATCCCACCTGCCCTAATAGGACATAGCAAGGACTGAGATAATTCATGTAAAATTCTTTAGCACGGTATTAAACCTAATAAAATGCTAAATAAATATTAAGATGACTAAAACTGCTTCAGTTGTCTAATCTAAAGATCATATTTTTACATTATTTTAATTATGTTAATTAATTACATTGATTTCACAAATAAAAAATTGACAAAGACTAAGGTGGTTGGGTCTTCTGAGAAGTTTGGATTAGGAATCTGTAACCCAGCTTCCCTCAAGGTCAACTTCCTAAAACCAGGACAAGCAACTGTTTCGTAGGTAGAAAACCCCATCCTGAGACCCTCTGTGCGGACTTCCCCAGCCCAGCTTTGACATCCAGCTCTGACCAACCAGTACCCAAGGGCCCAAAGCAGAGGGGCATACCAGACATCTGGGGGGTTGGTGGAGGGTCTTCACAAGGCAAGAACACGTCGGCCCCATCCTGATCCCCCAGGTCAATAAGCTCCACTTGCTCAAGTGTGTCCACATTCACCTCCATGGATGAGATACTACCTATGGGGGCTGCAGATCAAGAAGGGGGCAAGTCGGGAGGAGCCAGGCCAGCACTGATCGGATGGTCAGTGACATCTGTCAGGTCCGGAGATAGATGTTTAAAGGGCCAAGAAAACCAGCGGGGAGGGACCAAGGTCCAGGACTATGGGACTTCCTCCCTGCCCCGCCCCAGTCCCTCTTCCTAGCACTCAGAACTCACGTCTGTGTGACTCAAGATGCAGGTGGGACAGGGGGAAGACAAACTCTGTCTCGGGCTGTAAAATGTCCTCGAAGAATTTCTGCCGCTCCCGAAGCCGGAGCTGCTGGCGCTCCAAGGCTGCCCGCGGATTTGGGTCCATGTCAGCTCCTGGAAGAGCAAGGACAGCTGTGAATCGGAGAGGGGACTCCGTTGGCGTCCTGGGCTTGGGGAGGCCCCTGCAGCCAGGATCCCAGCAGTGGGGCCTCTGGCTGCAGCCTGGACACTCCTGGACTTGACTCCCTCTTTCCCTTCCCCGAAACAAAGTCCACTACCACAAAGTTCAAGTCTCACGCAGAGCAGGGCTGACCCTAGCTCCACAAAGGGGATGTTAGTTCCAGGCACAGCAAGAGAGGCTCCTCTGTATTCAGGGAACACAGCCAATAGCCACGTCTCAGGATCATGCCCTTCCGAGAGGGGCTGGAGAGGCTGGCTCAGCTCAAATGGGGGAGGCATTTTTTCCACTTAATGGACCCGGCCTCTCCTCGGAAGGCGGGGAAAGAGGACAGAATAGAGATCTCAGAGAGGAAGGTCCCTTCCTCCAGTGCTGCAACTCTGGTCTCCCCCCCTCCCCATCCTTTAAAACCCAGACAAAAGCTAAAGCACGCCCCTCCTACTCTCTCTCTATAAACACACACACAATCACCAGTATCCCCTCCAAACCCTGCTCTTAAGTCACAGACTTGACTTCTAGACTTGGCTCTGTCCCTAAGGAAGACATCTTTCTAGCCTCAGTCTTCCATCTGAAAATGGCATCATCCTCCTACCTGCCTCCAAAACAAGGCACAGCTCCTGAGAGTGTTCTGTAAAACGGAAGGCTGCGGTCCCCGAGCTATTTAGGACATCATCTCTCCTCTGCCTCCCACAGCTCTTTATTTGAGCTCCTCTCCTCTGACACGTCTCACTGGCCCGATCTCCCCACTAGTCAGCGACTAGCAACTGGAAGGGTGCGATTCAGCCCAGGCCCTCTGGCCCCTCGTGCTGAGAGCTTTCCAGAACCCCCTGCACTCCGATTCGCTCCGCATCCCTTCCTGAGCCCATCACCGGAGGCAAGGCAGTATCTAGCTGGAGGACCAGATCGTCATCCTCCGCAGATTGCCTTCCCCGCCTCATCTGGACTCGGCATATCCGAGACCCTGGCCAGTCCACCGGGCGCTGAGGGTGGGCCACGAGTGATCCAAACCCCAGAGGGGCCAGGAAGGACCAAGGAAGTGTGGGGAGACCATGTGGCCAGAGCTGGCAGCGGAGGAGGGAGACGCTGACGCTGATTCCTGGGACAGGCTCTTAGTGCTGCCGCCCAGGTCACCACGCTAAAAATACCCAGGGCCCCTGGGGCTGTCTGCTCCGGCGGGGGGGGGGGGGGGGGGGAAGGGCGAGCAAGAGAGTTGGGGAGCTGGAGGGGACCACGGGCTCCGGGACGCCCCCCTCTCTTTCCCCCTCGCCCCCTCAATCTCCGGAGACTGTAGGGGGCTGCCCGCCCGGGGCGCCGCGGAGCTAAGCGCCGGGGAGGGAAACGGGGGTGTTTACGTAACTGAAGGTGCAGGGGAGAGGGGTGGAGGGAGCTGAAAAGGTTGCGGGGGGGATCGGAGGCGGCCAGGGGCCCGGCCCGTGGTGCAGCGAGCTCCCTTTCGGTCCTGCCCCACCCGCACTGGAGTCAGTGCGAGCGAAAGAATTCCCTAAAAGGGGACATGCCGCGACCCTGGGGCAAGCGGGGAAGACGGAGGGGGCCCCGGGGGCTGCACTCGCGCTCGCGTCCCCCCGCCGACCCCCCGGCCTCTCGCGGCACCTGCGCCCGCCGCGCGGAGCCCCTACCTGCCGCGCCCGGCGCCCCCGCTGACTCAGGCTGTCGGCTCCGGCGCGGCGGCGGCGGGGGCGTGGGAGCTGGCCGCGCCGGCCGGGGTGGGGCTGCGCCGCCGGGTCTCCCCCGGGACGGACGGGCCCCGGGAGCCGGGAACGAGGAAGCGGCGGCGGGCGGAAGTGGGGGAGGGGCGGCGGGCACACGCGCTCCTCGCCGGGCGCCGGGAGCCCCCGCGGGCGCGGGCGCTCGTAGTTCCAGGGCGGGCAAAAAGTTCCCGGCACGCGTCCCGCCGCCCCGCCACCCGCCGAGCCCCCTGGATGTTCCGCCCGGCTCCGCGCGCTCTCGGACACTTGCTGCGCCCCGCCGGCCAGCGGGGACACGGCCCCCCGCACCCCACTGCTCCCCGACTCCCTCGGAGGCCCCGACGCAACCTCCGCGCGCCGGCACCCGGACTCCCCGGCACCCTCGGCCACGCTCCGCACTTTGAGGCGCGCACCCCTCGAGCAGGCGCTCTCGCGGGAAGAGGGTCTGGGGCCCCGCGGCCGCCCATCAAGGCAGGTGCACGGCGGCGGGGGCCCCTGCCCCTGGGACTCACCCCTGCAACCCACGGTTTGCGGCTCCGGGACGATCAGAGCCGCCGCCCCGCTCTCCAGAGCACTGGGCGGGGTGGGCGCCGGGACAGGGCGGGTCGGGGGTGGAGGGGTGGGCCGCTGCGCCGCGCCCCCAGACGCCGGCGGGGAGCCAAGTCCTCCTGAGGGCCGAGGGGGGCGCTGCGCCTCCCGGCCGGCGTGGGTGGAGGAGGGAGGCGGAAACCGCGGGCCCGGAGGCGAAAGGCTTGCCCCTCTCGCGGAGCCTCCAGGCTCAGACCGGGGCCAGAAGCTCCTCCTGGACCGAGGCTCTGTGTTCATTCTCATTCTCCTCCTCCCTTCCACCCCGCGCCCGCATGTAGATCCAGAAACCTCCCGGTTCGGGGCGGGGGGCGTCGGTCAGAGATGCTTCTGCCGCGGGGTTACTCGATCCTTCATTTAACAAACATCCACGAGCAAGCCAGAAACTAGGAGTCATCCCTGCCTTCCTGACCTTCGCTGCCCACATTAAAATACATCTCCATTAACTGTCGATTCTCTCTCCCAGTAATCTTTGCAACCCACCGTTCGCCTCTGTTCCCACCACCGACCCTCGCTCGGGTCCTTTCTCTCGGGTTTTCCGGTACTCTGGTCCTGCAACGCTCCATCTCCCACAACAGTCAGTCATCACTGTAGAGTCCAGAGCGCTAACCAATGACCCACACGGTCATTTCCACACGCAGGTCTGAGGGGTGGAATGGGGAGGGAGGAGGGAGGGGGGAGTCAAGAGGGAGGGGACATATGTATACCTATGGCTGATTCACGTTGATGTTTGGCAGAAACCAACACAATATTGTAAAGCAATTATCCTTCAATTTAAAATAAATGTTTAAGAAACACGCAGGTCTGCTGTGCCACCCTTTGTTAGCATGAAATCCGGGTGCTGATATCTAAGCTTAAATCCCTCCTTGGTTAGAAGGAAATGCAGGTGCTGGTATCTGAGCTGAGTCTTAAGTGAGTTCAACAGGCAGAGAAGAGGGCAGAGGGCACACAGGAGGCAGGAGCGGGGCGGAGAGGGGTGGTGGGGGTGTGAAAAGTTGTGACTCATTCAGGCTTCTCTGTCAGGGGACCAGCACTCTGTACAAATACCTAGAGTTCTGCCTCTCCTATTGTACTGAGTATCCAAACCATCCTAGGAAATAAATACAGCAGGCAGCTTTTCCCATTATTTTACAAGCAAGCAAACTAGCTGGTGGCTGGCAACAAGTGCAGTAGTTAGGAGCACAGGCCTGGGAACCAGGCCCTCTTGGGTTGTAAACCTAGCTCTGGTGTCTAGCCAGTTGTGTAAACAATTTCTCTGATCCTTGCTTTCTTTGCCTATTAGGTAGGAATAATTAATCCCTACCTCCTGTGAGCTAATTCATAAAAAACGCTAAGTGCAGGGCTTAGGCACTCTGGAGATGCTCAGTAAACATCAGCTGTTTTGATTGTAATCGCTCCTGAGAAACGGAGGCCACTGCTTTCTTCTACAAATTTCTGAAATTATAGGAAGTACGCTCTAATCTTCTATAGAGCTTATTATGTGCCTGTTCTAAGTGCTTTGCATGTATTAACTCTTTTAATCCTCATAATAATCCTGTGAGGTAAATGCTGTTTTCACTTCCATTTTACAGGTACAGAAACTGAGACATGGTGATGGAGCAGGAATTTAAAGCCAGGGTAGCTCAGCAGTAAAGAAGCCATCTGCAGTGAAGGAGACCCAAGAGACATGAGTTCTAAATCCCTGGGGGAAGATCCCCTGGAGCAGGAAATGGTAACCTACTCCAGTATCCTTGCCTGGGAAATCCCATGGACAGAGGAGCCTGGCAGGCCACAGTCGGAGGGGTCACAAAGAGTTGAATGCGACTGAGCACGGCACAGCACAGAGCTCCAAAGCCTGTGCTTAAAACCGTGACTCTCAGGCTGTTCCCCTTTTATCCCACTGCAGTTTTCATCTTCCAAGAAAATATTTTGGTCAGTTTCATTCTTATTCCTCATTAATGGATGGAGTACTTGGTCCCAGTTTCAAGCACAGAGGAATGAGGCCAAGTCAAAAGTACAGTGGCTAAGAGCTCAGCTCCCCCTTTTCAGGCCTATCCTTGGGAACAGGAATGCATGGATTATTTTGAGCTGTCCCCAGCATGGTAACAGATCAGGAACCTCTCTGTCCCTTCTCTTTGCCAGATATTTGCCACATAAAAGGGTGGGGGCGGGAGGAAGCATCCAGGTTAGAAATAATTCAGGGGCTAAGCTGGAAGGGCCTTTGCCAACAAAGGTCCGTCAGGTCGGTCTAGTCAGTCAAAGCTATGGTTTTTCCAGTAGTCATGTACGGATGTGAGAGCTGAACTATAAAGAAAGCTGAGTGCCAAAGAACTGATGCTTTTGAACCGTGGTGTCAGAGAAGACTCTTGAGAGTCCCTTGGACTGCAAGGAGATCCAACCAGTCCATCCTAAAGGAGATCAGTCCTGAATATTCACTGGAAGGACTGATGCTGAAGCTGAAACTCCAATACTTTGGCCACCTGATGTGAAGAACTGACTCATTTGAAAAGACCCTGATGCTGGGAAAGATTGAAGGTGGGAGGAGAAGGGGACAACAGAGGATGAGATGGTTGTCTGGCATCACCGACTCAATGGACATGAGTCTGAGTAAATTCCGGGAGTAGGTGATGGACAGGGAGACCTGGCGTGCTGCAGTCCATGGGGTCGCAGAGTCGGACCTGACTGAGCGACTGAACTGAACTGAAGCTGGAAGGCTGTCAATAGAGGAAGGCCCAGGCAGCAGACCTAAGGGTGGAAGGCAGGAGTTGAAAGGAGCAGTGAGAGAATAGATGACTTAGACTTCTGGCTTCTATCTAGGATGCTGAAAGCTGGGAAGAGCATCCTACCACACTAAAAACAATTTTTAACTGGTAGGTAATTTGTAAAATTATTAGTTTTGTTGACCCCATCAGTGAGCTGAGGTTGCCGAGCAACTGATTAACTTGAATTCCAAAGAAGGGCAGTCGCCTCCAAGAAGTAGGATATAGGCACTGGCACACCTATGAAGTTGGAGAAAGGCAATGTCTCCATGCAAACAGGTAAGAAGAGTTCAACTACAAGTTTTACTGCTAAAGGTTCGGTGCAGCTATGAGAGGATACAAGAGGACAGAATCTGTGGGAGTCACAGACACTAACAGTAATCATAGAAACAAATAAAACAAATCAAAACCAAATTTTGTTCAGCTCCTAACAAGATTGACTCAATTCTCTACACTGACAGCCTAAGAAGAAGAGATATAAAGATTTCCAAGCAAAAATAATACTGAGCTCAGTCTCTACTGTTCTACACATTATGTTCAAAAATTTAAAAAAGTTACAACACACACATAAAAAGGAACATAACAAAAATAAAAAACCCTATTTGTCAAGAGACAAAGCAATCAACAGAACCAGACTCCAGACTTAGATAACTCTTTGAAGTTATCTGCCAGAACATTTAAAACAACTATAACAGTATGTGAAAGACTGTGTTGGAAAAAATGGACAATCTACAAAAACAGAAGGGGACTGTTAGAAGAGGACTGTAGAAAGGAGTCATACAGAAAATGCTAGAAATGTTTAAAACATGTAACAGAGATGAAGAATGCCCTTGGTGGCCTTATCAGTAAACTCAACACAGCTGAGGAAAGAATCAGTAAACTTTAAGTCAAGAGAGACTACTCAAACGGGAACAGAGAGAAAAGAGTGAAGCAAAACAAAGACCCAAAAGAGGGACTTCCCAGGTGGCCCAGTGTCTAACTCTCTGCACTCCCAAGGCAGGGGGCCTGGATTCAGTGCCTGGTCTGGGAACTAGGTCCCACTTGCTGCAACTAAGAGTTTGAATGCTGCAACTAAAGATCTCGCGTGCCACAATGAAGATCAAAGATCCTGAGTGCCACAAGTAAGACCTGGTGCAGGCAAATAAATATTTTTAAAAGCCTAGAAGATCCAAAGCTAACACCTGCATAATTTGAATCTGAGATAGAGATAAACACACACACACACTGTTAGTAGAAATAATGGTCAATAATTTTCCAAAAATAATGAAAGGACCACAGAGCCAAGAAATGCACAGAATCCAAAAAAAATATTAAAAACCAGTAGAGAGGACTTCCCTGGTGGCGCAGTGGGTAGGAATCCACCTGCTAATGCAGGGGACACTAAAAGTGTCGATCCCTGGTCTGGGAAGATTCCATATGCTGCAGAGCACCTGAGTCCATGTGCCACAACTACTGAGCCCACGCGCCTAGAGCCTGGGCTCCAAAGCAAGAGAAACCACTGCAATGAGAAGCCTGCACACTGCAGCTAGAGAAAGCCCGCTTACTGCAAGTAAAACCCAGCACAGCCAAAAATAATAAATAAAGAACAGTTTTAAAAAGTAGACTTCAAAAGAAGGATTGTTACCAGGGATGAAGAGGAACATTATCTAATGATGAAAGGTTGTTCATTTCAGCAAGAAGACTTAGCAATCATAAATGTGTATGTGTACATCTAATAACAGAACTTCAAAAACATGAGCTAAAAATAGACCTAAAATAAGAAAGACAAATCCATAATACAGTTAGAGGACTCAAAGCTTCTCTCTCAGTGATCAATGAAACAAGTAGACAGAAAGAAAAAGTAAGAATACAGAAATCTGGAACACTATTAACTAGCTGTTCTGATTGACATTTTTATAGCACTTTACCAGCAGAGTAAACATTCTTTTCAACTTCACATAAAACATTCACCAAGACACATCATCTTCTGGGCCATAAAACAAACCTCAATAAGTTTAAAAGAATTTAAATCATAAAAAGCATATTTTGTGACCATAAAAGAATGAAAATATAAATAACAACAGAAAGAGATCTGGGAAAAACCCCAATACTTGAAATAAAACATAAAACTTCCAAATAACCCACAAATCAAAGAATAAAGTCCAAAAGGAAATTTAAAAAATATCTTGATTGAATAAACTTGAAATGTTGCAACCAGCCACCAAAAAAGCTCCCAGTGTTCCTTGCCTTCTGTTTATTCATACTTTTGTATAGCTTTCTTCTGCACTCTATCAGTTATTCTATGTGACCAATAAAACATGGCAGATGGTATATCATGTCCACAAAGAATTTTAAAAGACCACAGCTTCCATCATGGGTGTGTATTCTCTCTGTTTGGATCACCCACTCTGGGGGAAGCAAACTCTCATGCTTTCCACAGCCCTATAGAGAGGCCCACATGGCAAGAAACTGAAGTTCCAGCCAACAGCCAGTGAAGAACAGAGGCCAGCCAGCAACCCCACGAGTGTTTATGGAAACTGACTCACGGGCCCCAGCAGAGCCTTAAGATGACGGGAGCCTTGGCCAGTAGCTTGGCTGCAGCTTCACCAGTGGCTGAGACAGAGCCACCCAGCTGGAGCAGTCCTGGATTCCTGATGCCAGAACCTTTTAGATGACAAATACTTCTTGTTTTAAACTGCTAAATTAACACGTGTAGGGATTTGGGTATTGGGTAGGGGGTAGCTGTAACAGCACTCTGAAGTGTGGGAGTGGCAGTGGACTGACCTAGACTTGGTAAGAGTGTACCAAAAGCTCAAAATGCTTTGAAAAAGCTGCAAATAGAAGCCTTGAACTTGGGCCTCCTGCACTGGGAAGTCAAAGACTTGCCCACTGGACCATCAGGGAAGCCCCTGCCCAGCATTTAATTTTTTAATTTATTTATTTATTTTAATTGGAGGCTAATTACTTTACAATATTGTGGTGGTTTTTGCCATACATTGACATGAATCAGCCATGGGTGTACATGTGTTAACCATCCTAAACCTCCCCTCCCACCTCCCTCCCTATCCCATCCCTCAATGTCATCGCAGTGCACACCAGCCCGGAGCACCCTGTCTCATGCATCGAACCTGGACTGGTGATCTGTTTCACATAGGATAATATACATGTTTCAATGCTATTCTCTCAAAGCATCCCACCCTCGCCTTCTCCCACAGAGTCCAAAAGACTGTTCTTTACATCTGTGTCTCTTTTGCTTTCTCGAATATAGCCTGCCCAGCATTTTAAACTGCATTTAGTGAGAGAGGTGGGGCTTCCCTGATGGCTTAGTGGTAAAGAATCCATCTGCCAACGCAGGAGACCTGGGTTCCATCCCTGGGTCGGGAAGATCCCCTGGAGAGGAAATGGCAACCCACTCCAGGATGCTTGCCTGGAGAACCCAAGGACACAGGAGCCTGGCGGGCTACAGTCCATGGGGTTGCAAAGAGTCGGACACGACAGCATGCACACACTCAATGGGTGGGGTAGAGAGGAATGAATGCATCTACTTCATATTGTTCAGAACCAGAAGTCATTTTATTCTATACTCTCTTTAATCCTGTAAGTCCAAGTGGGGATACTTCTGGATATAGAATCCTTTTAAGATCTTGTGGGTCACTCTGAGTCTTATTCAGGTCCATGCTATTAGACAAAAGCTATGCCTACGATTCCTCTGAGATAAGCCTTTCTCTCTTAGGCTTCTGCTGAATTGGCTGACAGTCAACACCCTTGAGCTTTCTAGGATTCCTCTTGCTTGATTCAGAGGATCTGTGAGGCACACCCATCATTTCTTTTGAGGTCTTTTATCTGACTGAAGATTACTCTGCTTGCATTGTGCGAAATCTTCCTGAGATGCACACAAAAGATTTGTTACATTCTCACTTTCCTTTGGACCACATTTTTCTGATGCTGCTCTGGATTTGAGCTTTGCTGGGAAACCATTCTTTAACTTTACTATCATTTGCCAGGTAGAGGGGCTGAGCATTTTCGACCACAAAGTCCTGGCTCCTTCATATTTTACAGTTCTTCCTTTTAGCTCAGGATTTCTCAACCTCAGCACTATTGGCATCTCAGGCAGGATAATTCTTTTTATTTGTTGGTTGCATGGGTCTTCATTGCTTCATGCAGCCTTTATCTAGTTGCAGTGAGTGGGGGATACTCTCTAGCTACAGTGCAGAGCTTCTCTTGGCCGTGGCTTCTCGTGTTTCGCAGCGAGGACTCTAGATGTGCGGGCTTCAGTAACTGCAGCTCCCTGGCTCTAGAGCTCGGGCTCAGTAGTTGTGGTCCCTGGGCTTAGCTGCTTCATGACATGCGGAGTCTTCCCAGACCAGGGATGGAACTCATGTCTCCTGCATTGGTGGTGCATTCTTGTCCACTGTACCACCAGGGAAGTCCCAGGAGGGAAGAGGTGGTGTTGAGAGGGGTTTGTCCATTATAGAACATTCAGCAGCATCCCCAGTCTCTATTAACTAGATGCCAGTGGCAACTTCTCCAGGTCTGACAACGAGAAATGTCTATAGACACTGACAAAGGTCTTCCCAGGAGGGACCATCACCACTCATTTGAGAACTGCTGCTGTTTCCCTACCACCTCTTGTGTTGTACTATAAGCCAGCAAGAAGACACCAAGTTTCACCTTTAACACATGATTTGGAAATATCCTTAGCCAGATCCCAGCTCATTAGGCATGTTTTCTGCCTTCCACTCTACCCTGCATGCTGCCAATAAAAGATCCCACATGCCACAACGAAGAGCCAGCACAACCAAATAAATACAAGAAAGCAGATGGATCCTAAGAGTTCTCATCACAAAGGGGAAAAAGTTGGTTTTTTTTTTAAGGTAAACAGATGTGGGAAGAAAATATCTGCAAATCATACATCTTACAAAGGGACTCATCTAGTCTGTATAAAGAACGCTCAAAACTCAACAGTGAAAAAACAAACAATCCAGTTGAAAATGAGCAAAAGATATGAACAGACATTTCACCACAGAGCATACAGAGATGGCAAATAAACACATTAAAATATGCTCCACATCAATAGCCAGTAGGGAAATGCAAATTAAAAGCACTGTGCATCCCTTTTATACCAGTTAATTAAAAGTTAGTGACCATACTAAAAGCAGGTCGGAATGCAGAGAAGCTAGACCGTTCAAACCTTGCTGATGGGAATGTAAAATGATATAGTCCCTCTGGAAAACAGATCGGCAGTTCCTTAGAAAAACTAAACACGTCCTTACCATATGATCTAGCAATCATCCTCCTTGACATTTATTACAGAGAAGTTAAACTATGTCTCTGTAAAACCTGTACCTGAGTGCTCCAGCCAGCTTTATTTGTAACAGCCCTAAATGAGAAACAACCCAAATGTTCTTCAGTGCGTGAATGGTTAAACAAATCACAGCGCATTCATACCGTGTAATAATACTCAGCCAAAAAGGAACAAATTATTGATACACACAACAACTGGATGGATATCAAGAGCATTCTTTTCTGGGAGTGGGGAGCACCAGTCTTGAAATGTTACATATTGTATGATTCCATTTATACAGTATAACACTGTTGAAATAACAAAAATATAGAAATGGAGATGGGTTGCCACTGGTTAGAGGTTGGAGGAAAGAGGTTGTAGGAGTGGCTATAAACAGCATTTGCAAGCCTGGGATGATGGAACACTTCTGTATCTTGATCACAGTGGGGGTCACATGGATCTACAAGCGGTTCTGACATTGGATATAGTTATGCAAAATGTTAACCTTCAGGGGCAGAGGATGAGAGAACAAGATACAGGACCTCTATTATATTTTTTTGGAATTTTCTGTGAATCTGTTAATGATTTTTTTTTTTTTAATTTATGAAAGGAACTGTTAAACCTGCAACAACTTGGAGTAGCCTCCACAGCATTATCCTGAATGAAAAAGAGTCCATCTTGAAAGGTAACGTACTGTGGGATCCTACTCTCATAACATTCTTGAAACAACAAAACTGCAGAAATGGAGAATGATCAGTGATTTCTAGGGATTAGGGATGAGATTGTGGGGAGGGGGCAGATACCAGAGAGACGTTCAGGGTGATGGAACACCCACACGCAAATGAGTGCAGGTAAAACTGACAAAATCTGGGTTAGGTCTATTTGTTTACATCTGTTTCCTGGCTGTGATATTGCACTGATAGACCCAACAAGGGTAAATCTCAAATGCATTGTGTTAAGTAAGTGAATTCTATTCAGAAGTCTATAAGCTAGAGGATTCCATGTATATAATGTCCTGGAAAAGGTAAAGCTATAGAGACTGAAAATGCATCTGTTGCTGCCAGCATTGTGGGTGGGACAAGGAGTTAACTACAAATAGATTACACGAGAGAATTTAGGGAGGTTACGAAACCATTCTACACATTGACTGTGGTGTTTGTACAATAACATGCACTTACCATAGAACTGTACACTAAAAAGGGTGAGTTTTACCATATATATATAGGTGCTTCCCTGGTGTCTCAGACAGTAAAGAATCTGCCTGCAATGCAGGAAATTTGGGTTTGATCACTGGGTGGGGAAGATTCCCTTGAGAATGGAATGGCTATCCACTCCAGCATTCTTGCCTGGAGAATTCCATGGACAGAGGAGCCTGGCAGGTTACAGTCCATGGGGTCGCAAAGAGTCGGATACAACTGAGTGACTAACACACAATGTGAAGCAAAACAACCACAAAAAAAGAGTAGATCCACAACCACTAGTACAGCTGTTGTAGCAAGAAAGGAGGAGAGAAGGAAAGAGAGGGAGGGAGGAAGGAAGAAAAGAGGAAGAGAAGGGAAGGAAAAATGAAAAATAACAACTCTTGGTGAGGATGTGGTGAAATTGAAACGTTGGTGGGAATGTAAAATAGCGCAGCCACTATAGAAAACGGTATGGTGGATCCTCAAGAAATCAAAAATAGAATTACCATATGATCCAGCAATTCTACTTGTGAGTTTCTACTCAAAAGAATTTAAAGCAGGGTCTTGAAGAGAGATATTTGGACACCCACATTCATAGCAGCATTATTCACAGAAGCTGAAAAGGTGGACGCAACCCAAATGCATCTGGATGAGCAGATAAAATATGGTCTATACATACAAGAGGATAGTATCCAGCCCTAAAGGAAGGGAATTCTGGCACAAGCTGAACCTTGAGGACATTATGCTGAATGAAATAAGCCATCACAGCAAGACACACAGTGTGTGATTCCATTCTGAAGCAGTCAAATTCAGAGACAGAAAGTAGAATGGTAGTTGCCAGGTCTGAGGGGGCTGGGGAATGGGGAGCTGTTGTTTAACGGGTATTGAGTTTCCGTTTTGCAGGATGAAAAGAGTTTGGGAGATGGATGGTGGTGATAGTTGCATAATAATGTGAAAGTACTGGACACTACTGAACCGCCCACTTAAAATGATTAATGGTCAATGTTATGTGTATTTTACCACAACTAAGAGAAAAAAGAGAGAGTGGTGGTTTCTCACTGAAGTGCCCTGGATGTGATCCAGAAGGCTGACCCAGCTGCGTGTCCTTGGGTATCACTCTGCCCATAAATGGTTTTTACTGTGTAAATGGAAGAGATGAACAAGCCTGAATAGGGGGTGCTGCTTTAGGAGCCGTTGTTGGGGTACAATGTCTGGTCACGGAGAAAAACTCATGCGTCCCTGGGGATGCACCCCCAAGCTTCCAAAGAGAGGAAAGGGAGTGATGGTGAGGAACCTGCTGGAACAGAACGTGGAGGCAGCCAGGCCAGCCGCCAGGGCCCACTCGAGCCCCGTCGCCTGGGAACACTCCCAAGGCCCTGACCCTCAGGACCAGCTCCAAGCCTCTCAGCCTGCGATGGAGCCTGTGTCTGGCTCACTCCCTGGGTTTTGGCCACCACCCCTCTGGGCTCCTACCTTCTATTCCAGCACATACTCTGCTTCATAGTTCCCTCCCACACCTGTAATTTGAAAATCCATGAGCCCCACAGCCTTTTGCCTGGCGACCCTATTCTTCCTTTATCTGTCACCATCTCTACGAAGACTCCCCTGGCCTCCCCATGCTGCTCCTTAGTGTTCCAGCAGTCTGCTCACCGTTATCCTTATCATAGAGAATGCTGTTTATTTTCACTTTTTCACAGAATACTTAGTGGGTACCTCTTGTCAGCCAGGCACTCTTCTAAGGCTCTGGGGTTGCTGCTGCTGCTGCTGCTGCCAAGTCGCTTCAGTCGTGTCCGACTCCGTGCGACCCCACAGACGGCAGCCCACCAGGCTCCCCTGTCCCTGGGATTCTCCAGGCAAGAACGCTGGAGTGGGTTGCCATTTCCTTCTCCAATGCATGAAAGTGAAAAGTGAAAGTGAAGTCGCTCAGTCGTATCTGACTCTTTGCGACCCTATGGACTGCAGCCCACCAGGCTCCTCTGTCCATGGGATTTTCCAGGCAAGAGGACTGGAGTGGGGGGCCAGTGCCTTCTCCAAGACTTTGGGGGTTGGGGGGTAGCAAAAAAGAACAGCCCCAAATCCCTGCCCTTGAAGGCCCCATGTTCTGGAGGGACCTCTCCCCAGGCTCAGTGGACAGCGCACAGCAGGGCCCAGCTGTTGGTGCCCAGGCAGCACGTGCAGAGGATCCTGATGCGGCCCACTAGAGTCAAGCAGAGTCCAGGAAGAGCTGAGATCGTGCTGACAGGGAGACGGAAGCCCGAGCAGGTGGGGAAGCCAGGAGAGGACTGAGGCAGACAGACGGAGGGGTGGGGTGTTCTCCTTGCCTTCCCTCCAAAGTTGCCTCCTTGTGTCTTCTCTGGTCCACAGCATCTTTTTTGTTTTTACCACCCTCTCATCTTCACCCTAATAAGAAAGGGCTTGGACGTATAAGAAGCCGTGCAGCTTGCGGCTTTCAGCTCAGAGGAGGCAAAGATGCAACTTTCTTGGATCGTCCAGAATCCAGGTTCACCAGCCGCCTTCACCATGCTGCCAAAGTTTGACCCCAACAAGGTCAAAGTCATGTACCTGAGGTGCACCGGTGAGGAAGTCAGTGCCACGTCTGCCCTGGCCCCCAAGATTGGCCCCCTGGGTCTGTCTCCAAAGAAGGTTGGTGATGACATCACCAAGGCAACTGGTGATTGGAAGGGTCTGAGTATTACAGTGAAACTGACAATTCAGAACAAACAGGCCCAGATTGAGGTGGTACCTTCTGCTTCTGCCCTGATCATCACAGCCCTCAAGGAACCACCAACAGACAGAAAGAAACAGAAAAACACTAAGCACAGTGGAACCATCACTTTTGATGAGATCGTCAACACTGCCCAGCAGATACGGCATCAGTCTCTAGCTAGAGAATTCTCTGGAACCATTAGAGGACCACCCAGTCTAGGCGCTGCAATGTTGATGACATCATAGATGACATAAACAGTGGTGCTGTGGAGTGCCCAGCTAGTTAAGAACTGCAAAGGAAAAAGAAAAATAAAGGATTATTTGACAACCAAAAAAAGAATAAGAAGTTGTGCTGTAGTCTGGTCTTGGTCCACCTCCCCTAAAAGGCAGAGCTGAGCGCCCCACATGCATGTACACCCCTCCATCTGGGTATGGTGTGGGTTTGGTTCCCATACTTGCTGGACATCAAACTGGCCAACTGAGTGGCTGGTGAGGGAGAAGCTGTACGTCACAAGCTCTTCCGATTATTCAGACGCAGCCAGGTGGGCAGATTACTCAGAGCAGCTCTTCAGATCTCCTGCGATCTGTCCCAGCTCCTCACCAGGACTTTCTCTGCCCTCACCTTCTGCCACTACCTCTCCCCGCTTCCCTCACCTCCTTCGGGTCTCTCCTCATATCTCATCTTCTCAGTGAAATGGAATAGCATTCTTCTTTAAAAAGCTTTTTATTTCGTATTGTAGCATAGCCGATTAACAATGTTGTGACAGTTTCAGGTGAATGGTGAAGGGACTCAGCCATACACATATGCATGCATCCATTCTCCTCCGAACTCCCTCCCATCCAGGCTGCCACGTGACATTGAGCAGAGTTCCCTGTGCTGTACAGTAGGACCCTGTTGGTCATCCATTTCAAATAGAGCAGTGTTCATCTTTTTTTTTCCTTTTGGTTGTGTTGGATCTCCGTTGCTGCACCAGCATTTCTCTGGTTGTGGCGAGTTCTCTACTTGGGGTGTGCAAGCTTCTATTGCAGTGGCTTCTCTTGTTGTGAAGCATGGGCTCTAGGGCACGCAGGCTTCGGTAGTTGCGGCTCACGGGCTCCAGAACACAGGTAAAGTAGTTGTGGTGATGGGCTTAAATGCTCGGAGGCAGGTGGGATCTTCCCAGGTCAGGGATCGAACCCATGTCGCCTGCACTGGCCAGCAGATTCTTCACCACTGAGCCACCAGGGAGGCCCCATCCCTTTTAATACAGTAGACGTTCACCTTTGTTCTCCATTTCCCATCCACCTTGTTTACTTCTCTCCACACACTTCTTTCCATCTAAAGTTAACAGGAGCGTGCTGGAAGTGACTCGTGAGGGCTTACAGAGGCATATGACATTTTTAGGAACTTGACTAGCTGGTTGTTATGCAACATGATCATTAAAACTTAAATCATACCAACTTTATCAGGTTAATGATATTAAAAACAAAGATGGAAAGTGTTCAAACTCAACACTTCCTAATTTCTTACTACCTTTTGCTTTTGTCTATGATCTTGGGAATCTTTACAACTGTAGAAATATGGTAGAAATATGTAATATATAATGGAGGTGACTGCCTTTCTGTTCAAATCTGCATTCAGTGACGTCACGCTGGTAGGCTGAGGTATTTAAACCACGGAAATAAGTAAGTGTGACGTATCAGGTTTTGGTTTATTGCCCTATTGATTGTCTAGGCCAGGAGGTAGTCCTGGATCAAATCCAGCCCACTATTTCTGTAAATAAATTTTATTGCAACACACTCAGGCCCACTCAGTTCCTTATCTGTGGCTGCTTTCACATTCCAAGAGCAGTTGAGCAGTTGCAACTATAAGGCCTGCAAAATTTAACGTATTCACTATCTTGCTTCTTAAAGAAGAAACTGCCAAGCTCTGGTCTAGCCTTAAGAACACCATGGAGGAAATGTTCATTGGTGCTGGTCAGTCACTAAGCCATGTCCGACTCTTTGCGACCCCATGGGCTGCAGCGTGCCAGGCTTCCCTGTCCTTCACTACCTCCCTGAGTTTGCTCAAACTCATGTCCACTGAGTTGGTGATGCCATCCAACCATCTCTTCCTCTGTCACCTCCTTCTCCTCCTGCCTTCAATCTTTTCCCAGCATCAGGGTCATTTCCAATGAGTCGACTTTGGGCATCAGGTGGCCAAAGCACATGGAGGAAATGTTAATAATGTGGATTAAAGGCAAATGTGTCCTGTCTATTGCTGTTACAGGCAGATCTCATGCTATTTCACTTTACTGCACTTCACAGAGAGTGAGGCTTTTGGACTGAAGGTTTGCGGAAACCCTGTGTTCAGCAAGTCTGTCGGCGCCCCTTTTCCAGCAGCATTTGCTCACTTCATGTCTCTGTCTCATTTTGGTAATTTTCGCAATATTCCAAACCTTTTCACTATTCTACTCGTTACAGTGACTTGCAATCTTTGATGTTACTCCTACAATTCACTGAAGGCTCAGATGACGATAAGGGTTTTTTTTTTATCAATTAAGTATTTTTAAATTAAGGTATGCACGTTTTTTAGACATAATGCTATTATTATGCATTTAATAGACTACAGTATAGTGTAACTTTTATATACACTGGGAAACCAAAAGACTCTAGTAATTCACTTTATTGCAGTGGTCTGGAATTGAACCTGCCGTATCTCTGAGGTGTACTCTATACATTGTAAATAGCCACACACATCCAAAAAATGCTGAGCAAATATACTCCTGGTATTTGAAAACAGTGACAGTAAGCAAGTCGATCAGATCATTGAGAAATGAATTCCGACATCTTTGTTCTTCCACTTTTTCACTTTCTTCTTACTCTTTAGTATGAATGAAAACGTCAGCATTCAGATTGGAATGACACCTGTTCATCAATTACAACCATAGGTTGACTATGGATGCAAGAGTTAGGCAAAATTTGAGGAACGTATACTATTAGAGTAAACTGGCCCTACGGGATTCACAATAGAGTGTTTGTAGAATTTTATTATTTTAGATTTCTTTCAGTAAAATTTGTGATAAACACACATTCACACACACATATACATACTTTGCTTCGGACAGCCCATTATTGAATCTTCACAAGAACACATAGTGTCTCTTCTCCACTAGAATGTAAGTTCCTTGATGGCAGAATTTTTTTTTTCTTCCAGCACTTAGAACACACCAGACACACAGCAGATGCACATGAACGAACATGTGTGACGTGAGTGAACAGATGGGCATGGCTGAGAACCAGGTTTCATGGCTGACTGTCAGACCTTATGTTTCCAGCTCCACCATTCTCCAGCTGTGTTGGCCTTGAGTAAATTATTTAATTTCTTTGAACCCTGATTTCTTCCTTAAAAAAAGATGGAGAGGGGATCTTCCTACCTTGCAAGGAGATGACAGTATATGCCTCTGCCTGGCACCTACTAGGTATCTGCACAGACAGGAGTCACCTTCTTACCCTCCACCCCTGCCACACACATACTCCTTGGAGACCCAGCCCTGCCACTGTCACACATTTCAGTGATGTCACAGCCCCCCTCCCTGGGGGCACCAGCACAAGCATCCTGAAGCCCCAGCCTGAGTGTGGACTGAGCTGGGGGGCAGGGCGCAGGCAGGTCCTGGTACCAGTCTCGCGTCATCTGTCCAGCATGCGCCACAGCTCCAGAGTGCGTCCATCGACAAAGAAGAGGCCCAAGGATAAGGTGGTTTCCAAGGTTGGACTTGGGACTGGATCTAGTGGAGGTCTCAACAAAGCGTCCAACCACGCCCAGGGTGGGAGTCTTTCCATCTAGGGAGAGGCGGAAAGGTGAAAGGGGGTCAGGAGAGTTAGAATGGGCTTTCCATTTCCGCCCCCAAACCAAGGTGACAAAAATCACAGTCTAGGGTTGATCAAGCCAAGCCCAATGGAGAGGCATTACTGGGCGTTCAGGGGGCTCATCCTGTGTTAGCATTTCCCCCCACCCGGCTTCTTCCCTCTCTCTGCCAGATGCAAGCTAAGGAACCACAGGACAAGATACATCAGCCTGTCAGCCAAGTAATTGAGCGGAACCGACTTAAAATGGTGAGATGCCGACATTTGGGTGCCCACTCAAGAGAGCCTGAGCCCCCACACTGTGCTGCTCAGGGCTGCCACGAGGGACCCAGAAGGAGTCAACCAGCCTCACCCTGAGCTGAGCTGAGCCAAACTCCAGGTCGGGGTTGAGAGGCTATCCCAAGAAAGCTGAAGCTTCTGTTTTTTTTTTTTTTTTTTTCTGGCTCTTCATCCCTGGCAGGTATTAAAACACTTGTCGCTCTTGAAGCTGTTCAAAAGTTCAAACCCTCGGATCCAAGAACTGCATACCTTGGCCAGAAGGTGTTGGAATTCACTGCTCAGGGTTCCAAAGATCCTAGGGATCTCCTCTGGGTGAGCTTGGCCCGCCCATGGCCCCCACCATGGGCCCAAGAGCCGTCTTTACTAGGAAGAGGCACTGTGCTAAGGAGTTTAGAAACCCGTATTTTTGGCAAGGCTCTGGGAGAAAGGGAGCCATTTAGTAGCCCTGTTTTAGTGATGGGGAGCTGGGGCTCAAGAGATGCTGCAGCTTGTCCCATTAACTGAACTGCTAAGTGGCAGAGCTAGGGTTTGAAGCTGTCTCCAGCTGGAATCAGAGCTGTCGTCATAGCACGGCCATAGTCACCCGGTCACGGGGCTGACTGCCGCCCGGGGCTCTGAGCAAGTGGGCCCCCACCCCTCCCGAGTCATCACCGCCCACAGTCACCCACAGACAGTCATCTTGCTGAGGCCAAGCTCCCTCCCACCCCACATCGATGCTCAGAAAGCTGACATGTATAGGGCACCTGCTAAGGGCTTCCCTGGTGGCTCAGCTGGTAAAGAATCCGCCTGCAAGGCAGGAGACCTGGGCTCAATCCCTGGGTCGGGAAGATCCCCTGGAGGAAGGGAAGGCTACCCACTCCAGTGCTCTTGCCTGGAGAATCCCAGGGATGGTGGGGCCTGGTGGGCTGCCATCTATGGGGTTGCACAGAGTCGGACACGACTGGAGCGAGTTAGCAGCAGAAGAGCGACTTTCACTTTCACTCTTTAAGTGCCAGGTACCCTGCAGAGCATTTTCCCACCTAATCTACTCTCCATAAAAACCCTATTAGGTAGACAGAATTATCTCAGTTTTCAGATGAGGGAACTAAGGCTCTGACAGGACACCTTTCTTGCCCCAATGACACAGACAGTAAGAGGCAGAAGCAAGTCTGAACGGCAGTGTGTCTACAAAGCCTGTGTTCTCCAGGCCACCTTCTGCCTCTGACCCTTCTGAGGGTCCTGGGCCTGACACCTGACGGGCCCCCCACCAGCGGTGGCCACAACTATCCTCAGTATTGTCGTAACCCTGAGCGTGAGGCCTCTCCCTCCCCACACACGCTCAGCTAGGACGGGGTGGCCATGTGGCAGGGGACTTCAGTCTGTGACAGATACCTTTTGGAAAGTCTAACACCTCTGGTGAGCTCCACCCCTCTGGTTTCCTCCCTCTAAGTTGGCCTCCTCGATATAGGAGATCAGGAAATACCGAGCCCAAAGGCTCAGGATCACCTAGTCCCAGAATTTTCCAACCCTTTTTAAAGCAGCAAGCCCTAACTGGCCCCAAGCCCCAACTGTGTCATTGAGAGGAAGCTATCCTGCCCCTTTCAGAAGTGAGGTGGGACTGGAGCTACTTTCTAAGATGTCTTGGAACAAGAAAATAATTTTTAAAAAAAAGGAAAAAAAACTGGACCAGTCCACTCCGTCAAGTGAAATCCAGAGAGGCAGAGCCGTAAACTAGTGGCCGATGCAGGTAACACACGCTTCTAGCGTCCTAACTACTAGCCATCGCCATAGGCTCTTCTAGGCTCTCACATCCCTTCTGCCAGTGCTTGTCACCGCATCCGCTGCCCCCAGGCGCAAGGCCTCTGAGTGGTGGAAAAGCTTCTTTCCGGCTCGCTGTGGCTTTCCTGTCTCAGGGCTAGCAGAGGACCAGAGCCTCAGTCCTATGCTGCTGACAACTGTTCCTCTTCCTGCCAGGTACGACAATGTCCGGGATGAAGTGGAACAAAATAACGAAGAGCTCCAGGAGGAGGCTGCGTGTTCCTACCAGAAACTGGACTCCAAGAAATTAAAGCCCACAGGGGAACCTAAGGAACATGAGGAGTCGAGGCCTAAGGCACAGGAAGCTACGTCACAGAAAGAGGAGCAGATGGAGGCTGAGGCTCCAATGACGTTGAGGGGTCACAGCCTGACCACCTGCCCTAGAGCCCAGGGAGGGCAGCCACCCACTGGGGACCCCGGAGTCGTCTTCCTGAAGACCCACCAGGACAGAACTCCCATGGAGGATGTGAAGCAGCTGAAAAGAGCGAACCAGCAGGTCTGGTTTGAGGGGCTGCCCACACGAATCCACCTCCCGGGGCCCCGGGTGATGTGCAGATCCTCCGCCCTGCGCTGGGTCAAGCGCTGCTGCACCCGCTTCTGCTCAGCGTCACTGGAGCTGCCGATGGCCCATCTGTACAAGGTGTGACACCACCACCACCAGGCCACGGTGAAACGCTGGCCCAGAGCCAGGGGGCTTAGGGCCCAGAGTCTTGGGGGCTGTGGCTGGTGGTGCTGGGAGGCCCGACCTTCTGCCCGGAGAGGGAAGCCCAGCGAGGCAGAAGCCATTGACCAAGGTCATGCAGCAGGGCAGTGGACCTCTCAGGACCCAAGTGAGGGCTCTGGGGAAGGAGGACACTGGGAAAGGTGGTCCTGAGGTGGGGCATCCATTGCCTGGAGGCCTAGGAGGGACCAAGCTGCTGTGGCTCAGGATCTCACAGAAGCCTGGGCAAGTTCAGGGATTTTCTAATGTAGGGGGCGGGGGAGACAGGAGGGGAGAGGTCGAGTAGGGCTCTGCAGCATCCCATCCCCTCTTCAATGTACACTCTATTTTATTTATTCACACTTCAAATAAGACTTGGACTTCCCTGGTGGCTCAACAGTAAAGAATCCCCTGCCAATGCAGGAGACCTGGGTTCGATCCTTGGGTCGGGAAGATCCCCTGGAGGAGGAAATGGCAACCCACTCCAGTATTCGTGCCTGGGAAACACCATGGGCAGAGGAGCCCGGTGGGCTATGGTCCCTGAGGTCGTAAAGAGTCAGACACCGCTTAGGGACTAAGCCAGCACCAGCACCACCACCACCCACAAATAGGATTTACTCTGACCAAAAAATTCCTTAGCAAAAGAAATACTTCAGCCCCTTCGCTGAGTTTCCAAAAAAGGAAGAGGGTGAGGGGCCTGGGGGTCCAGCTGAAAGGAGGCTGCCCCATCAGCCAAGCCAGCATCTCCAACGGGCGGGCACCGCAGCGCCCTGGTCCCCAGCCCTCTCACTGGACCGCAGCGCCCCCTGGGGGCGGGCTTAACTCCTGACTGACGCTGAGGTCTCTGCTCGCAGGTGTGACCTTGGATGGGAGCCTGAGGTGTGCGGAGAGTGCTGGAGATGCTGCAATTAGGGACCGGGAGGGAAGGGCGGGAGAATTCGTGTGTCTACAAATAAAATCTCCCATATGCCACTGGCTCTGCTTATCTGGGGCTGGACAGGATGGAGGAAAGTCTCTCGGACCAGGTAAGGGGGCTGGGGTGAGAAGTGTGAATCACTACCTCAGGGTAATCTCAGGCTATCCCCAGATCCCTGACGTCAGTGTAGAACCCGGAACAAAGAAGCCAGTGGGCTGTTCCCTTCCCCCACTCTGCAAGCGGGCCTCCTGCGCAGGGCACTCCATGAAGTCATAGAAGGGGAAGGCTTGTTGTGTGCTTCCTGGCTGCCGAGCGCCTCACAATGGCCCTGCAAGGCTTAGGAGAGGAGGAAACCACTGCGGCTCAAGATGGGACGGTCCTGGGGAGTGGCACAGTAAGAGCTCTAAACCAGGTCTCCTGGGTGCTCCCCATTCCACTTCCCAAAGGGGAAAAGGTACAACACAGCATCCCAGCCGTCAAACGCGTGCGTTGCGCCCTGATTATCACAGCGCCTGATGTCAGTAGATGCCAGCTGGAAATGCAAACTGTGCCCCTCCTGGGTCCCAGGAAGCACCAGTAAGGCAGGGAATTAGTTTTTCTCTCACTGCTCCCATGTGACAGACACGGCAGGTCCATCCTCCAACCCTACATCCAGTCGGAGTCACCAGCTATTGGTAGGAGCCACAGGGTCCTGAATGTGCCGTTAGGGAGAGGAAAACCGTGGGGGCCCAGACTTATTCTGGATGAAGACTGTCATCCTCTATCTTCCCCTGGAGGCAGGCAGGCACCCTTGGGGAAGCAGCAGAGCCACAGAGGGGCGCAGAGCCTCCAACCCACCCCCAAGGAGTCGGGGCAGTGATGGAGACCCTCAGATTGGGAGGGAGGGGGAAGGACAGGAGGGGCTCCTGCTGAATCCACAGTTCACATCCTTCCTCCCCACTGGGGCCCAGCACTGTGACCGAGTATCCCTGGGGTGGGCATCAGCAGAAACTGGACCACTCTGTACCACACCGCTCCCCGCCTGTGGTCACCAGGTGTGGAGCTCCCGTCCCGGGCACCCTGCCCCTCTCCTTCCACTCAACTTCCATTCCTACAATCCCCACCTCAACCTGTACACCCGCAATCCAGCCCGTCTCCTGGGTACTCCCCATTTCGACTCCCTTGCCCGGCATCATCATCAATCCTATTAACCTTCTACTCAACCTTTCCTCCCAAGTGCCTTCCATTCTGTCAAACTTCAAGTAACTTTCTGTCCAGTGGGCTATCAGTGAGCCATCAGAGCAACGCACTCCCAAATCAACCAACTAATCCCAGGGGCAAGGGGGGCTGCACTAATCTCCATTCAAATCTTCCCCAGGGAGCCCCGAGTAGGGGATGAAAAGCCCTGAGCCTAGGGGAGATTGGCAACTTCTGCTTTGCCCAATTGGGAGCCAGAGCTGGGCCTTAGCTGCCCATGGAGAGGCCATCGAGTGAGTAGACAGGAGCCTCTGTGCCTAGGCTGGTTGGGACCCAGCGTGGCCAGTGTGCTGCAAGGGGAGGCAGGATGCACGTCTCGTGCATGTGAATACCCCAGCAGTTCGCTCCTTGGAGCCTTATCCCTTCTACCTGCTGGCATTTGGGCTCAGGCAATCCGCCTCCCATGATCCCAGCATCAGGGTCTCCCCATTACCGTTCTCCCTTTGTTTAATGACCTCAACCTGAGGCTCCTCTTCAGGGTTCGGTTAGATCCTGATTTAGGCAGGATGCTGCAAATGATCTCAGAGATAAAGAAACTGATTATAGGAGAAACAGCTACCCAACAGTTAACTAGGGAAAAATTTTAAGTGTTTGAATTTTTAACAAGTCACATGATCTCTCAGAGCCTATTTCATCTGTTTATAAAAAGAGGGATACTAACAGCCATTCCAGAGGGCTCTGAGCAAATCAGGCTTGATGCAGCTGAAATTAGCTTGTGGGACGTTGAACGTTTGGCCTTTTTTCCATGCCTCCTTGTCATAATAAAGCCCCAAGGCCAGTACTGGCTAACTGCCCACCTTTAGGGAACCAGCTGCTTGTTTAAAAAGCCAACCTTATGTCAAGTTCACAACCTTTTGCTAAAATAGCATCTGGATCCTGGAGGCTGCCCCTCTCCCAATGTGGGCCATGAACTATTTAAACATGACTGGAATATGAAATGGGGACAAGGTTGCTGAGGCAGACAGGACTGGCTTCTTATCAGCTGTTTGATGCTGAGGAAAGCTGTTTATTCCTAAGCCTCGGTTTCATTGTCTGCAAAATGGGGAAAACAATGGTGCTGATGCTGACGTCACTGGATTAAGCTAGAAACGTGTCACTTTACAGCGCATGGCACACAGGAGCTCAGTACTTTGTTGCTCCACTTACATTATGGCACAGGCCTGTCCCCCATCTAACAGCCAAGGTCTCCTCTGTAAAATGGGGAGGGGGTCGTGGTGCCTTAATTCTAACTGCTTAGATTCATGAATCACTTCTTACATATCAGGCACAGTGCTTTACATATGACATCTCACTGAGCCCTCACAAAAACCCAGGGAAGTTCAACCCAGGGAAGGTTAAGTAGCTTGCCCAAGGTCTCACAGCTAGTGATGGGACTCCAGGACTTACCCAGGCACTCCACGGCCACTGTCTAAAGCCTTCTAACATCAGGCCCCTAGAATTCTCCCTGGCTTGGCCAGGTACACAGGACAAGGATTAAAGCTCTCAGCTCTCTCTCGACCCCCTTATCTCAGTGCTGTTTCACCACCCTTTGCTACTTTCCTACAGAAACCTCAAGCAAGACAGTAGCTTTTTTAAAATACGTATATGCATTCATAACTTGGCTGAGCCAGGTGTGTTGCAGCACGTGGGATCTAGTTCCTCCACCAAGGACCGAACCTGTGCCCCTGTCTTGGGAGCAGAGTCTTAGCCACTGAACCACCGAGGCAGTCCCCCAAGGCGGTAGCTTTTAATTCCCTCTCCACAGTCTCTCTTGTCCCCAGAATCAGCCCCTACTCCCCCAGCCCCCGAGGCTCTGTGGTCCCTGGGCTACATGCTGATTGCCCTCTTGGAATGCCTGGAAGAAGCTACCCTGACCCGGGGAGTCAGTGAAGAGAGTATAAGACTCACTTTCCAGGGGAAGCTAACCTGTTTCAATTGTCCCTCCTATTAAGACTCAAGGGGACCTGGAGCTTCCCACCACCCCCATCCCCGGCGCCATTCTGGTCCCCGTTTGGCTCTGATCTGGACAGGCCTGCCTAGAACTAGGGGTTAGAGGTATCCTCTGAGTTAGACATCCCTTTCTCCCTTACCATCCTTCTTTCGGGTCATAAACTAGTCTGAGTACCATCTACGTCCTAGTTTCCACTTCTCTCTCCAAATAGCCAGAGTTCAGTTGTAAAGGGGAAGAAGGGGGTGTCTAGTCATCATATTCCTACAAAGTCAAGAGCTACACCAACTCAGTGGCGGGGGCGGGGGGGGGCGTGGAGGTAACTTTCTGATCTAGGTATTCTTTATCCTTTGGAAATAAAAACGTTTCCGACATCCTCATGTTCACTTCAAAGTCTGTGGCCATGTTTAATGTACTGCCTATTTGTTTTTCTTGGAAAACAAGTAATATTTACAATGCTTTTTACATCCTTAGTATTTACAACAATACAGTAGGATGAGGAAAGTACGATTACAAAATACAGATTGTTTAACCAATAAGAATGTAAACATTCTTGACTATCAATGTCTTCAGAATGAGTTTATTAATTTTATTACCGAAACCCAAATCCTAGTCTGCCAGCTCCTAACGTAACCTTGGGCAAGTTCCTTAGTTGCCGCATCTGTAAGACACAGACGGTTTTTCCTACTTCTTCCATTTTTTTTTGGATCACGCCGAGCAGCGTATTGGACCCCAGTTCCCCAACCAGGGATCAAACCCATGCCCTCTGCACTGAGAGTGCATGATCTTAACTACTGGACAGCCAGGGAAAGTCCCAATACTTCCTACTTCTGAGGGTTGTTGGGAAGATTAGGTGAGCAAGGAGACGTACAGCACTTAGTCTACTGTTGGACATCTCTTGTACTCAGTGGATGCTATTACTTCCTCTCTGGAACTTGCCTCTAGACACCACTTTGTCACTTTAGAATTCATCAACATCTCAGTAAAATCACAGCTTAGTCATTATATTAAAAAAAAAAACAAAAAAACACGTTGGCTCCCCTGACTTTTGGCAGCTTCCAAAAAAGATCTGACACTGGGGGCAGAGACCTGTCATCAGAGAAGACATGCAGCGGGGCGTCACGAGCCCTTGTGGGAAAGTCCCGAAGAGGTGTGCCACCACAGCTGGCCACGCGACTGAGGGCTCTGGGGCTTTCCTCAAGATAAAGGGAGTCACCCGCCTGTAGAGTCACTGGGGTCTGGGGAAACCCACCGACACAGGGGAAGCCATCTCAGCCGGGTCGCCTCCTGGACTCTGCAGCCAGGACTGCCGGCCCACTAACAACCCGCTCCCTCCCGGCGTGGCCAGGTCACCCTGCTACTGAGGCGCCTCAGCCGAGCCTTTTCCCAGCTTCTGCCTGGGCATGTTCACCCTTCAGCTTTTATCCTGTCAGCCTCCACTTCCTTTCCTGCGGGGCTGGAGCCAGGAGGCTGGAAAGGCTTCCAGGGGAGACAGCACAAGCCCCCATCTGTGTAGTCCTAAGTCTGAAAGAGGAACTCCGCCAGCTCGCTCAGGGAGGCTGCGGAGGGCCCAGGGGAGCAGCAGTGGTTTCTGTGAGGAAGTGGGTCTAGACTGGTGCGTTTCACTGGGCACAGTCAGAAGTCACTGGCAAGCGGGAAAGACATCCTGAGTCATGGCAGTCCTCCCAAGGCGAATCGGAGAAGGCTGCAGGTGGGGGTGGGTACACAGGAGTTCCCTGCACTCCACGTTTTAACCAACTGGAGGAACACTTGGGCTCAAGAAGGAAAAAAAAAAAAGGAGGTGGCCTAATAACTCTTTACAGCTCCTGGCTCTAATGATAATGTCTGACTGTGCTGACTCCTCCCAGTCCCAAGGATGGCATTATAAAATAAAGCGCAGGCACAACCGTGGAAAATACTGTATTTATGTACACAGAAAGAGCAGCTGCAAGCCCCCTCACAGAGGACACTCCACCTTAAAGAAAAGCCTTGGTAGCAAATTCCTGTCTCCTTCAGTACAACCAAGTACACCTCAAGCTGGAAGGCTGGGCTCCCTGGGTCTGGGGCGCTCACAGTGCCCTCCCACGGTGGGATTCCAAATAAGGCAGGAAAATGGAACTACCGCCAGAACTGAGGTCCTGTGGGAGCTGGAGTGCCTGATCACTCCTAGAGAACAGGCCGTGACTCCAGATCAAACACGAGATGAGCAGCGATGCTGGAATTCTTCTCTGGGTCCTCCGGCCCACTATGTGGAAAGCTGGCAGCAGGGTGGGAACCAGGAGAGTGAACCGGAAGACAGTCACGGGGTTCAGGGGTGTGTGCGCGCATGCGTGCAGCAGGACACAGGTTGTGCGTTTTTCGTTTTTTTTTTTTTTTTTTGCTTGATGCCTCCATTCTCACCTGACAGCAGCCTGCTACTTACTGGGCACCAAAATCTCTTTCTGTGGCTCTGGATCCAGAAACCAAGGGTTGTTCCAACTGAATAGCCGCAGTCAGGGCAACGTGGCAAAGGCATGTAACCGCTGTCCCAGGAGGTAAGACAGATGGCTAGAAGAGTGGTTTGCTCTGATCAGGTATCTTTTTTTTTTTCCCCTTTTTAAAATAACAGGCTGGTGACAGGTATGGTGGCTCAAGAGTGACATGGTTCCAATTCTGCTATGACCCTGAAAGAGGTGCCCATGCCGACCTCCCAGACACCAAGGCTTCCACGGACAGAGGTGGTTCTTGCAGCTCTGATCCTGCCCACTACCCACCTGCTTGATGGGGGCCTCACTCTCTCCCCCACAACAACCGAGACTTCACATTTCCCGGGTTCCTCTCAGGCCTGGGCTGGACCTCATCTGGTGGTCCGAGCAGCCCAAGGGGTTGAGGGTGGTCAAGTGCCCAGCAGGGTGTCCAAAGGACCCGACTCTACACACTGGACTTCGGGGCTGAGTTGAGGGGGATCTCCTTGAGCTCCGACCGCATGCATAGGTACTCCCCGATGACAGCCATGAGCGCAATGCACACGGCCTGGACCAGCCACCAAGTCAGCGCCGAGGGGAAACGGGAGCTGTAGAGCCAGCAGCCCAGGAGGTGAAAGAAATGGACAGTGACCGTGAAATCCAGACACTGCTTCCCTCGCCGGATGAAGTACAGCAAGCCCAGGGCACTGTGGGGAGAGGACGGCAGTGAGCTGTCACTGGGTTGTCCTGGCCTTCGATTAGCTTATCTGGGGGAGTGTAGGAACCCAGGATGACAGCACAGGGGTCAGAAGCAAGCAAGAGAAGCGGGAGGCAGCGGTTACATTGTCAGATGCCCAGAGGAACCCGGCGGGTAGTGCTGAGAGTAAGTCAGGCGGGAGAGAAGGAAAAAGCATGAGCGTGACGATCAGGGCAGCTGCCGCTCAAGGGGCTCCGAGAGACTGGGGAGGACTGTGGCACCACGAAGCAAGACATGTTCCATCTAAAGTGGGGCCTGCAGTGAGACAAATCACCAGGCTAGAAGGCTGGCCTGGAATCAACTGATCATCCCATTTTCTTGAGACGCCAGGAATCTAGATTTTTAATATAAACTATCCTGATTTTCAATTAAGTGGAAAAAAAACCTTAAACACCCTGCATGCGTTGACAACAGGGTAAGTCAAACAGAATATATCTGGGAGCCAAATCCAGGTTACAGTCACCCCACCAGTTTTCAACCTCCAGTGAAAGGTCAAGAAGAGCAACGTGCAAGGCATTGTTCTAAGTCTTTTCTGTGAATGAACTTGTGAAACCCTTACCATTATGAGGTGGGTAATATTAGCCTCATTTTACTGGTGAAGAAACTGGGGCTTAGACAGATTAACTTGTCCACAGTCACTAGTGATAGAGCTGAGGGTCAAAGCCAAGTGAGTCAGCCTCTAGAGCCTAAGCTCTTAATCACTTCGCTAAACCGCCTCTCAGTCAAAGTCCTCAGCGTACAAGTGAGGACCTGACGCCCAGAGAGAGGGGAAGGAACCTGGCCAACGGCACAGGGGCCAAGAAAAGAAGAATCCAGTTCTCCTGACTCCCAGTCCAATCCTTCCCTCACGTCATTCCACTTGAGGGAAGTGATCTGAGATGGAAGCTGTCCCCAGGCAGCATGCACAGTGACATAAGAGCTTTCCAGCTAAGTCAAAACAGTGGTGGAAGAAACCCTATGATGGAGCCATCCCAGAACTGGCCTCTGCCACTCACTTTAGTCCTCCTCTACCCAGGAACAAGTGCCAGGTCTGAATTTAGAAAGTTAGTTCCAGCGCTAAGACCCCAAAAGCTAGACAAGAAAACTGTGATACTCACCAGGTGAGGGCGTTGAGGACAAAGGACATCGTGGAGAGCCGGCCTGGAGGGGTGGAAAAGCCCAGGATCTGAGGGGGAAATCACAAATGGAAATATGCTGGAGGAGAAATCTGGCAGAGCCCCAGGCTCCAGGACCCTCCTCCAAGGAACAAACATCCTGCCGGGACCACAGAAGCCAATAGGCCCCCTTCATTTGTATGGCGGCCTATTTCTAATAAGCTGCTTTTACAGACATCCATCACTGTATCTCGCCTGACCCCTCAGAGTAGCCAGGAAAGGATCACCATCCTCATTTTACAAAGAAGGAATAAAAACCCAGAGAAGTTAAGTAACTTGCCCAAAGTGATACAGTAAGTAAACAGCATAAAAGTTGGAACAGTGTTCAGCAAACTATGGCCCCAAGGGCCAAGCACTTATTTCTGTAAATAAAGTTTTATTGAAACACAGTCACACCTATTCACTTAGTATTGTCCATGGCTGCTTTTGTGCTATGATGGCAGAATTGAGTAGCTGTGATCTAAAATCTTTACCATTTTGCCCTTTACAAAAAGGTCTGTCAACTACTGGTCAAGAATTCAGGTAGTGTGTATGAGACAGCTCTTCAACAAAGCCTCAGATTTCCATATGTCCTTCTCAGGAGGACAGAGGCTCCTAAGAGGATACTACTAGGCAACTGGTGAGTGTACAGCTTCCACCACCATTTTACAGTACTATCAAATACTGAACGTCTACACACTTTCAGCATTGAAAGTGTCGTTCGTCATCTCATAGTATCCTCACAATAACCTCATAAAATTATTATTATTGTTGTCATTACCCATAACTTGCTTACTATTACCTCTTTTTGGATAATTTGACCAACAGCTACACAGAGGATAAGCAGGAGAAAAGATTCCATCCCAAATCTCCTGGCTCCAAAAATTGTGCTTATTACTACATACCACATCTGCCTCTGTGAAGCTAACACTTCTCCGCCCTCCGTTACACTTTTGCAAAGCACTTTCTTATTCTCAAGCCCTTCTGGGTCTCATAACATTTTGCTGAGAATTCTTTTATTCCAAGAGGAAACAGGCTCAGAAAGATGAAGCAACTTGCCCAAAGTCCCACAGCTGGTATGTTTCAGCCTAGGCTGGACACCAAGCATTTCTGAATCCAAAGCCAGGCTCTGTGCACTGCAGTGCTAGCCGTCTCATGATTTTGCAGACTGGAAACGTGATGTTCAGAAAGAGGTCAACACTCGCCCCAGGTCACACAGCTAGAAGGTGGAACTTAAACAGAGGCCTGACTCCAAAGTCCAGGTAGTTCCCACTGCACCTCCACGAACGCTCTTTTACCCGTTCCCCCCGCCGCAATTTGGCACCCGAGATCCCGGGGCTTAGAGAAGTCACTTCCTCAGTGTCAGATGGTCCAGCCAGGTCTAGAGCCCGGTCTTGTCAGACCCCAAGGGGGGGCCGAAACGCCGCCGCGCCAGCCCGGGGATCCTACCTCGGCGTCGAACACCTGGTCCAGCGAGGGGCTGCTGTGCACCAACCCGTCCACCAGCGCCAGCCACAGGCCCAGCGAGCCGTAATAGACGGTCTGCATGAGGACGATCTGCGACAGGATCAGCAACGGGTCCCACACGTAGCTGCGGAACTGGCCCGCCATGCCGGCCCCCGGGGCCCGGCCGCCTCCCGGGCCCGGGTCAGCGCCGCCGCCGCGCCATGGGCCCCGGGCCGCCCCCGCACCTGCGAGGACACACGCCGGGCCTCAGCCCGCCCGCCGTCACCATGACAACGTCGCACCGCCCGGGAGGAGGGACAGGGACGGAGGCGGCGAGCCCATTCCGGGAGCGGGAGGGAGGACGAGGCGGGCGGACCCACTCCCGGCGTGAGGGGAAACCCTGCCCGCTCCAGCTTGCTCGGGCCCCGCTCGTCCTCGAGCTCCCGTGGGGTTCACTCACCGGCTACGGTCTCGAGGGTCCGAAGGGTCCGAGCGCGGCCCAGCCGCACCGACTGGCTACCGAAACGGAGCTGACAGTCAGGACCATGGAGGAGAGGCCCTACCGGCCTAGAGAGGCAAAGGTCCGGCGGCCGCAGCGGCTGGAGCGGCTGCGTAGGAAGGAAGCGTTTCCGGGTGGAGGGGGCGGGGCTGAGGTTGCGCAGGCGTGGTGCCAAACAAAGGTGGGGCAGCCCGGAAATGAAGTGCGCACATGCGCACAAGAACAAGGTGAAGGCGAGCGGAAGTATGGCAACAGAACGTAGAGCTTGCTGGCCCTCTAGAGGTGAATGTTGAGGGAATAAAAAAAAAAAGAGGGCGGCTAGAGTAGACGTTTGACGAGTGGCCAAGGGTGAGGGAAAGATGTTTGGGAGTTAACGAAATGATAACGTCCATTACGTTTTCAGCCTAAACTCCCAACATCTTCTTTCTCCTAGTTAAAGGCTAGGATAGCTTGAAATGAACCAGCCAGCGAGTCCACACATGATTTTGCCACTGTTTCTGGTCTATAGATAAGTAAAACTAAGGGCCAGAGAAGCAAAGCAACGTCCCTGTCTCAAAGATACAGAGTTAGTGACAGTTAGAAATCAGGTGAGGATTTCCCTGGTCATCCAGTTAAGGTTAAAAACTCCCGGCCTCCAATGCAGGGGGCAGGAGTTCTATCACTGGTCCAGAAACTAAGATCCCATATGCAACATGAAACGGCCAAAACAAACAAAAAGCCTGTTTTAAAATTCCAATGCTTCCATGCCCTACTGAGTGTCAGGAAGGTTTGTACATGTTAAAATGAGACCGTCCTTGTCCTCAGACACAACTTAGCTATATTAGAAGACACAGTAGTGGGTGTTTTATAATGTAGATATTCAGTTATAGCTGTATATCCATTTATATTCATAATGGGTGAGGGTGGGGGGTAGGCCCAGGTTCTGAAGTCATACCTGGAAGCAGATCCTGACGCTGTCTCCCGCCATAACTATTTCCCCTCCAACCTCTTGAGTCCAAACAGTGTGGACATTCAGTAAATATTTGCTGAATAAGTCAAGAATAGAGAAAGGGCAACGGCAAATTGGTGAGTCATTTCACTCCTGCCTCAGCCAACCAAACTCCCTTGATTTTCTTGTTGGAAGTTCTCCTCTGGAATGGAAAGAAGGGAAGTAACTGGTTCTAGGAAAAGAATTCAGGTTTTCGAGAGCTTGCCATACTAGCTGGGTGACTAGCAAGTCACTTCCTTCTTTAAACCTCAGCTTCCCTGTTTATGAAATGAGGAGTTAGACTAGATTAATGTTTTCCACCATTTAATCTACCCTCTGCTAACTATTTTCACGTAAAAAAAAAAAAAACTTTTCAAAGACCCATGTGACTTGCCAATCAGAACTTCTGAACAGCCTGTGATAACCACGTTATCACCTTGAGCTGATCCAATTCCAGACAAAGGTAAAGAAACTTGAGACTCTATCAAAAGTAGACGTGTGACTTCCCTTATCATTTGGAAATATTGTAAACAGTTTCCTTGGACTCCTGTTTGGAAGTCGTTAAGGCTCAAAGATTTCTGAGGTGCTTTCCAGCTCAACTGTTCTTTTAAGCACCTTGTTTCAGCTCAACAAATCTCTCTTGTCTATTAATGACTCACATAATCTAGCGCTTCTGGGAAAACATATTTATTAAGTATCTATGTGATCTTGTCCATCCTCATAATTAGAGAAGATATGAGAATTTCTTGGCAGTCCAGTGGTTAGGACTCCACTTTGACTGCCAAGGGCCTGAGTTCAATCCCAGTTGGGGAACTCAGATCCCACAATGACCAGAATAATAATAACAATAATAATATAATCAGAGAAGGTAGATATTATCCCCCGCTTTAAAGGTGAGGAAACTGAGGTTCCAAGATGGGGAGTGACTCTACCCACATCAGATCTCGTAAGAGGCTGAGCTGAGATTCAAATCCAGGACATCTGTCTCCAAATACCAAAATACCATTCCAGAGTTTTATAAAAGAAAAAGAGAAAGAAAGGGGACTTCCTTTTTATTGACGCAGTGGATAAGGATCTGCCTGCCAACGCAGGAGACCTGGGTTTGATACCTGGTCAGGGAAGATTCCACGTGTCCCAGAGCAACTAAGCCTGTGAACCACAACTACTGGCCACAACTAGTGAGCCTGTGTACTGCAAGACTGAAGCCAGCTAGGCCTAGAGCCTGTGCTTCACAAGAGAAGCCACCGCAAAAGAGGCTTGCGCACCTCAATGGAGAATAACCTGTACTCACTTCAAGTAGAGAAAGCCCATGCACAGCACCAGAGACCCAGTGCAACCAAAAATAAAATGAAACAAATAAATAGATTAAAAGAGAGGAAGGAAGGAGACAGTGAAATATGTGATGGGATGATGAGAAGGGGGAAAAGGAGCAATGAATCCCTAGGCTTAAGTGGTTCTGGGGTCTGGGGCTAAGAGACTGAAGCAGAGGTTCCAGAAAAATGCTTGAGAGATTCAACTTAGTTTTGGTAGGCAGCTTCCTCTTTCTTCCAAGTGCTGGGTGGTGTGGCTCTTCCTGAGTTGGGCAAAAAGTTGTCAAGTGACAACTGGGCCTTCTCCACTTTGTCCCCTTCCGTGGAGGGAAGGCGTTCCCGCCCCTTTCTCCTGAAATAGAAAATGAAGCTGGTGTCTGAGTCATCCTTGGGTCCTGGAGCTCGCCATTGGGAAACCCCCCGAGGACCTGCTGATCAGCCTCTTGCAGTTTTCATTTCCCTATAGAATCTCAGCTCTTGAATCCCTCCCTCTCCAAGCCCCGGAAATGGGCACCATCCCAAATCGTAATTTGGGTATGAGAAGGAAACCAAGAGCTGGGGGAAAACCACAGCCATACTCTTGGCCAGGCTTCCTGGCCCATTTTGAGAATTTGACTATAGGTGGTTTGGAAAAGGAGAATGAGCTTTGGGTTCAGATCGCAAAGCCTATGCAAAAGCCCCACTCACTTGCCACGTGATGTGCTGAGTCTATGCTGAGTCTTAGTATCCCAGACTGTCAAATCAAAGGGGGGCATTGGACTCTAACTTCCAAACACAGTCTATGGCCCTGTGCCATCTGAGTCACCTGAGGGACACATACAGTCAGTGAGATCCCCAGGCCTTGCTGCCAACTGAAGTCTGAATCTCCAGAAGGAAAGTGTAGAAATCTGTAAGAGCTCCCCAGGTGATTCAGAGGTACACCCACATTTGATCATTACACAATCATGCTGTAACCTTGCCTTATCCACGGCTCCCTTTGGGCCTCAGGGGTTTTATTGTTCCCCCTCCCTCCCCTTAGTCTGTAATATGGACTAAAATAGCTCATCTCCAAGGACTTTTCCCACACTGCCAAGTTTGTAGTTTCCAAACTTATGAATGAAATGTTAAACTTTTAGGTCAGAGGCAGAATGACAAATAGCCACGAGCTGGAACAAACTGTCCTCTGGGCCCACAGGAAGAGAATGCCTCTGGTCACTTGGTCATTGATGTCACTCCCACACTGGGCTCCCACTGTGGGCTCCCAAGGACAACTACTGCTGGGATCCACTTTCCAGCTCCACCTCTGTAAATCCTTTGGGAAATACCCTCCTAGAGGTCTGTGGACCGTGGAACTCTGGTAGTCTTTGAATACTAGGTCTCCTGCTGGCTAGCTGGGTGACCTTGGGGAAGTTACGGTGTCTCTCCGAGTCTCAGTGTCCTCCTCTGCAAAATGGGAGTCCAAATAGCGCTGGGCTGTCCTGAGAATCAGATGTGTAGCAGGCAGTGTCCCACTGCCGGATACGTAGTCAATGTTATGTAAACATCAGTGATATTAATTATTGTTATTATTTCTTCCCTTGGAATGTGGGAGTGGTAAAAGCTGTTCTCCCAGATTTACGACAAAGATCTAAGTAGATAACAGACAGAGCGAGCCCCAAGGGAGCCCCGCTGCCTGGCATGCAGTAGGAGTTCAGTAAATGTGATACCTTCTCTTTCTAATCCCATCCCACCCCAGAGGTCTCCAAGCCCCTCCGTTTCTCCCTTCTTCCTCCCCAAGGCTGCCCTACAGCCCCTGAGCACGTGATCTTTTTCAGGGAAGATTTGCGGGAAAACACTTCAGGGAGACGTGTCTCAGGTTATGCAACTCTGCCCTTGCATATTTTGGAAACTCCATGTGGGAGGCTAGTGTTTGGCTGTCTGCGTCGGTGATCCACCTGGACTATGGCCAGTGAGTCACTCTCTTAGAAGGTGAACTGGAGAGGGCTCGTTCACCACCTGCTCCTGGATTGAGAACCCTTGTTACCTCCAGGGTTTTAAGGGCTGTGTGTGCCTCTCTTGCTGGGGGAGGATGTTTGCTGTGCGCCTACTGTGTGCCAGACACTTATATTCTCTCATTTAATCTTTATTTGATTTCCAAAACAGGCCTGTGAACTGTAGAGACAATGAATAGTCCCACTTAACAGATGAAGAGCCTGAGGCTGAGAAAAAAGACCCTGTTTACCCAAGACCACACTGCCAGTGACCGTAGAGCGTGAACTCCGATCCCGCTCAGCCTCACTCCACACACACCTGTTCCCAGGGCACAATAGAAAGTGCACTGAACATTACAGTTTACATAGAGCTTTCATTTTTATTTATGTATTTATGGGCACACAGCATGGCATGCGGAATCTTAGTTCCTTGTCCAGGGATTGAACCTGGGCCCCCTGCATTGGAAGTGTGTAGGCTTAACCACTGGCCCATGAGGGAAGTCCCAATAGAGCTTTCACTTACTTGAACTATCCCAACAGCCATGGGGAGGTAGGTATACACATTTGTCCCATTTTACAGATGAGGAAACTGAGGCTTGGAGAAGGATGTGACACAACTCTCTACACAGCTGGGATGTGGTTGGTCTTGTCAGTTGGAATGATCAGAGTAAAGAACCCTCTGGAGTGCTCATCTTTCCACTCCAGCCTCCCACTTCTTTACTTCAGAGACAGTCAAGGAGCTGGTTTTCTGTGTTTTGTGCTCCGCAGTCAGTGCTTTGCACAGATCACCTCTTTGTGAGAGATGGACCATGTCAAGCATTCCAGTGGGTGGCTGGGCCTCCAAGCAGAGGGTGTTGTTCCTCTTGAATCAAGAATTCTTTCCCAGGGCTTTCTCTGGTGGCTCAGTGTTAAAGAATCGGCCTGCCACTGTGGGAGACATGGTTTCAATCCCTAGTCCAGGAAGATCCCACACGCCCCGGAGCAACCAAGTCCGTATGCTGCAATTACTGTGCCCTAGAGCCGTAACAAGAGAAGCTACTGCAATGAGAAGCTACCTCGTACAGAGAAACTAAAGAGTAGCCCACACTCACTACAACTAGAGAAAAGCCTGCTCAACAGTGAAGCCCCAGTACAGCCAAAAATCAATCCATCAATTATATTTTTTTTTAAAAAAGAACTCTTTTCCAGGGATTGGTTACCCAGGTCAAAGACACCACCCAGAGAATTGAAATTTTTTGAAACAGTCACCCCAGCCCTTCAGGTTTTCTGACCCCACCCTGTACTATACTGTCTGTCCCTCCCTAGAAATTGCTCCTTGCTCTGACCTTGAAGGATTCAGGGCTTTAAGAAGGAAAGTAGTTTTTATTCAATAAAATTTCATTCAGCATTTACTATGTGCAAAAAAGACTCTGAGTATACAGATAGAAATGATCAAAATGAATAAGGAGATCTGGGGGATTCCCGGTGGCCCAGTGGTAAAGAATCCTCCTCCCAATGCAGGAGACACGGGTTCGATCCCTGATCCGCGAAGATCCCATGTGCCACGGAGAAACTAAACCCGAGCACCACAGCTACTGAGCCTGCGCTCTAGAGCACGCGAGCCACAACTATAGAGCCGCGTGCCCTAGGGCCCGTGCTCCGCAGCACGAGAAGCCACCGCAATGGGAAGCCCTCGCGCGGTAACTGAAGAGTAGCTCCCAAGCACCGCAAAAAACCCACCCAGCAACAAAGTCCCAGCACTGGTGAAAATAAACAAATAAAATCACTCATTTAAGAAAAGAAAGAAGATCTGTGACCTCCTAGAATTTATTTTCTCATGGAGGAGATAGACAATAAGCAAATCAACCAACAATATAAAATTTAACATCAAGCAGTGAGAAGCACTTTGAAGAAAAACGGGGGTCAGGGGACAGATAGTCGAGGATGGAGGATGGGAACAATCACTTCAGAAATGGCCATCAGCAAAGCCCTCCCGGAAAAGGTGGCATTTCTTTTTAAAACTTAAAAAAAGAAAAAACAATGAATAAGACATCACAGTGAGTCAAAAACAGCAGTGAGATGGGGAGGGGAGGAAGGAGACGGGGGATGGGGCCAGGTCCAGGCAGGGTCCTCAGGGCAGACGGGCAGTGTGTCTTTCTGGAGTGGACCAAACTGGCCTGGGACTTCTCTCATTGGCTTTTCCTTCAAACATCATGACAGTATCATGTTCACAAAGTCTCGGCAAGAGATGGTGTGGCTGACCCCGCCTGTCACCTCTGAGATCTTCATCTTCATTTCCAGGTGGGTCTTGGGGACTCCAAGCTTCTCCACCATCCATCCTCTTTAAAGACATCAGGTCAGTCTCGCCCTCATTGTTCAGGTCAGGCTCCAGGTACTTCTCTTTAAAGGCTGCAGATTTTTCTGGCAGCTTTTCTTCTCTGTACTTCTGGTCACAGAGGAACTCCTTTGAACCTGTTGCTGAACTCGACTGGCATGGTGAGCACCAGGCTCCTGCCAGCTCCAAAGAGGTACCGTTTAAGCGGAGATCTGATGGAAGCAAAGGATGAAGCCAGCTGGAAAAAATATTCCAGATAGAGGGAACTCAGGCGCAAAGCACTGAAGCAGGAATGAGATTGGCATATTCACAGGAGACCAAAGAGACTAGTGTAGCAGGATCGGAGTAGACAGAGGCAGAGATGGAGGTGACACCATCACCTTTACCCAAGGATTGCCAGCTTACAGTTTATTTTCATTTTACAACCCCCCAGGAGGCGAGCAGGTTTGCTTGGTGGAAGTAGGTGGGAAGAATGGGGAAAAGGGGGCAGATTCACAAATATTGAGGGCTTGCTACATTTCAGGCACTGTGCTAGCGTCTGGGTTTTTGTTTTTGTTTTGTTTTTGTTGTCTGTGGCATGTGGGATCTTAGTTCGCCAACCAGGAATTAAACTCGTATCCTTCTGCCGTTTAAGTGCAGATTCTTCACCACTGGACCACCAGGGACGTCCCAGTATCTAGGTACTTAAAACAGACATAGTTGGGTCTTCCCTGGTGGTCGAGTGGTTAAAATAGACACATTCCCTCTCTTCAGGGAGCTTCTGATCTAGCAGGAGAGATACACAATAAAGCAGGAAAATCAAGAAGTAATTGAAAAGGGCTTCCCTGGTGGCTCACTGGTAAAGAATCTGCCTGCCGGTGCAGGAGACCGGGGTTCCATCCCTAATCGAGGACAATCCCACATGCCGTGCAGCACACCAAGCCCGTATGCCACAACTGTTGAGTCTGTGCTCTAGAGCCCGGGAGCCACACCTCCTGAAGTCCAAGTACTCCAGAGCCCATTCTCCGCAACAAGAGAAGCCATGGCAGTGAGAAGCCCACGCACCACAACTAGAGAGTTGGCATCACTGACTCAGTGGACATGAGTCTGAGTAGGCTCCGGGAGTTGGTGATGGACAGGAAGACCTGGTGTGCTGCAGTCCATGGGGTCGAAAAGAGTCAGACACGACTGAGCGACTGAACTGAACTGAACAACTGAGCAGCCCCCTGCTCTCCACAACTAGAGAAAAGCCCACACAGCAACCAAGACCCAGCACAGCCATAAGTAAATAAATGAAATTATTTTTGAAAAGGTATAATTGAATAAATATAAACTGCAGTGAATGCAATGAAGGAAGCCACTTAAAGGATTTGGGCAGGAACATAATTTGGCCTCGAGGGAAGGTCTGTTTGAGGAAGTAGCATGAAAGGTGTGGCCCTGAAAGATGAGTGATGTCAGCCAGGACAAGGATGCATCAGCACAATTATTACAGCCCCTGTGTCATCACACATTCATTCTCATTCACTGAAGGAGAAAGCAGACCTGAGACATGGGATGTAAAGATCATCCATGTGATAAATCAAATGGCCAAGCCAGGTTTCAACTGGAGGTTCTTTACCTCACTGCCCTGTGACCTCCTGTTGAACCAACAGCTTTGGCTGTTTGCGAAGAGCAGATTCTGACAGCTCTGGCGTCTAGGAAATAATTGTGCTATCTCTGCCTTGACCAGATGTGGCTAGAGGCTGGAGAAAAGGACCGCATGGGAATAAGGAAAGCTGAACAAGCTGAGCTGAATGATAGGTGAAGGGAAGTGATGGGCTAAGGTTGGAAGCGCCCTGCTCCACTACACTCCAGCCCTTGGCACTGTGGGGTATGAATCACATGGCACCATGCCGGCCACATCTAAGTGCCAAGAGGATGCTCTCTACCAAGAACTCAGAAGCAATAGGGTGTGATGGAAAAGGGCCCAGGGCTAGAAACCAAAGGATCTCTGCAACCTGGGAAACTCATCATCTTTTGAGCTTTTGTTCTTATTTTAAATGATTATAATAACACCAGCCATGAGTACCCTCTAGAACTGATTGTGGTATATAGATGCTCTCAGTTGTGTCCAACTCTTTGAGACCCCATGGACTGTAGCCCACCAGTCTCCTCTGTCCATGGAATTTTTCAGGCAAGAATACTAGAGTGTGTCACCATTTCCTTCTCCAGTGGATCTTCCTGACCCAGGGATTGAACCCGTGTCTCCTGTACTGCAGGCAGATTCTCTACTGTCCAAGCCACCAGGGAAGGCCTGTAGAAACATTGTGCTGTCCTGTGCTGTGCTTAGTCACTCAGCTGTGTGACTTTTCGACCCCATGGACTGTAGCCCGCCAGGGTCCTCTGTCCATGGCATTCTCCAGGCAAGAATACTGGAGTGGGCTGCCATGCCCTCCTCTGGGGGATCTTTCCAACCCAGGGGTCAAACCCAGGTCTCTTGCATTGCAAGTGGATTCTTTACCATCTGAGCCACCGAAGAGGCCCAAGAATACTGAGTGGGTAGCCTATCCCTTCTCCAGGAGAACTTCCCGACCGGGGTCTCCTACATTGCAGGTAGATTCTTTACCAGCTGAGCTACCAGGGAAGCCCATAGATGCAATAAGTAAGATGAAATCTCATTGAAGGACTACATAGCTTTTTGTGAATGTTGGAATTGTTAATATCTGTCCTTTTCTTCAGCTGTCAGAGTGGGGAACTGCAGGAAAAGCACAGATTTATTATGCAGGAAGTTCTCAGGGACCAATCTCTCAGTCTCTTTCCCAGCGTCTTCCCTCTGCTCCTTTGAGGACAAGATACTTCAAAGATGATTGTGTGGGGAGAACAGGAATGAGAGCTGCAACCTCAGTGGGACAACACAGTGAGACAGAATCAAAGAAACCTGACTGTAATCCTGTATTAGTTAGCTGTTACTGCATAACAAACAAGCACCAAATCTCAGGGTAATCCATGATAGCATGAATTTCTCAATGCTGTATTTGCAGGTCAGCCAGAGCAGCTTTGCTACAGCTTTGTTATCATTTCTCCTCTCTAAGCCTGTCTTCTGTAAAATAGAAGTAATATTACTTTACAGGGTCAGACTGAGGATGATGTTCTACCCTCCCTTTTAACTAAAGATACCCTTTGCTTAGGATACGATAGACGCTAGATGGTGTTCACCCTCTAGGCCAGTTAGTAATCCAAGAAGTGGTCTGACCTGAAGGAGACAATGAAAGCTACTGGCCAAGCCAATCAGACTGGCTGTCCCCCAAATGCAGCCTAGAAGACAGAGCCAGTAAGTCTGTAAAAGAGACAGCGGCATACCTCCAGGAAGAAGAGATACCCTCAAATAAATACTGGGCAGGTTTCAAGAGCTGGAGATAAGTCTGCCAGCTCTTGGAATCATCTCAGCTATTGATATCTTCCTTTCAGTTTTAGTCTTTAGCCCACCTATATCCATCTAACAATCCCCAAGCCCTTTTTTGCTTAAGGAGTCCTGAGTAAAGTATTGTGCTTTGCACTTAGAAGCATTGTGCTAACATGGAGAGGGTGCCTATAAAGTTGCCAACCTCGAATTTGGCATACAGGAGGTTCTTAGCACCTGGTGGCTACTGTCCACTAATCAGGGAGCTGCTTAAGAGCAGGGATGGGATCTTTTGATTTTTCAAAAGGCCTCCCACGTAGATGTTCATCAGGTGTTTATTGGATAAACGACCAAATTTCTATGCCTGAGCCCCTACGGAGAAAAAGCCAAATGGCATTCATTGCTTTATCCACACAGCAAAGACTCACCAGACATCCGCTTGTGCCAGATTGTGGGTGAGGGGGTAGGGGTCTCTCTGTGGATAAGACAACTTCCCTGCTCTCACGAAGCTTATGTCTGGTGTTGAAGCGGATGGTAAACAAGAAAAAGAATCAACGTGTGATGTCCAGTAAGGGAAATGTTATGACAAAAAATAAAGGCAGGCAAGGAGAAAGAGTGACTGAAAGAGGGGAGGGCTGCTTTGAGAAGTCTTTATAATACCTGTGGATGCTGACTCACTGTGTGGGCCTTGGTTCACCTGTCTCACAATAGAGATGCTGTTGGATTGAATGGACTGGGAGGGTCCTTCTGAACCCAGTGTCCCCAGGTTCTGTGGTTTTGCAAGGCAGTGGCTGGACATTCCATACAGCCTCTGGAAACCCCAGGCCATCATTATCTGGAGCTGAAGAGAGATTTGCATGGAGCAAAGAAGACCAGAGAAGGTTGGTGCCATTCTGGGAGAGAGAAGGCCCCAGGCCTCACTCTCTCAGATGGTCTGAAAATAATGACATGACTCCCTGTTATTTACTGTGTGTGAAGAGATGTTTGGGAGGGAGCTTTCCAACTCGAGATTCTCAGAGGGAGACCTCTGTGATCGTAACAACAAGTAACATCTCTGTGCCGGGTATGTGCTAAAAACTATACTCTCAACACTCACGATGTAAGAACCATAAGAGCTCCCAGGTTACAAATGATGAAACTGGGACACAGAGGGGTAAAGGGCCCCACCCCAGGTCACACGGCCAGGACGTTAGCCAAGATCTTTCTGAGTCTGAAGCCTGGACTCTTAATTTCTACCTGTAACATGAGCGAGAAAGGGATGACTGCTCAAGGAGAGAGACAGATGTAGTACAAGATGTCTTAGGGGAAAGAGAGATGAGAGCTGGAAGGAAAGAGTGAGGGATTTGAGAAGGCTTCCTGGAGGAGAAGGCATTGAGGTGGGCCATTAAGGACCGGACCGATCGTATGTAGTTTCTTAGGCTTGATGTCTCAGTCTAGAGGAGGGAATTGGGAACTTTGGTTCTACAAACCTTAAACTACTGCACTGGGTTTTATAGGAGCCAAGGGAAAAAAACCTTTTGGAGCTTCTTAAAGGGGTGGCTCAGGGCAAATTGCTTTTAACTCTTTGAGGGTCAGGACTTCTTTGTGGATCTGAAGAGAATCTCTGAAATTATATGCCCCAGAAATTACACAGAGACACAAACTCCACAGCAGTAGGGACCATCCGTATACTCTGAGCCCTAATCCAAGAAACACAAAAATCCTACAAATTCACAAGTTACTACATTCACACATGTTGGATGCCTTCAGAGAGATTCTCAGAACTTGGGCAAGCAGAGACTAATTTCTTAATTTTAGAAGGTTAGGATAGATTGCTGGAAGAGCTTCCATTAACTGTCTCAACTTAGCACGCTTCAGTCTCCTCTGCTAGTTACTTTCTAATGGAAAAGCTATGCACTTCCTGGCATATTTTTCAGTTGACAGCTGACCTTGTTCATCAGAAGTTTGCATATTTACAAAGGCTGTCATTTCCAACATGTTGTAAATTCATACCTTAAAAAGAAATGGTTATATCATTCTTAAATGTATGTATCCAGTTAGGTACCCTAGCAATTTGATAGCTACAACCATCTATTAAAAATACATGTATATGGGGGACTTCCCAGGTGGTCCAGTGGCCAAGACTCCATCCTCCCAATGCAGGGGGTCTTGGTTTGATCCCTGGTCAAGGAACTAGATCCCACATGATGCAACTAAAAATCCTGCATGCCACAACAAAGATCTAAGATCCAGAGTGCCACAACTAAGACACAGCACAGGCAAATAAAAAAAAGAAAAAATTGAACAAGCTTCTCCTAACAGTGCAATTTTACATCATTCCTTTTTCCACTTGAACTCAAATTTCTAGTCCATGTTCCCCTACATTATTTTACAACAGAGTATTTTTTATGTTTAAATGACATATCGATAATTTTAGCATAATTCTCTGCACATATATATTTACTTATATGTAAATTGGATCATTATTTACTTTCTGTGACTTTAAAACTAGGCATTAATTTTTCTATTATTACAATTATATAAATGTAATTGATCAAAACAATATAAAGACTTCTCTGGTAGTCCAGTGGTTAAGACTTGGTGCTTGGGACATGGATTTGATCTCTGGATAGGGAACTAGGGGGCTTCCCAGATGGCTCAGTGGGTAAAGAAATCTGCCTGTAATGCAGGAGATGCAGCCAGATGCAGGTTTGATCCCAGGGTTGGGAAGATCCCCTGGAGGTGGGTATGGCAACCAGCTCCAGAATTCTTGCCTGGAGAATCCCATGGGCAGAGGAGCCTGGTGGGCTACAGTCCATAGGGTCGGACATGACTGAAGTGACTGAGGACACACACACAGAGAACCAAGATCCCACATGCTGCCTGGCACAACCAAAGAAATAAAAAAGTACATATATTTCCATTTTTAAAAGCCAGGGGAGAAAATTTAATCCTTAATCGTGCTATGATTGACCTATAATTGACATAAAATAAATGACACATGTTTAAAGCATACAGTTTGACATATGTGTACACTCATGAGACCACGCCTACAAACTGAGATAAATAATTATTTAACCAAAAAAATAAAAAAGAAAGGTTTCCCCCACCCCCGCCAATGAGTCACATATTCCTGGATGAACATTGCTTTCGCTAGAATGAGGTAGATTTTTTTGCAATAATTTTATTCCTTTTTTTTTTTTGCTGTCAAAGTGGTATACGGAAGCCAGCTTGTACTAATTCAGTTTGGGGGAATTTGTGAGTAGTTGTTTCACATAATGATTCTTAAAAACTAAATTATATGAACTTGCAATTAAATTATCTGTGTTAAAGACAAAGGAAGTAAGTACTTGGCACACTCATCCCTTACTAATTATTTCCCTACCTTTTACTGTTATCTACGCTCTTGATATTATCTGCCTCGATTGTATTTGTGTGGTGGAAATACTGCTTATCTGTCACTAACTCAGTGGCATCACCTTGGTTGCTTGAAATCAGCCCAGGAGGAGTATTTGCACCATAGAAATTGGCAAATGGTGCGAGTTAGCACTTCCCACCTCCCCCAACGTATTGTTACCCCTTTACCAGCACAGGGCTGGCAGTAAGTGCTGAGAAATCTTCAACTTAATGAAGATGGTGGGAACAAAAGGAGTGTTGTTAGACCCATGTGATGACAGGTAACTGAAACTGCATAGTGAAAAAATTATTTTTAATGATCTATCTACTGACAACTAGATTAGACCTTATCCTTCCATTCTGTGGAAATCAAGGATTGCAAAACCCATCCGACTTGCAAAAGGATTTCTTATTCTGACATAAAAGTCATTTATTTTCCTGGTTTATTTCCAAATCCTAAGGAAGAGTATTGAGAAGAGCTGAAAATAATTACTGGCCTTTAAATCTGTAGAGAGAAATATGGTCCGCGTTGGAAGCTTACTTTCCTGTCAATTCTCTCTGCTTCAGAAAGATTTTTTATCCTTTGATAATAATTAAGGGATGGAAAAGAGGGAGTTATTCCCAACTCTCCACAAAGTATATGAATTCATTATATGCCAACAGAGGCCAAATACTCTGCTTCTGAAGCCATGCTTCAGTCTTGGAAAGATAGATACATATGTATTATATGTATGTATATCTTTATGGGATATATATATATATGCCATAAAGACATAAATATATGCCATAGCTGTGCGTGTCAAGTTGCTTTAGTCCTACTCTTTGCAACCCTGTGGGATCCTCCAGGCAAGAATAATGGAATGCCCTCCTCCAGGGGATTTTCCCCACCCAGGGATCCAACCCATGTCTCTTATGTCTCCTGCATTGGCAGGCAGGTTCTCTACCACTAGCGCCACCTGGGAAGTCCCATATGCCATATATATATGTGTACGTATGTATACAAATATGTATGTATGTATATGTCACCCTTGGCACTTTGATTGTCATATGATATTTCCTCCTAATAATTCCAACAGTACTTGTACTTGGGACCGCAGAAGATTTTACCAAACCCTTCCTCACACACACACACACACACACACACACACACACACACAGAAAGTAAGGAGGATATGCAGGGGGTGATGTGAATATGAAACTGTCTTATACAAAAGACAGTTGTATGGGATCTAAGAATTAAGATAAGCTTGCCAGAGACTTTTCTGGTGGTCCAGTGGCTAAGACTCCAAGCTCCCAATGCAGGGAGGCTGGGTTAGATCCCATATGCCTCAATTAAGTCTATAATCCAAAGAGTTGGACACAACCGAGTGGGTAACACACAACAGCTCACATGCCACAACTAAAGATTTTGCAAGCTGCAACTAAGACCTTGCACAGCCAAGAGAGTAAATTTTTTTTTAAAAAGATGAACTTGCCAAACAGCTCTCAAAGACAGCAAACTTTTTAGGAAGTTCAATATCAAGAAAACAAATCCCTTAAAACATAGGTGAGCCACCCTAAGACCAACAAGCCCACCCTTAGCTTGTTTATGCTCAGCCCACTAAGAATGTTTTTATAGGGACCTTCCTGGTGGTCCAGCAGCTAAGACTCTGAACTCCCAGTGCAGGGGGCCTGGGTTCCATCCCTGGTCAGAGAACTACATCCCAAATGGTGCAGGTAAGAGTTTGCTTGTCACAACTAAAGATCCTGTGATCTGCAGCCAAGACCCAGCGGGTGCAAATAAATAAATAACAAACCTTTATTTATTTTTTTTAAAAGAATGCTTTTGCATATTTACATGGTTGGGGGAAAAAAATCGAAAGAAGAATCCTACCTCATGACACGTGAAAATTATATGAAATTCAAATTTCAGAGTCCAGTTTAATCAGGACACAGCCCCTCTCTTTCCTCTAAGTATTTAGGTTGCCTTTGTCCTGCAAAGCTAGAGTTTGAGTAATTGTGACAGAGACCATCCCGGCCTAAAACATTTAGCTCTTTACAGAAAAGTGCCTGCTGACTCAGCCAGTCTGAAAACAGCCGGCGATTGTTGCCCTTTCTCGGAGGGGAATGTACCCATTTGGAAGGGCGCTGATCTAAATTCACGGCCCTGGGCAAGTCCTTCCCGTCTGTGGGCCTCAGTTTCCCCACCTGTAAAATGGGTTTATGCACTGCGCCCTCGGGTCACCTGCCTAGCAGGGGATCGGGGATCGGGGCTGCTGGAGGCCAGGACTGGATGGACTGAGCGGCCCGCGCCCACGGGGCGAGTCCCTCGGGTTTCCAGCGGGGGGGGGTAGGAGCAGCACCCCAGAGGCCCAGCTTTCGCGGGGGAATTCCGGGCGGGGTGCGGGCCGCAGGGGCGGGCCGGGGCGGGGCCGGGGGCGGGGCCGGCCACCGCCTATAAGAAGGGACGCGCGCCAGCCTTGGCCACCCGCCTGCGCGCCCTCTGCGGACAGCGGTACGATGGCCCCCGCCCGCCTGCTCGCGCTGCTGCTGCTCCTCGTGGGCGTCCCTGCCGCCGCCGCCGAGTCGGTAGGTGCTTGGAGATCCCCGAGGGGGGCCGGGGGGGCGGACCGGTATCTTCTTTGTTCCTGGGATCCCGCGGTGGGGTCCAGGGGCGGGCAATCGGGGCAGTGCGCCGTCCCCAACTAGACCCCGAGACCAGGGAAACTTTGTTGGAAACTTTGCCCTGGGGTCCCAGGGAGGCTCCGTGGCCAGGGGGCGGTGAGTGACCCCTCCGCGCAATGTGCGCCGCCAGCCTGTTGCACTTCTCGCCTGCCCCTGGCCGCGGCCCCACCGCGGGCTCCAGGCTCGGACGTGACTAAGCTGGTGTCACCCCGCCTCCCCTCACCCTCTCGCCCCTTCCCCGGTGATCCCAGGGCAGGCTCGCCCCCTGACCCCCCTCCGCGCCCTCCAGAATCCGAGATGGCCTCGACATGAAGGGGGCTGCGTGTACTCGGAAGGGGGAGGAGTGCAGGGTTCTGAGGGGCCTTGTTTCACGCACCGGGCTAGGGGACTGAGCCCTGACCTCAAGTTTGGCCGCAGCCCTGCCACTGGCCTGTGACTTTGGGCAAGGCCCTGCCCTCTTCCCAGTCCCAAAGCGTCTGGGGGCCTGGGATGGGAGGCGAGCAGCGCTTCTATAGGGTCCGTACCAAGTTGGGACTCTGATCTTTCCGGGATAGACTGGAGGGACTGTGTAGGCTCAGAACTTCACCAGGAGTTGAGCCTCTGCTTTCTGCCAGAAGAGCGTTTATTTCCACCGATCTGACCGCTGGGGAAACCCAAAGCACTCACCTTTGGGTGGGGTGAAGGGGGGCTGAGGGAAGAGAAGGTCTCTGTGAGCCCTGAGTAACCTCCTTACTGGTCCTTTACTGGTCTCCCCACTTAATGGTCCCTGTCAGTGTCCAAAGCCCTGGGCCCACCAGAAACTCCATTCATCCCAGCAGTCAGTTGGGAAGGAGGGAGGCCATCTCGTCTGGGAAACTTGGCCACAGGAATTTCTGAGAGAGGCTGTCTGACCCTGCCCACCCCACCTCCACCCAAGCCTGGCCTCTTTGGTACCCTTAAACCTCCATTTTGGGAAGAGCAATTGGCATTTAATCTTAATATCAGTTCTCAGTGGGGCTCCCATTTCTCTGGGATGACATAGAATAAGTCCTTTCTGGCTGGCAGGCTTCATTTGAGACCCTGAGCTATTCCCCCACTCCCATCCCCAGGACCCCCTTCCTTGCCACCCCCCAGATGACAGTTGCATCCCTGAGTGATGACAGCAAGCCTTCAGTGCTTCTGGAACTGTTCTAATAGCTTTCTGATAGCTGTTCTAATGGCTCTATCAACATATAGTTCAGCTCTTGTGTTTACTGTTTTAAACTGGTCCTGAGGCTAGAGAGGTTAACCAACCTGCCCAAGGTCACACAGCTGATAAGGGGCTGAGTCAGATGCAAATTAGGCAGCCAGGCCTCCATGTCCCTTTTTTAATCTTTTGCTCCTATCTTGATGTGTAGTCTGATGCTACTCTGAGTGGCTGCAGTTGTGGCCCATCCTCAAAACTAGTTTAGAGTAGATAAAGAGGAGATAAAGATTTGGGGCCGGCCAGACACAGAGAATTCAAAGAGAGAAGGAAACCGAGGCCCCGAGTAAGGTGATGACCTCCCTAAACTAAGAAGGGCAAGCTTGTCAAAAGATGAGTGGCTGAGTCAGGCCTCGAACCCAAGCCTGATGCTCCCGCATGCAGCACTCTACACTAGGCCCTGAAGGATGTGTTGGTGTCCCAGTGGTAGATACGGCTTCCGAAGGAACAGTGTGGCACATCCCACTGGCCTGGGCCAACTGGGGAAAAGGGAAAAGACCCTGGAGGTTGAAAGGTCACTGCATGGACAGTCACATGTCAGTCTTGGCTCAGGGGTTGCCAGCCTGCAGGTGGTGGGTAGCGGGTGGGGGGTGGGCAGGGGGGTGGGTGGCGAGAGAGGCAGGCAGCTGTGCCCTGGGGGCGGTAAGAAGGATGTGGTTTAGGGGAGGGCAGGTGGTGACCCCTGAGCTGCAGAAGTGAGCCCTGGGCAGTTGCTTCCTGAGAGAGCTGCCCGTCTCTCCCATCCTGACCTCAGCACTGCCTTCCTGGCTAATGTTACAAGGTCTTCCACCTCCAACTGGGTCACAGGGCTTCCCCTTTTATCTCCCCTCTCAGTCCCTTTCCTCCCAGGGCTGTAGATGGAAAAATCAGACCTAGTCACGGTTGGATTAGACCACAGAGATGATCTGGTCAGCCCTTTCCTTTTTTGCAGAGAAAACTGAGGCCCAGGGAGAAGGGTGGAGCTGATAACAGTTGTCCTTTATGGATTGCTCTCTGTAGACCAAGTCCTGGTGTGATTTAGTTTCATAAAAGGCCTACCTAGCATGTGGGGATTACATTACGCCCACTTTACAAGTGGTAAAGTGGTACCATCTTGGGGTAGCAGAGAGCTCCCAGGCCATCAGAATCTCTGTCCTGTCGTACCCCTCCAGTAGTGCCGTTGGGACCACTTTGCAAATTTTGGGTCTGCCCCCTGCCACCCACCATGTCTCCCTCGGTGCCACAGGTTTTGGAAAGGGAACCCAGCCCGAGCCATGAGCCATGGCCTCTTCTGTGTTTGGCGGGGCTTGCGGGTCTAAACCAGTTCTTCCCGTCCAGCTGGAAGCATTCCCCTGATCTACCTTCCTGCCACTCCCTCCCTGGCCAATTAAAGGCAGCCTTGTTTTGGGAGCTGCCAAAGGACCCCCACCACCCTCCCCCTCCAGCGGTGTTGCTGCCCAGGGGCATAGATGTGGCACCTGGCCCAGTCAGCTCTGGAAGTGCCCCCCACCCACCCTGTGTACTTTAGCTAAGAGACGTTTCTAGTCTTCTTGAGAATTTTCTCCTTGATTTCACAGAAGTGGGGGTTGGAACGGAAGCCCAGGGGGGTCTAGGACCCTTGAGTGGCCAGAGAGAGCACTTTGGAATTCTTAGAAGCCCAGAGAGCTACGATAGGAAAATAGTTAAACCTTACTTTGAAGGGTGTGAGACTGGGTCTCTTTCTCTCTCTGGGTTGACATCCCCCATCTGTAAAATGGAATTTGAACTGAATAGACAGCCCTTTCCAGCTGGGATAGTCTATTAATAATTAAGTACCTACTCTATGAAAGGACAATGGGAACCATAAAGACATCTAAGGCATTCCCTCCCTTGAAGAGGCTTATGGTTCACGAGGGGCATTAACATCCTCCATCAAATTCTGAGCCCTCATCCCTACCCCCCTTCCACCCATGCACACAGGAACTCTGCTCTGTGGATTTTCAGTGAAATACCTGGCCCGGAAATGTCTGTATGAATGAACAAATAAATGTGTTCTTGTAACTTCATGCTAAAAGGTGCACTGAGGTTGTTTATTACTGATACGAATGTCTCTCTGTGATACTGTGAGATAGGTATCATTAGCTTCACTTTTACAGGAAAGTGATGCTCAGAGGAATGAAGGGGCCTGCCAAGGTCAGAACCAGGTCTGTCAGGTAACACAGGCTGTCTGATTTGCAGGTCCTCGGAGAACATTGCAAATGAGGAAGTTGGCTGGGTTTGAAGGCAGATAGATGCCATGGGTTCCTCTTTCTGAATCGCTGGTTGACCTTGAGCACCCATGCCCTCTGGGTCTCAGTGTCCCCAACTCTGGAAGAAGGAGGTTGGACCAAAACCCTCTCTTGGGTCCTTTCTGGTGGGGAACAGGGAACGCTTTCTCAGCCTCCTTGGTAAAGAGCCTATGCGAGAAGCAAAGTTGGGGAGGCGAGTGGTGGAGACATTCAGCTCCTGCCATCGCCAGCTCCTGGAAACAGAAGGCTTTTCCAAGGACTTGGAGTGCTGAGCCGGCCTGAATGAGGGGCTGGAGGAGCCAGGCTGGGCATCGTGCCCTAGTTCCCTCTAGGGAGGAGTTGGCTCCTAGCTCTCCTAGGCCTCTGGGACTGGTGGGTGTAATTTTCAAGTGACTACTTAAAATTGGGGGAAGGGGCTGGACTGGGCTCTGTGAGTCACTAGAGGAGAGCTGTAGCTGGCCTGCCTGAGTCACCCCCATTTCCTTTCGGCCTCCTGGGGATGTTGGAATTGGCACCCCCTTTAGGGGCTGTTAAGGACAGTCAAGCCAGTGTCCAGGGCCTTGAAGAGACATACAGAAAATACTAGCCCTAGGCCTCACAGGACCTTGCCCAGCTGTGGACTTTGACAGGGTAGAGTTCAGACAGTTCTCCAAATTGTCCTCTGCAAGACTTGTGGTTGCTAAGGTGAGAAGAGGTGAGGAGGAGGACAGGGATGGATTGAGAATTTGGGGTTAGCAGGTGCAAACCATCACACATAGAATGGATAAATGATAAGAGCCTCCTGTATAGCACAGGGAATTATATTCAACATTCTGTGATAAATCATAATGGAAAAGAATATAAAAATATATATATATATGTTTCACTGAACCACTTTTCTGTACAGTAGAAATCAATACATTGCAAATCAACTATACTTCAATTTTTAAAAAATTACTTAAAACAAATATATATATATATATAGACCTCTGCAGAGAGTGTCGTGCTCTGCCCCCCAGCCTTAAAGCAAAACTGAGGTTGCAGTTGGTTTGAGTTTATGGAGCAAAGTATAGTCCAGACTTGACTTGACCCCAGGATTCTCTGACACCCTCTTGCTTCTTGGGATTGGCGGCTGGCAGGAGGGCTTTGGAACACTGATTTGGGGTTAAGCAGACCTGACTCCAGAGCTGTGAAGCCCCACTCTTACTAGCTCCATGGCTTGGGACCTCAGCTCTCTGGTCTGTAAGAACGGGATTGTGGAAAGCCTGTTGGAGATGACAAGGCTGCAACTGAAGCTCTCAGGATCTGGCCTGGTAAACGGAAGGTAGTCTTAGCGACGGTTCCCAGCTTTGCCCAGGCTGCCTTGATGCCAGATGGTCTTTTCCTTTTGAGGATCCTACCCCCAGAGGCCCCTTGGAAAGCTCTCTCCCCTCCCCCCAACAGCTGCAAGGTGGGTGGGGAGGAGTCTAGGGTGGGGCTGGCTGACAGCGCCCAAATCTCCTATTTGTTTGTCTTAGAAGTAGGCGTTTGCTAATTACTGGATGGGTTGATATTTAAACAAGAACCAGTTCCTGACTGCCCCACCCCTCCTGCAGGGATCAGTGGGAACCCCCCTGTTGAGCAGTTTTCAACCAGAAGGGAGAAGGGACAGGGGCCTGGGAACCTCTGGGGTCATCCTCTTCCCTGGTGGAGCCTTGTCCTGTAAGAGGAAGGCCAGAGTTGTTTCCAGTCTGGAGGCCAAGGGAATTGCAAAAAAAAGAGTGTTGGGGGGAGGAGGGGGATGCGATGGTGGATAGAAAAGGTACACTGTTCTGGAAAGCCAGTTTTCAGATGTTTTCACCTCATGACGCCTAGGGAGCGCGGAGAAAGCATGTGTCAACAGTTGGAGCCTAATTTAACCCTGAGTTCAATAAATCTGACTTCTTGGGCTGGTTTGTTATTAACTCATGGGTGACCTTTGGGCGTGTCGCCTCCGGCCCTGTCCCCGGGAGGCAAGATGACTGGAAAATGGGTGCATTTCACAGTTAGAGAAACCCAGCTCTGCCGCTCAGCCCAGGACACACAAGTTAGTTAATAAGTCACTGGGCCGGTGTGAGCCCCAGCGTCTTCTAGAAAACATGTGTGTCACTCCCGGGCCATCACTGGCATTTGGCAAACTTCTGCGTAAAGGTCTGACTTTAGTTTATTATTAGCGGCTAGACAAGGGTTCTTAACCTGGGTGGCTTGGGGAGGCGGCGTCTGGGTGCGGGTTGAAAAATAAGAGCCGGTGGTTGTGGTTCTTAGGGTTCAGAATTTTTCCTCCCTCTCCTAGGGCTCCCCAGGAGATCACCCTGTGACCTGATCGACTCTTTCTGTGGGCCCACCCTGGGTCAGGCCCTGGGAGTCAGCACTCCCTCCCCACTGCCTTACTCTGCACCTCCCCTCCCCCTTCTTTGGGCCTCGAGCTCGGTTGCCCCAGTTTTGCTTGGCACAGTGGCAAGGGCTGCTAGTCAGGTGACACCTGGGGCAATGGAAAGGGGAGGCAGGGATCGGCTGGTATGTGTGGAAAGAGTGACTCGGTTGGGCCTGCCTGCGGGGACTGGCTATACTACTCCACCTCGGGGCGTGGGGGCAGGGGTGAGCAACGGCTGGGACACTCCGGGCCCTGGGGAGGCCTGGCCAGGAGGTGTCGTGGGACAGGCTGACCCAGTCAGGAGCAGTGGCTTCCCTAAGAGGCGATGGAGAGGCTGGGAAGGGGCAGGAAGCCAGCACCCAGGGAGGACCTAATTGGCCGAGACAGAAGATATCAGCTCGGCTCTGGAGAACATGGGAGGCTTGTTTACAGGGCCGCCCTCAGATCCAGCCGGGACCTGGGATCCGCTGCTAGATTACAAGCCCGGCCTCAATGCACCTCTGTCTCTTCGGCCCCTGAGGGAGCAGGCCCCCTCCCGGCCGTCTCCACCGGTAATTGGAACAGTGTCCAGCTTGGTTACCAGGCCTACAGACAGAGGAAGGCTTGTTTCTCTGAGAACCTTCTTGTATAGGTGGGGAAACCGAGGCCCCGAGAGGGAATCTCCTAAGATCATCTGGGCTGTTAATAACAAGGATGCCACAGCATCAGCCTCTGGCAGGGAGATGTCCAGAGGCTCTAGAAGCTTCCCTGACCCTTACCCTTCCCACCTGCAGCCGTCCCTCTGTCCTGGAGCCCTGGCTCTGGGAATGGACTGCCCTGGGGTTGCTGGGGCAGGAGGGGGGGTTGGTGAAAAAGCCGCTGGCAGTGCCAGGCCTGGCTTCTCTCCTGAACGATTGTGTTTGGAGTAACCCGACCTTGGAGTGGGCAGGGCTGACATTCGAACCCCTGCCCCACCCCCACTCCCATTCCCAGACCTGGCTTAACCCTTCCTGGACCAGCACACCAGATCCTGTATTGGTGGTAGGTGGTATCTTTGGGTCTCCTAGATACTTTTTTCATCCTCAAGGCAGGTCAGGAAATACTCTGGGGACTCAGGGGCTGAGTTAAGTTTGAAGTGTCTGGTCACTGCCATTTTCTCTTTTGGAAAAGCACAGTGGTCTCTCCTCTGCCTCTCTGCTTAGAACAGGTGCTCCAAGCCGGGAGCTTGCACAGATCTCTGCTCATCTCTGGACATTTCTCTCTTCCACATTCTCAAGGAGCCTGGCCGGTTGTTGAAGACGTGTTATAGGGCATGTCCCTTCACAGTTTGCAAAGCACCTCCCCGTCTCCCCACCACCCTCTTTCTAGCCACACAACTACTACTTTTCTCAAGTCTCTGACCCTTTGAGCACTAATCCCCTCAGCTGGAAGGAAGGCAGATGGGGGTTAATAATAGCTGCAACTCGTTGAGCACCTGCTGTGTACCAGGCCCTGTGCTGGGTCCCTTGCATACCCCTAATGCGTTTCACTTCATCTCATCCTCCTGCAGGGTGGTACGTACTAGCCTTGGCGATAGAAAGAGGAAACTGAGGCTTCAAGAGGTGAAAGAAACACCCAAGCTTGTATAGCGCGGGAGCAGCAGGGCTGTGATTTGCTATTGGAGCCGCTTTTACAGGTCTCCAGGGTGGTGGTGGATCTTTCAACTTCTGCCAGGGTGCTGAGTCCAGATTGAGGCAGCCAGGTTTTGCTCATTCTGGGAGACATCTAACCGTTCTGAAGGAGGGTGAGAGAGGACCACAGTGCCTTAGCAGTGGCCGCTTATGGAGATCTCCTGCCAGGACCCCTCTGCTATGTTTGGCAGTTAGGGCCCAGGGTCCTCAGCGTTCCTGCTTCTTCCAAAATTGAACTTGTCCTTCTCATCTCACCCCTCACCCTGGAAGAAGCATGTCCCTCACCCCTGGGGGTGACGTCCTCCCCTGGGGAAGAGGCAGGCAGGGGGAGACTCGCCTCTCTTTGCCTCCCACCAGTTCCCAGTTAAGCAAGCTCTGACCCTGAACTTCTCCCCAATGCCCCAGCCAAAGTTTCTCTTCTTTTGATTGAGCAATATCACTTTTACCTTTGTTGACTCCCTGGCCAAGGGAAGGGGTGCCCTGGAGCCCTGGCCCGGCAGCGGGTGCTGTGGATGGTGATGACGGGATGGAGAAGGGTAGCATGGGTGGCAGTGAGAAGTCTGGCTCTGGCGAAGACTCGGTCTCGAAAAAGATCTCAGTTTTGATTCCGGCCACACGGCTAGAGCACCTCACCAGGCTGTTATGTCAATCAGATGAGCTCGGAGGGGGAAACCCAGCATGGTTCCTGGTGTGTAGAAGATGCTATGGTCACCCCAGCCTCCCCCCGTCCCCCCACCCCCGTGCTTTTCCCGGGGGACTGGAGCTGCAAGACTTTGCATAGGGTTGGCGACTTTCCTAGCTTCATGCCCATCACCTCAGGACTGGATGGGGGTTACAGCTGGAGTGGCAGCAGCTGCCAGTGGATTTGTTGAGACCTCTGTGTGTGTGATCAGTCACTTCAGTCGTGTCTGACTCTCTGCGACCCCATGGGCTATAGCCCGCCAGGCTCCTCTGTCCATGGGATTCTGCAGGCAAGAATACTGGAGTGGGTTGCCATGCCCTGAAACCTCTAGCAGAAAGCATCCAGGCCCAACCCCAGGTGCCCACCAGGGCCTGCTTATTCAGATGTTGATTTCTATTGTGTGTCCATGAGTAGGACTTCTAGGGAAGACCTAGAAGCAGGAATGGAAGACAGGTCCAGCCTAGGAGCCCAGAGACCTAGGTTCTTTTAATGTTGTGTTTTTTAAGAGACCTGGGTTCCAAGTCCAGTTCTGCTTCGGTGACCTTGGCATGGGTGCTTATCTTTTAAGCTGTTTGCTGGGTAATAAAATGAGATAGTTGGGCTAGGGCTTCAGCTGCCTTCTGTTGGTAGGTGTTAGTCTCAATAGCACAAAGTACACCTACCCTTTTTTGTTTTTGTTTTTGTTTTTGGCTGTGCCCACTCTTTGTTGTGGCATGTGGGATCTTCAATCTTTGCTGTGTCCTGCGGGATCGTTAGTTGTGGCATGCCAACTCTGAGTTGTGACATAAAAGTTCCCTGACCAGGGGTTGAACCTGAGCCCCCTGCATTGGGAGCTCGGAGTCTTAGCCCCTGGACCACCAGGGAAATCCCTACCCTTCTTCTTTTCTATGGAGAATCTAAGGAAGCATCCAGGTGCCCACCAGGGTCTGCTTACTTGGTTCTTGATTGCTGTTGTGTGTCCACAAGTAGGACAAAGATACAGAGAGACCTGAAGGCCCAGAGAGGGTGCCTGTGCGTGCACACACGTGTGGACACCCGCTCCCGAGGTAACGATGGGGTGAGCCAAGAGCAGGGTGGGGTCCCTCGCTGGTCAGGGTGGGGCCTGGCTGCTGGGTGGCCTGGTTCTTCAAAGTCACCCCAGACTGAATGGGCCTAGTCTGAAAAGAGGGTGGGGGAAGGGAGGGCTGTTGGCTCATGGCCTCCACACACACACACACACACACACACACACACACACACACACACACACAAAGGGATGCTTGCCCACAATCCCAGGGACCATGATTCCGCCTTGCTGGCGTAGTCTTAGGGCTCCTGCACTCTTGGGAATTTCTCTCTTGTCAGGGCTCTTGGGCAGAGCAGGACCACTTCTGGAGCTGGAGAAGGATTGATTTTATTTATTAGCAAGCCATGAGGCACGCAGGATCTTTCTTCCTGACCAAGGATCAAGCCGGTGCCCCCTTCAGTGGAAGCAGTTGAAGCACTGGACCACCAAGGAGGTCCCAAGCCCTGTGCTTTTAGAGCCAGGATGGTACCCGATGGGATCTAATCCTTGTGTAATTAGATCTGAACCATTCCTGGCATGACCTTAAGTAGTCATTTATGCTCTCCAGGAACCTGGTATAAAAATGAAGGGTTGTAATTGGGGAGGGGAGGGAGGCTCCAGAGGGAGAAGATATGTGTATGATGATGGCTGATTCGCATTGTTGTATGGCATAAACCAGCACAACAGTGTGAAGCAATTTTTCTCCAATTAAAAAACATTTAAAATAATGAAGAGTTAGGGATGACCCGGTGACCCCTAGGGTGGCTGAACTGGGAATCCATCTAGGTTTCAGTCCGAGTTTTGTTCTGACTTGGTCTTCATTTTCTGATGTAAAACAGAGGTAGCCACTGCCAGCCAATCAACATGCTAATCCCACAGGTGGTTTTGAAACACTCCTCAGTACTTTCACCCACTAAGAGAAAGGCAGGATCCATAGATAAACAGCCATGGCTCTCGGGGATGGGGAGGTAGGGGAAGGGCCCAGCCTGAAACAGCCCAGTGTCGGGACCCCAGCCCCCGTCTTGAGAACTTCAAGCCCTGACTGGTCTCCAGGCTCCATATGCAAGTGGCCAAACTACCTTCTTTCCCTCCTGGGCTGAGTTTGACCGTCATTTGTCAAGGATCCACCCTGGCCGAAGTAGGCGGATACTTCATATACCCGTGTGTTTATGGGTGTGTTGATCTGTATGTGGCTAAAGGCTCGGGTGACCTATGCCTGGGTTCCGGTCCAGAGTGGCCACTTTCTGCCTGGGTGATCTTGAGCGGGTGACTTCAATTTTCTGAGCACCCCCCAACTGCCTCCCTCCCCAGTGTTTAGCAAATCAGAGCTCCAAGGAGGACCTACTTCAAGTTAAGTGCTTAGTTTGGTAAGCTGCCTAGATCCTGCTGTTTCTGATTCTGTACCCCCCCCACCGCCGCCACCCCCCGGGGGAATTTGCAGGAGATGCGGATGGGAGCACAGGGACCCGCCCTAGGTGCAGGCAGCTTGCACAACCATGGAGGAGCCATCTTCTGGAGCTGCCAAGCTAAAGCCACAGGCACGGGCCGTGCGGGGGCTGGAATTCCAGCGCCAGCAGCTCCCCAGCTCCTGATTCCCGAGTCATGAAGTCATCCCTCACCAGGGCTTAACCCCTTCTGGCTCCCCACCCCCATGTGTACCAAGTGTTCAGTGGAGATTCTCCCTTCTGTGGTGGGAGGGGAGAAATCTCCCTCCCAGCCTGACCTCCCTCCCGGGAATCCAGCTGCCCCAGACAGACAGACAGAGTGGAAGGAGACCCAAAGGTCTGATTCCACCCACCTCTCCCCGGAAGCCTGGGCCTCTCCCACGAATGGTAACCTTGTCTTAGGAACAGATGTTCCTTTCCAGGCCCGCTCTGTGTCACTGGCAGGTCTCCGCTGGGTGGAGGACAACGTGAGGCAGTCAGAAACAGAGCCTGGCCTCTTTCCTCTCTGAATGTGTAGCTGACTCACCTTGTGACCTTAGGCAAGTCACTGTAGGAGGGCTTAGATTCTTTCCCTTTCTGTGAAGTGGGAGGGCAGGACCTCCCTGTCCTCCAGCTGGTGTTCCACCGTTCTGAGCAGACCCCGCCCCGCTCCACACCTCCTGCAGTTAGGGGGTAGGAGGGAAGAAGAATGTTTGGGGCAAGGGGTTTGTATTGACCTTATTCACAACCCTGACTCTTCTGGGAAATGGTAGGCACTTAAATATTTGAGTTCATTAGTGAAAGAATGAACTTTGCCCAGGGGCTGCTGTTCTTGTGGGCAGACAAAGCCTCAGCCCAGAAGTTAGTTGGGAGGGTGGTGCAAATCCCAAGTATTTCCAGCTCTCTAGAAGGAGCTTTGTTTTCCCCTCAGCTGAATTTGTGGATTTGGGAGCAGGGTGGCTTATGTTCTGCAGGTCCTGGGGCAGGCTCTCTGCCTTCCTGGATCTTTCATACTTTCCTTGTGAAACCTCCTCAGTGGCAGCGAATCTCAGATTCTAGCTGGGGACGGCCGGGGCCCCCATACGTGGCAGCAGAGGGGTACCGAGGGGTGCTGGAGTGGATAGTCCTTGAGAGCAGGGATGTGGGGCTCCGCACCACGCAGCTGCAGGATGGCTCCGTGGGAGATGTTTGGAAGGCTGAAGACATTCGCTTGCTCACAGAAGCTTGACTCACCAGGTTCCGGGCAGCGCCCTGACCCGAGGCTGTCCTGGGACGTGAGTGAGCCAGCCCTGCCTGTCCCAGCCTGGTCTGACTCAACTGGGAAAGATGTCTGGGTCAGGGCAAGACCAGAGCCAGCAGCCCTCTCCCTGCCACGGGTGAATCAGCAGTGACAGCATCAGAGCACCCCGGAGCGTGGACGGGGGACGCTGTCTCTGAAGTCAGTCTTCACTCCGTCTGCTCCCACGAGTCACCCAAGGGAGATGGCTTAATGTCTTCAGGGCCCAGTTTACTTGGTTGTAAAACGAAGGTGAAGACTGGTCTTTAGAGTTATTAAGAGCAGGTCCTGGCGTAGAGCAAGTGCTCAGTATAGGGTACCTAGCATATTTATACTCTGATTATGCCACCTTCATTATTTTTATTAGCCCAGAATGGGAAAGGGTTTTGTCTAAGGTCCCACAGCAAGTTAGGGACCCAGCTCTCCAGTCTCTGGCCTAATACCCTTCCAGCACCCCAACTCCCTTTCCTGAACACTCGCTTCACAGCCTTGCAGGGTTCAGGGGCTGCTAAAGAGCATTGAGGGAGGGGCTACTGGTTGATGTGTCTCCTGTTTTCACTCTAGATCCGAGAAACTGAGATCATCGACCCTCAAGACCTCCTAGAAGGCCGATACTTTTCCGGAGACTTACCAGATGACGAGGACGTTGGGGGGCCTGGGCAGGAATCCGATGACTTTGAGCTGTCTGGCTCTGGAGATCTAGGTACGGAGGAGGTAGGGTGCCGGCCTGGGGCTCAAGGCTGCAGGGAACCTGTCTTTTACAAGGGTGACCCCACTTTGGGGCTTGAATTTTCCTATTGTGCCCCTCCCCATTAAAAAAAGGCAGGGGGAAAAAAAGAACTGGATCAACCCATCCTTGAGACCCTTTCCGGGGGAGTTGTTTGTTGATTCCATTTGTAGTAGGAAACCAGTCTGAACCTGTCTGCCTTTGGATAGGATTGGGTGGGAGTGGGCGTTGGGAGAACTGAACTGTGGCCTGTTTTCCTTCCTTTGAAAAGCAAAGGGAGCCACTCAGGAGCCTGGGGGCAGGGTGCCGAGAGCTGTGGGTGGGAACCGAGATCCAGCCCCTGTTTCTTTGAGGATGGGAGTGGGAATCAGTGAAGGGGCCTCCTGGGGCAGGACCACGGCCATGTCTTTCTTGGTCACTTCCTGGCCCTGGCTGCCAGGCTAGACAGAGCTACTGAAAAGCCTCCCTCCTCTGTGTGGGGTGGTGTAACGATTTGAAGTTTGAGTTCTGGAAGTTCAAACTGCTGCTCTGTGACTTCTGAGCCTCAGTGTCCTAATCTGTAACGTGGGAATAGAAATGACCATACGTGTTTCAGAGATTAGACCAAGTTAAAAGCCCTGGGCACTTACCACGTTCTCAGTAAATACATTCATATTGCAATTTTTAATATTTACTGTTGCAATTTAGAGTCTTCTCAAATGAATCCCCTGGGTATCTTGTTAAAATCCAGATTTTGATTTAGTGGTCCCTGAAATTCTGCATTTCTAACCCCTCCTGGGTGATGTGCTTGGTCCTGGGATCTGTATGGAGCAAGGGTTTGGAGCTGACAGAGCATCTGCCCAGTGACCGGCTCAACATTCCCGTGAAAGAACCAGAGAGGCAGGTCTCAGGAGCTCCATTTTACAGATGAGATGACTGAGGCTGGGATGGGAATGATCACCTGTCGGACATATGCCAGACAAATGCTAATCACCTGTTGAGCATCTGGGGGCCGACTGAGTTAGAACTCTCGCCAGCCGCGGCTGCAGGGGTCATCGACCTGGGGGTGACCGACCTCACATTCACATGGTCTTTCTGACCTTACAGGTGACTCAGAGGACACCCGGATCTTCCCAGAAGTGGTGCACCCCTTGGTGAGTAGCTCTCACTTTGGCCTCTCCTGCTCTCTGCACCTGTTGGGACAAGCAGAATAAATTCGGGTTTGACCTCAGTATGCAAGAAGGCTTTTACCTGTGGCCCTGAACTCCTGGGACAGGCACAGCTAAGGATCATGGGTAGACCTTCCTCTCTGTAGGGATAATCACTCAGTGATAAACACCTGGATGTGCTTCCAGTCTCTTGCTTTTTTAATTTTTATTTCATTTATTTATCTGACTGCGCTGGATCCCGGCTGTGGCACTTGGGATCTTGTGGGATCTTTAGTTGCAGTAGGTGGGATCTAGCTCCCTGACCAGGGATCACACTCAGGGCCCCCTGCCTTGGGAGCTCGGAATCTTAACCACTGGACCACCAAGGAAGTCCTTCCAGCCTCATTTTTGTGTGTATTACTAGGTATTTCCCAATATTAATATCAAGTTACACATACTGTTCTATGTACTGCATTTTTCACTTACAGTGATCATGAGTATTTCTCCACATAACTCACTGTTTTTCCTGTTCATTTTTATAACCTTCATAATCAGAGTTCACCCAGTTGCCCTTATCTATGAGAAAGTGGTTTATGATTTTTTGACATCCTGCAACAACAGTATAACAAGCATCTTTTACACAAATCTCTGATTAGCTCCTTAGGACAGAGTCCCAGAGGCAAACTGCTGCATTGAAGGGCAAACTGTTTCTACAGTTTGCCAAACCACCCTCCGGGGTATTACTCTAGAACACCTGCTTCCCTGTGCCCTTGTTCACATTATTCATTCCCCACTGGAGATAGATTTACTGGAAAAGTTGGGCTTCCCTGGTGATTCAGATTGTAAAGCATCTGCCTGCAATGCAGAAAACCCTGGTTCAATCCCTGGGTCGGGAAGATCCCCTGGAGAAGGAAATGGCAACCCACTCCAGTATTCTTGCATGGTGAATTCCATGGACAGAAAAGCCTGGTGAGCTATAGTCACAAAGAGTTGGACACAACTGAGCAGCTAACACACATAAGAAAAGTTGAGGGTAAAGATTTGACAGTGTGATTGTTGAGGGGTGGCTGCTGATGTCTACTCTAGGACCACATGGTTTGGTGGGCAAGAGGCAGAACCATTCCCCGCCCAGCTGAATGTCCCTGTCCCCTGCGTTGGATCTCCCTCCCCACAAACCACACTGAGCGTTGGTCTCTTCTCCTTCCCACCATCCAGGTCCCTATAGATAACCACATCCCTGAGAGGACAGGGAGCCGAGTTCCCACCGAACCCAAGGAACTGGAGGAGAATGAAGTTATCCCCAAGAGGTCATCCCCCTTTGATGGGGACGAGGATGTGTCCAACAAGGTGTCCATGTCCAGCACAGCCCAGGGCAGCAACATCTTTGAGAGGACAGAGGTGCTGGCAGGTAAGGTCCCGGGCTTCCTGCAAGATACCTCAAAGTGGGAGAGGGCTTGGGCAGAGGATGGTGCTGCAGGCAAGGATGCCTCTGGCCTAGTGGTCCCCAACCTTTTTGGCACCAAGGACCAGTTGCATGGAAGACGGTTTCTCCACAGACGGGATGGGGTAGGGGTGACGATGGTTCAGATGGTAATGCAAGTGATGGGGACCAGCGGATGAAACTTGGCTTGCTTACCTGCTCCTTGCCTGCTGCTGTGCAGCTGGGTTCCTAGTAGGCCACTGACCAGTACCATCCTGGGGGTTGGGAAGCCCTTCCTTGCAGCCACTGGATGTCCCGGGGCCTTGAAGGATGACCCTTGCCCTCAGAGACGGCTCTGACTATGTCTGCAGCCGGGTGGGCCGAGAGCAAGAGTCGCATATCAGAGGCTAAAAAAATAATAGATGTTGAGTTGTTCACTTGCTGTAAATCCTTTTCTATTTACAAAGCACCTTCCCAGCCTGGGTTTGGCACCTGGGATGTTAATTATTAAAAGTTAAACTTTCCGTGAAAACTTCCCCTTTAAGCCCAGAGGCTCCTTTGAGTTGGGCTGGCTTCCCTTCCCCCTGCTGTCACCTGGCAGCCTGGCGACCTTGGCTGAGACGCTTTCCAGCCTCAGTTGATGAGGCGAGACTCAGTTTTCTTGTCAGCAAACGGCCACCGTGCTACCTCCTTGGCTTGGTGTAATAACTTCCTGAAAAATAGAATGTAAAATAACTTGGCGGACTGTAAAATGTTTGTTTGCACAGTTCCCAGTGGTAGATGGTATGTGTGTTAGTCCTTCAGGCGTGTCCAATCCTTTGCAACCCCGTGGACCATAACCAGTCTCTTCTGTTTATGGGATTTCTCAGGCCAGAATACTGGAGTGGGTAGCCATTCCTTTCTCCAGGGGATCTTCCTTACCCAAGGATCGAACCTAGGTCTTCTGCATTGCAAGCAGATTCTTTACCAGCTAAGCCACAAAGGAAGCCCAAGAATACTGGAGTGGGTAGGCTATCCCTTCTCCAGTGGATCTTCCTGACCCAGGAATCAAACTAGGGTCTCCTGCATTGCAGACAGATTCTTCACCAACTGAGCTATCAGGGAAGCCCCATAGGATATAGTATAGTATAATATATGGCATAGCATAGCGTAGCAAGTAGTAGGTGGCCTACAGGGAAACTTCCTGTGCCAGATTAAGAAACTAACACTTTGAGAGAATACATGTTTGGCCTCAAGTGGGAACCACAGGCTTCCTGACTACTGTGCTATGTAGGGAAAGATGTGTCCCAGGATGAGACTTCAAGGGTGGCTCTGTCTAGCCTGACTATAGGGCCTTCGGCTGGGGTGGTAACTGGCTCTTTCTCTTCTTCCCCAGCAGCTTTGGGGGTCTCCAAAGCTGGGGTTGGGGACTTTGTCAGAGGGGACTCCCTTTCCAGCCAGGTTTTTACAAGCCAAGGGCCAGTCTGGATGAACCAGCCTAGTGAGGGGGGCACTATGGGTCCAGGCTGGCTTACTCCTGTCTCCTGGCAACCAGCTGGGCCAGCAGCTCTGAGGAGGCTGGAGGTGCAAGGAAAGAGCCCTGGGTCCTGCCTCCCTTCGGGACAGATAAAGGACCTTGCAGGGTATGACCCCCGGTGACACTGGGCCCAGCTCAGCCCTGACTCTGACCTCCAGGTCCCTGAGTCAGTATTCTTTTAACTTTCTGTGTGATGTGGGTGGGGCGGGGAAACTAGAGGGCCCTTGGAGACCTTTTAGTCTTGTAAGTTTCAAAGTATCTGGTGGAAGTTTTTTCGAGGTAAAACCTGGCCCATCTCTCTTCACCCACAGAGTTTCACTTTTAGTTGGTGGATGTGGGATTAGCATAAGGTTTTGCTTTCACCAAACAATGGTTCTGCTGCTTTTAAAGAAAAATGTAAAAACCACTGATCTAGTCCAAGTAACTGTTTCTTATAACATGGGAGACTCAGGCCCAGAGAAAGCAAGCCACTTGCTTTAGGTCACATAACAAGTGAGAACCGGTCATCTCTTAATACTTCCAATGGAGAATGACACACATGCAAGATCTTCATGTGAAAATTTACATTGTTGATACAGCTGGGGTGAGATCCTCCATCCCAGTAGCTTTTAAACAGTACCTGGTGGGGGTGGAGGAGGGTGGAATTCCCTGGTGGTCCAGCGTTTAAGACTCAGCCCTTCCCCTGTAGGGGGCATGGGTGCTATCCTTGGTGGGAGATCTAAGATCCTATAAGCTGCACAGTGCAGCCAAAAAAAAAAAAAAACCACCCTGGAACCTGGGAGTTTATCAAGTGCTTGCCATGTGCCATATGATTCACACGCCCTCTCATTGAGTCCCCACAACACCCCAGTCCGACACGTATGGTTATCTATACTCTTACAAATAAGGAAAATGAGGCTCCAAGAAGCCTTATCTCTTATCCAAAGGCACAAGACCAGATAAGTGGTGAACCTGGCATTGGAACCTAGGACCACAGTCGCTTCTGAGACTGTCCTTGAGCCTTGAGCTTCTGGGGACTCCCAGCACAGACCAAGGGTCTAACAGAACAGACATCAGGAGGAGAGGCGATAGAAATGGGAAGGGGGTTGATACCTGATGGCCCGTGTCTTTTCGCTTGTATTTCCTGGGGGCACTGTGTTGCTGCTTTTTCGTCGTTTTAGCCAAGAGAGAACCTTCCTTGGCTCCCCTGCCACTCCGTCCCCATTCTGTGTGTAGATTTGGAGTGTGTGCAGGGGTGGAAAATTAATCTTCTTAGGCTAAGACCGAATTAGGGGACTCAATCTGTCACAGGAAGGATTCTAGGAGACATCCCTGCCCCCTCAACAAACAGGAGTGAACCCTCCAGGCTGCCTGGGGTCATACAGAGAACATACGTTCATCGGATGTGAGAGACCCGCGTCTGCTCTTGGCCTGTGCTCCTCTCTGAGCCAAATGGAGTCATTTATTAAACACCCACTGTTGTGCCAGAACAATTCAGGGTGGCAGGGGCACAGATACAAACCACAAAAAGTCACAATTAATGAATATTGAGCATATGCTATGCATTGTGCTGAGCTCTCTTAAGGGGATTGATTAATTTCAACTTAGGGACAAACCTATAAGAAAGGTACTATTGTTTCCGTTTTACAATGAGAGAGATTAAGGAACTTGATTATTTAGATCCCATTGCCAGTAAGTGGCAGAGACAGGAATAGAATGTAAGCCTTAAGCACTGAGCTTCGAGTGTGGGGACATAAACTACATGTATAATTTTTTTTTTTTGCCACACCACGTGGCATGTGGGATCTTAGCTCCCTGAACAGGGATCAAACCTGTGCCCCTTGCATTGGAAGCACGAAGTCTTCACCACCAGACCACCAGAAAGTCCCAAACCACATGTGTAATTATTTATAACATAAGAGTGTGGACGCATGTGCATGTTGTAACTGTGTATAGTAGCATATACCCGTGTGTGTCCAGAGTGTGTACATCAGGTCGGTATAAGCGTAGGTCTGCGTAGGGATGTGTGCACACAAGGTCAGCTAGAGAGCTCCCTGTGCTAAGGACTGTGGGGTGAGTAGGTCTAAGGGGGATTTCCACAGCCTGCGATTTTTCTGCTTCCTGGCTCAGGGCTGAGCTGTTGCTGGGGAGCTGGCCTCGTGTTGGGAAAGAACCTGGCTTTGGACTCCAGCAATGTGGGTTGGAAGGATGCCTTTGTCACTCTGGTTCTGTGGTTTCCTTTAATGCCTTACAGTGACTCCCTTCTCATGAATGAGGTGGTGAGGATCAAATTCAGTAAGGCAGCAGCAGAGGGTGCCCCTGGGGGTGATGGTGAGGGTGTCCGGGGGTCAGAGAACCGGCCGAGCAGAAGTGGCCCGTGTACCCTGAGGTCCTGATCGGCAGCCAGCTCTCACCTCGTTGCTCCCCTTTCTCCTCTCCAGCTCTGATCGTGGGCGGTGTCGTGGGCATCCTCTTTGCCATCTTCCTCGTCCTGCTGCTGGTGTACCGCATGAAGAAGAAGGATGAGGGAAGCTACGACCTGGGCAAGAAACCCATCTACAAAAAAGCCCCCACCAATGAGTTCTACGCCTGAAGTTTCCCCCTGAGCACCTACTTGGGCTTTAGGGGGAAGGGACGCTGAAGGATTTTGAAGGGTGGATGTTCGGGGAGGGGAAGGGCAACCCAGTTCTGATCTATCAGCATCTCCAGCTCCGATTACAGTTTCCGTGTCAGAAGAGACATCAGCTTCTACTGTTCCTGCTTGCCTCTTGATTCTCTGGGCCTCCACTGTCCCAGCAGGAAAACGGGGTTAAACTTGGCCTTTCTCAAGGCAGGTCTGGGGTTGGATCTGTTTCTTCATCTTCCCATTTAGAATCTCGGCCCAGCTTAGAGCCTGTGCTGAACAGGTCTGATCCAGAGTCTTTCTAAGCTATTGTACAAGTCCTGCTGGAGGTCAGCCCCACCCTCCCCCGCCCCCCTTCCACAGCCTGGCCCCTGGGCCGGGAGCTGGGAGAAGGAACCAGAACCACCTATTGCACCTTGAGGTGTGCCCATCAAAGGCACCTGCAGCCACACTGTGGGAGTCTGAGGGACACCTTGGGCCATTCTGGGCTCTTCCAAGTGACTTTCGGAAGTCAACCTTTTTTATTTGGGGAGAGGAGCTGAAAGTTCATCCTGAATCAGACTTGTAGAATATTCTTAAGTCTACTTTTAGTGGGGTATTTTTTTTTTTAATGGTTCATTCCTTTGTACAGAGCCTCTATCTGTGGGCAAGAGTACACAGAAGCCAAGGCTTTCTCTACCCTCTTGCACCTTTCCACAGTACCTGCTAAGTTTGTATTTAATGGTGTTTTTGTTACCTGAAAATGAGAGAAGAGTTGGAGATATAATTTTTATTAATTTTTTTACTACTATTTATAGCTTCAGACAGGGCCTTTCTTTCCCTCTTTTGCTTTTTTCCTTCTTTTTCCCCATGCTTTTTTTTTTTTTTAATTCTTCCTACTTCCCTGCTCATGACCTTGGCCCTTTCTGAAGCTGCTTCCTCTAAGAAGCTTTTGCTGAAATATAGTTTTGTTTTGTTTTGTTTTTTAGCAGATCCCAAACTATAACATAGGGGATGGTGGGATATTTGTGTCTCTTTCATGTAATATATTATTATTCTTCCTTGGTTCTAGAAAAATAGATAAATATATTTTTTCAGGAAATAGTGTGATATATTCCTGTGTGAAGTTGGCCGGGTGGTTGAGTGAGTGAGTGTTTGTGGGGCTGAGTGGATTTTTGCCTCTCTTCCTGGTCCTGATTCTTGGTGCCTTCTCCTGACTGGGCTGGAAACCTTCTCTCTAGCTTTTGCTTTGAGCCCAGCTGGGGTACCTTCATTTGCGGTCTCCAAATTTAAGAGAAAATCGGAGAGCTGTGCTATCCAACATGGCACGTGCCGGCCACACTGAAATCAATTAAAATGACAGGAAGTTAAAGTTCATTCCTCAATTACACTAATCCACATTTCAAGTGCTCAGTGGCCACGTGGGGCCGGTGACTGGTGTGCCAGACAGATAAGTAGAGCCCCCTGGCATCTGTTGACAGCACAGCTAGAGAATTAAACTGGTTTAATAAGTCATAGGCTCAGCCTGGTTAGGATGACCTTTGTCCCTCTAGACAAAGGGGGAAGGGGAGGGCTGATCAGGGCCTGGCTCTGGGGCTTATCCTATCCAGAAAGGACAGGCCTAGTGGCTCAGGCTGGCCAGGCCACATCTCCTGACCCCATGGGGGGCATAGAGGGAGTTACCCTTGCTTCCCTTCCCTTCTGTGACCCCAGGGTCCCAGCTGGCTGGGTCCTCTTCCTCCCCCCATGTCCCTTTCCCTCTGGCCATGTTGGGAGTGAGCACCTCACATTGTCTGTTACTGATTTTTTGATAAAAAGATAATAAAACCTGGTACTTTCTAGATCGCCTGCCTTCATCATTTCAAAGCTCATCAGACGTCATCCTTTCCCTTGATCTCAGGGAATCCTGAGATCCGGCTGCCAGACACCGGAAGGCAGAGATATATAAGAAGCCAAGAAAGGGCACAGAAAGGAGGCAGGAAAGTCTGAGCGAGCACACCGTGGCCTGCCTACCTCAGAGATTTCTACACCGAAATCCTTGGGTTCCTTGCCAACTATGGAAGTGAGGATGTTTCACATAAAAATCCAGATTCTCTGTTTTTCTTGGCAAGATGTGGAAGAAATCAAGAATTGGCAACTCAGGTAGCCATAGGGAGTTGCACATAGGTGGGTCCCCACTTAGAGGCAGGCTCTCTCCTTTGCCACAGTCTGTCCATCTGCTCTACTGACGTCACCTCCTTGGCCTCTGGGCATCATGGCTGGTGGTCTCTGGACAGATAGCGTTGACACTCTCTTGATCCTCATAACAACCCTCTGAGGTGGGTGAAAGGGAAAGTGTTAGTTGCTCAGGTGTGTCCTACTCTTTGCAACCCCAAAGACTGTAGCTTGCTAGGCTCCTCTGTCCATAGAATCTTCCAGTCAAGAATACTGGAATGGTTACCATCCCCTTCTCAGGGATCGAACCCAGGTCTCCCACATTGCAGGCAGATTCTTTATCATCTGAGTCATCAGGGAAGCCCCTTCTGAGATGACTAAGATCCTTTTTACCAAGAGGGCAACCCGAACTTTGCTTGTCTGTGCAGAGTTAAACCTTCATGCCAAGTCCATGTCATGCTTGAACTTTGGTGGTCTTCCTTTGGTGCTGGGTGGGCCAGTGATTTGTTGGGGTCAAGGAAAGGAAACAAGAATTCGTAGTAGAAGCAAACCCTCACATCACAAACGTGCATGCCAGGAACCCATTCTGTCCTTTATACCTGCACCCATTGAATCTTCACAATAATTCAACAAAGTAGGTACTATTAGTAGTCCCATCCTACAGATGGGAAACTGCAGCAACGAAGTGAAATAACTTGCCCAGAGAGACACAGCTTACTGATGGTAGAGGCGGGATTTGAACCCTTGCAGTCAAGATCTGGAGTTTCTCATCACTGTTCATCAGAAAATTTATGTCACCCAAGGCTCTCCTTCAGGCCACACTCACTTTGAAGTAGGGAGCCTGGTTTCAGATCCCTCCTGAGACCCATGAAGCTTGAGTGAGTCTCTATACTTGCAACTGGAATCTGTTATTTGTTTTTTTGACTGTACTGCATGGCATGGGAACCTTCTCTGACCAGGGGTCAAATCCATGCCTCCTGCAGTGGAAGCTCAGAGTCGTAACCTCTGGAGTACCAGAGAAGTCTGCAACTGGAATCCTGCAGAAGGCCCTCCGATCTGTTCTATCTGTGTTATCCAATCCAGTGGTCATTTGTCACATGTGACTATTTAAGTTAAAATTAATTAAAATTCAGTTCAATTGCACCAGCCACATTTCAAGTACTCAAGAGCCACATGTAGCTGGCTACTCTGTCGGATAGAGTAGATATGGAACATGTCGAGTGTGGCAGGCCTAGGTTGGACAGTGTGAGATTGGGTCAGAACCCCAGGATTTGGATTTCACCTTCATTAGCCATTGCCTTGGTCTCCAGCATCCTCGGGTCAGAACCTGGTACCTAGGAAGCACTCCATAAGTGGCACTTTATTCTCATCATGAGCACTTCTTTGGGGTTAGGTATGGGTTCCAGAGGCCCTGTATCTTTTATTGCTGTGCTAAATTGCCCCAAACTTAGGTGTTTATGGCAACATTAATATCTCACAGAGTTCCCATATTGGGCTTCCCTGGTGGCTCAGTGCTAAAGAATCCGCCTGCCAATGTAGGAGATGTGGGTCCCATCCCTGGGTCGGGAAGATCCCCTGAAGAAAGAAATGGCAACCCACTCCAGTATGCTTGCCTGAAAAATCCCACAGACAGAGGAGCCTGGCAGGCTACAGTGCACGGAGTCACAAAGAGTTGGACACAACGGAGTGAGTAAACAACAAAAAATAGTTTCTGTGGATCAGGAGTGAGCTAGGTGGCTCTGGGGTCTCATGGGACTGTAGTCAAATTGTTGGCCAGAGTGGAGGTCTTCTGAAAGCTTGACTGGGCTGGAGGAGCCGTTTCCCAGATGGTGCACGTGCGTGTCTGGCAAGCTGGTGTTGGCTGGTAGGAGTCCCTGGCCATGATGACCCCCGAGGGCTGATGTGAGTGTCCTTGTGTCAGAGCAGGTGGCTTTTCCCAGAGAGTCATCTAAGAGAGCCAGGTGGAAGCTCAGAAGTCACATACTGTCATTTCTACTAAATCTCATTGGTCACAGGAGTCAGCCCTATTCACTGTCAGAGGGGACTGCAGGGGGGCAGGAATACCAGGAGGCAAGACTACTCAGCCACCATCTTAAAGGCTGGTTCTCATAGTCCCACTGCTGGTCAACTCCATAGGGGTTAATCTGCCTGGAATGCTAACCCCGAGTGGAAACTGGTATATTATTTCTGAGAATTGGGCTAGGGATTCAAAGCAGTGTTGGACAACACAGGAGGCAGCAGAAGCACTGACCCCTGGACAGGGCAGTTCCTTCCTGGGACGTGGGGAGGCCTTCAGGCCAAACAGATTTCTCCTTGCCAATAATCTGTTATGTGGTTTGGGAGAGTGAGATGGTCAGGATTCCAAGATGGCCCCCAATATTTCTACCTCCCTAGTGTATATGACCTGTCTATTCCCTCCCCTTGAGTGGGGGCAGGATCTGCAAAAATGATGGATGGGGAGGTCACACTGGGCAGCACAGGTGAAGGAGTTCTGCAGATGTAATAAAGGTTCAAAATTAGTTTTTGAGTTAGTAAAAAGGAAATGGCAACCCACCCCAGTATTCTTGCCTGGGAAATCTCATGGACAGAGGAGCCTGGCAGGCTACAGTCCATGGCATCACAAAGAGCTGGACACAACTTAGCAACTGAACAACAACAAAGATTTGGGGAAATGCTTCTTGCTGGAAATGTGGCATAAAATGCAGTGTGAAGTGACCTACCAATATGCAATATAGGGTTTGATAAGAAATTAAATTTGTGTATAGAATAATAGTTGCAAATATTCAGACAATAAAGTCCGTCGCTAAAGGAAAATAGTTGAAGATATGTAAAAGAGGGTCTGGAACCTTCCTGAAGAGAGTGATGCTCTCTCGTTGGCCCTGAACAAGCAAGCTGCCGTGAGGTCTACAGCTACAAGGACATGGATTTTTCCAACAACCATGTGCCTCGGAGAGACCGCAGCCCTGACTGACACCTTGACAACAGCCTTGGGAGCCCTTCAGTAGACAACCCAACCAAGCTGTGCTTGGACTCCTGACCCATGGAAACTGTGGGACAATAAAAAGTGTGGTTACAACCTGCTATGTTTGTGGTAATTAGTTATGTAACAGAGAAAACAAATACAGGAAGTTCACTTACCTCCTCTGTTACCCAGGCTAGAATACTTGAGTGGGTAGCCATTCCCTTTTCCGGGGATCTTCCCAACCCAAGGATCGAACCCGGGTCTCCTGCACTGCAGGAAGATGCTTTACTATCTGAGCCACCAGGGAAGCCCAGGGAAGCCCCTCTCACTTACCTCCTCTGGACCATCAAATTCCTCATCTGTACATTGGAGGAAGCCTGCAGTGTTTGGATTGTCTCTGAAAGTGCTTCTGGGGAATTCCCTGGTGGTCCAGTGGCTAAAACTCCATGCCCCCAATGCAGGGGGTCCAGTTTCAATTCCTGGTCAGGGAACTAGATCCCACATGCTGCAACAAAAGCCCCGGCATGCCACAAATAAAGAGTCCATACAGACAAATAAAAATAAATGTTTAAAAATTTTTTAAATGTGCCTCTGGAGTAACAATGGCAACAACTAGTCCATATAAACTGGTTCACTTTGGGCCACTGTTGAGAGTATGTTCCATACATTATCTTATTTCTCACATCTTATGAAACCAATCCCATTTTCCCCATTTACAGAAGAGGAAGCTGAGGCACAAACAGGTTAAGTGCCTCGAACTAGACAAAGTCACGAAACAAGTGTTCATACTGCTTGGCCATTGTCTGAAAAGTCACTGTCAGCTCTGTGTTCCTTCATTTTAGGGTGACCCCTCTGAAAATATAAGTGTGAGGAGAAGGGAAGGTATGCATATACCCATAGTGTCTGTACATACACATCTTTCTTGACCTACAGTGGGGCTATGTCCCAATAAATCCATCACAAGTTGAAAATAATTGAAGTTGAAAATTTATTTAATTCACCTAACCTACCAAGTCACTCAGTCTTGTCTGACTCTTTGCAAACTCATGGACTATAGAGTCCATGGAATTCTCCAGGCCAGAATACTGGAGTGGGTAGCCTTTTCCTTCTCCAGGGGATCTTCCCAACCCAGGGACTGAATCCAGGTCTCCCGCATTGCAGGCGGATTCTTTACCAGGTGAGCCACGTGGGAAACATCCTAGCTTAGCCTTTGTTGTTCAGTTACTAAGTCACACCCAACTCTGTGACCTCATGGACTAAAGCACGAGGCTTTAAAGCCAGGCTCCTCTGTCCCCCACTGTCCCCTGGAGTTTGCTCAAATTCATGTCCATTGAGTCGGTGATGCTATCCTGTGTGCGTGCATGCTAAGTTGCTTCAGTCATGTCCGACTCTGTGACCCTACAGACTGTAGGCCACCAGGCTCCTCTGTCCGTGGGATTCTCCAGGCAAGAACTCTGGAGTGGGTTGCCATTTCCTCCTCCAGGGCTCGAACCTGCATCTCTTATGTCTCCTGCATTGGTAGGCGGATTCTTTACTACTGGGAAGCACTGATGCTATTCTAGCCCACCTTAAATGTACTCAGAACACTTACTTTAGCCTAGAGTTGGGCAAAATCATCTAACACAAGGCCTAATAATAAAGTGTTGACTCTCTCATGTAATTTATTAATACTGTAATGAAAGTGAAAAACAGAATGGTTTACAGTTTATCAGCTGCTTACCCTCACAGTCACCTGTGGACCGAAAACCGAGGCTCGTTGCTGTGGCCCTAGCATCAGGAGAGAAGGAAGACCAGACTCCCTATCACCAGTCCAGAAAAAGATCAGAGTTTGAAGTACGGTTTCTACTGAATGCGTATTGCTTTCTCACCAGGTAAAGTGAAAACAGTCATAATTGGAACTGCAGCAAGTCAGGGACCACAAAGCCAGCTGAGCCCAGGATACTCCCACCCAGGATGAGGTACTAGGGGTGTGTGTTTACAGACACCAGCCAGGGTGGGGAGGGGATGCTTAGAACCTGATAGGGGCTTGGGATGAACTTGGCAGAGTGGGTTCCACTTTAAGATTCTAACACCATAAAGAACTTGGTGAGTCCATAAAGAACTTGGTCCCAAGGCTCTGCTTTAGCCCCCACCCTCACCCCTGAACTGTACCTGCTTCTCCCCCACCCCAGGGAGTGAGCAACCAGTTGTAACAGGTGTTCACAGATTTACCACTGAAATCATTGTTGCGGCACAGCCTTTGTCTCTTGGGGTCTGGAACAGAGCCAGGTCTGCCTGGGGAACCTTTTTGGGTCAATATGGTCAGGGCTGATGTTGCAAAACTCAGGAGATGTCATCCTGCTGGTTTCATTCCCCTTAAAGCCACTTCCTCTCTCTTCTGCCATCTTCATGGTCTGTGCCCACAGCCGTCAGCATCCTCCCCAGGGAGGAAGGTGTCTGAGAATATTACCCACACTGTGGTCATGATGACTTTCTATTTAAAGAAACTCAACTTCAAAGAAACAGAAGAGAGAGAGAAACTCAAAGTTCAATGTTCCCAGGAGACTTAAACCAAAAGACTTGCTTCCCGCCCCCAGTGGGCTCTCAGGCAGCATGAGAGCTGGTAAACTGGGAGATTGGGGGAACAGAGATATTGACTTTATTCACAGTAAGAATACACAATGTACCCCATCCATTCCCTACCCCCAATCCCTCCCTTTGTAACACACACATATGCTCCCTACACATAGCCAGGAATTAAGAGTATTAAAGACTGTTAAGGAGAAAATTAAAAGAATCTCAGAGCCCCAGACTTTGCATCAAAAGTATAGGATTCAAATCAGACGCTGCCATCAACCTGCTCTCAGTTTCCTGGGTCTTCTCTCCCAGAGCCTCTGTTTCCCCATCTGTAAAATGAGGATGAAATATGGAGGACAGCAATGACGTTCAACTCTGTTCTGATCCTGAGAACCTGAAAAAGTGAAGATTATCTTTAAGGACCGGAACTGTTTAAATATATGAAGACTCAGCGCTTGTGAGGACAACAGTGCCACCTGCTGGTTTCACATTGCATTTGCAAAATCCAGATTTAATACCTGCCAATACAATCCCATGCTATTTGGTATTCATTGAGCGACTTATTCAGTGTTCAAGCGTTGCAATGCACCTCCTAGGCCACACCAGGATGAGCTTCTTCCCACGTGAAGCTCACAGTCTAGAAGGGACAACTGACGTGTACATAAAGCCCTTTGATCCACAGTGGGCAGTGCATGGTTCTCGTGGGATTCTATGGGAAAACGAGACGGAAAGCCTGGGACCAGAGCCAGCTTCGTGGGCTTGTGACCTAGACAGGCACATAAGACCCTGTGCTTAGTAGGGTTTTGCCTTGATTTCATGCTCTGCTATCGCTGTCTTGAAATTCTTAATAATTTTTGAGCAAGGGGCTGTATATTTTCATTTTGCCCTGGGCCCACAAATTATGTAGTCTTGCCTTGGAGAAATCTTATTTTTTTTTTGACATATAACATTATATTAGTTTCTGTGCACAACATAATGATGCCATATTTGCATGTAGTGTGAAATGGATCACCGCATTGTCTAACTAGGGAATTTTTTTTGGCTGCGCTGGGTCTTCCTTGCTGCTGCACGTGGGCTTTCTCTAATTGTGGTGTGCGGGCTTCTCACTGCGGTGGCTTCTCTTGTTGCGGGGCAGCAGCTCTAGAGCACAGGCTCAGTAGCTGTGGTGCACAGGTTTAGTTGTCCTGTGTCATGTGGGATCCTCCTGGACCGGGGATCGAACCCCTGTCTTCTGTGTTGGCACATGGATTCTCACCCACTCGACCACCAGGGAAGTCCCGAATTAGGGAAATCTTGAAGAAGGGACTGTCTGAGCTGAGTTTGGAGAACTGAGCAGTAGTGGAGCGGAGGAGGAAGCCTCTTCTAGCAAGGGAGATGGAGAGGGAGGGGAGTTTGATGTTAGACAGATTCAGGCTTGGGGGAGGGAAGACCTCCCAGGACAGTCCAGCAGCTGAAACTCAGAAGACAGACCAGGCTTGGCAATCTGAGGCCACAGACTTTCATAGGTGGGAAAGGGTCTGGGAGTGTCCTGAGGAGAGTGCAAAAAGCAGAGCCGCCTGGCTGGGCTTTCAGGCCAACCTAGGTCCTTGGCTTCTGGGACTCGTGCCTGGTGGAGTGGTGGAGGAAGTTCTTGAGGGCAGAACTGGAAAGGCCCTTGAGCCCCAACTCCAGTGTGATATGCTATGAAACCTCTTAGCCTCTTTACAAGCGGCTTCCTATTTCAATCTCACAGGGCAGTGAGGTCAAACTCTCCTGGGACAGGCCCTCATATGGAGGACATTTTCCATCAATTTGTTCCCTGGGTTCCTCAGCCAGGCTCCACTCTCAGGAGCCATGGCAGACTCTGAACAAGCTTCTCTTTCCCATCACTGTGGGTTTCAGCCTGCTGATGGCAGAGAACAGAACTTAGCCAAGACTTTGAGGACTCTAAGAGCAAAGCCCATTTTGCCCCCTTGGGAAATATCAAACTCTTTTTCATTGGGTTTCCATGATCTGGGGAAAGCATCTCCGGAAATGAACTTAGAGCTTAAAGAAAGGCCCAGAGGTGTGAGAGCCCTTGACCCACATTTCAGATCAGTTCTCCTCTTTCGGCACCCCCAGGGGCTGGTACAAGTAGCTGGCACCTGCGATGTCTGGGTCATGGTTTCTGCAGCCTGAGTCAGGACCCTCCTTGTGGGGCACACAGTTGGCAGAGGGTGGAGAGTCTGGGCAGTGATAAATTGCAATTTTATCCGTGGGCTCCATCCAAAGAAGCTACTCTTGCAACTTGATTATTGCCCAGCAGATCCCAGGAGTTCTGCCTAGAGTTGTCCTGGGCGAGTTTGGTGCTGTGTCTTGTGGTTGCCCCTGGGCCTGAACAGAGGTAGCAGGCGGTCCCCAGAGCAGGGACAGGGGCTCAGGGATGCTGGCTACGTCTGAACCTCCATTGCTCCTCCGGGAAGTATCACAAATGTGAGCTATCTGCTCCACCACACATGTGGTCCTCTACTCTGTGCGTATGTTGGGGGAATCACACTGGGGCCTCTGGGGGGAGGTAGGTCATACAGATCAGACTCTTCCCTGGCTGGGAGTTGATGCCAACACAGCAGAGCAATCGCCAACCCTTAGGACTGACTGTAGCTTACTGGGCCTGCGAAAGAAATGCCTGGGTAGACAATTAAGATGGGAAGACCTGACCACTGCCCCAGGACCTGCCCAGCCACCAAAGTTGTGGACCCGAGGGCAAACATCTGCATTCGAACTGTGCCTGGTGCCAGCCAGAAGAAGACCAAGGAGAGGATTGAGCTTTGTACTGCAGGGTGGAACCCAGCACTCCAGGGCAGGTTTCCCATCTCCAGAAGGGACTTAGTCCTCAGAGTGGGACCCAGTATTCCAGGCAGGACCTGGTGCTTCAGGGCCAGCAATGCAAGCATGAGCCCATGTCCCATGCCCCTGTGTGTGAAACTACCTGTTTCCTCTTTCAGGGAAGACACAGCTGCCTAGAGGGTCAAGACTCTAGCCTAGGCTTTTCACAGTGTGTGAAACTGTATGCCAGACCCAGAGAGAAATGGAGAGAAACAAAGATGTAGGGACAGGGATGCACAAAGAAGACAGATCTACAGGGAATTCCCTGGTGGCCCAGGGGCTAAGACTCTGCACTTCCACCGCAGAGGGGGCAGGTTCCATTCCTGGTCTGGGAATTAAGATCCCACAGGCCACGTGGTATGCCCCCCCCCCAAAAAAAAAACTATAGTTACTGCGGGAGAGAGAGTGTGAGAGTGAAAAAGACAATGACAGAGAAAGCCACACTCCTGACCAGATACAAAGGGAGCATCACTCAGGGGAGTCTTCCTAGACAGAAAAGGACGAGGGAGTAACCGGTGTAAGACCCCCAGGGCCAGGTTTCTAGGGTGAGAGCTTCCTGCAAGTCAGCCTGCAGCCTTCACTTGCACAGCACAGAGGCGGAGGGCAGGGCTCAGGACCCAGGAAACCGGCTCCTGGTCAGGTCTCAGCGTCCAGGCCGCTCCTACTACGTCTGGATGAAGAGGTGGAAGTTGGTGCGCGTGAACTCGTGATGGATGCTCTCCAGGAGTGCGTCGGCGTCAGCGGCGGGCGCCGTTGGGGCGCGCGGGGCCTCCGGGCGCGCGCTGTACTCAGGAGTGTAGGTGAAGGAGAAGGCGCTGGGGTAGAAAAGGCCGTCGGTTCGCACGAGGCTCACAGGCACTGTGATGGGTGTGCGCAGCCAGCGCCAGTCGCTGCCGAAGACTGCTACGTCGGGTACCACACACACCAGGGACCGCGGGCTCCTGGGGGTGGGGCATCGAGGTCAGGGCAGCAGCGATGCTGATGGCGGGCACCCCCGTCTCCACCAGCGCCGTTCTCTGGGATTCAGGGAGCCCCCCACCCCGTACCTGTACATGGTTTCGGCCTCCACGTCCCCGAACCACACCTTGAGCCCCGTGTGGAAGTTCTCACCGTGGAGCTCCAGGGTGGCCACGTCGCCCCCGCCACTCAGCTGGGGGAGGGTGAGACCAAGGGGTGGGAGAAGCGGGGGGACAGAGGGAGGGCTGAGAGCTCGCAGCCCTTCCTCACCTGCACTCCCTCCCCGCCCAGAGCAGTCAGGATCCACGCCCGCCAGCGCCCCGCAGCGCCGGGATTCACCTCGAGGGTGCTGATGAGCGGCACGGGAGTGACCGGCTCCCGGGTACACGCCAGGCTGGTGCTGAAGGAGAATTCCACCGACTCAGTGCCGATGATGGTCCAGCAAGAGTTGTCGTTGAGCAGCGCTCTGTTGGCCTCCTTGGGGCAGGGGGAGGCCTGAGGGGAGACCCGAGGGGATGGAGAAGAAGCTGCGGACAGGGGTGGTCATCAGCGCATCCAGCCCACGCAATGCCCGGGCTTCCGCATTCCTAGCGTTCCAGTCCTGGGCTCTGCGGTTTACCTGCCCTGCGAGCTTGGACCAAACCTTTAATTTCTCTGCTCAGAGTTACCTCAGCTCGCTGGACTAGCTGGTTTCTAAAGATCTATGTTCTTAGAATTCTAGAATTCCATTAAAAAAAAAAAAAAGAAAAACATCGTGCAATCCTGTGCTCTAAACATTCCAACACTTTAAACTGCTTTTGGAAGGATTATTGCTCAATAATAATGTGACTTTCTACGTATTATGATTTTATCTCAACATTCCATGATAATGTTCTTTGTATTGCTTAATAATAATAGCAATTTTTCGTATTTGACAATCCTATGTCTTAACACTCCATGATTCATCTTTGCTCAGTAATACTCAAGACTACTATTTATTACTGATTTTTATCTACATTCTACAATTTTTTTTTTCTTAGCCCTGTGCCTCCGGGCTTGTGGGATCTTAGTTCTCAGACCAGGGAATGGAACCCTGCCCCCCTGCAACCACCAGAGAATTTGCCCACACTTTTATATCGCAACATTCTGTGACTTTACTAGCGTTTGGGAAGGAGCATTGCTCAGTGCTCCTATTACTATTTTCTTCTACATTTTCTGATTCTGTCCTGATAGTCTTCATGTCTAACATTCCATTGGTGAGCAGCAACCATAATGATGATGAAAATGGTGATCTCATATCCTACTGTTCTCTGCACTTCTGATTTTCTGGGATGCTCGGTGCTGAGAGTCTCTGCTTCTCACCTGAAACTGCACCACCTTCTCTGTAGCGAGGCATAAGTAGGTGCCACCTCCTCCTGGAGGACCACCAGGAAACTGGAACGCACACTTGTGGAGTTGGGAGATGGGCTCATCCACGTCAAGGAGGGCACACTGTTTGGCTACTTTGCGGATGATCTATGACAGAAGTGTGGGGGAGGTGTGGCAGCAAGGTGCCTGGATGCTCACAGGCTGCCCTCCCAGCCAGCTCTCTGCTACCCAGATAGCCATGCAGAATGCTGGCATATTGCTGGCATTTCCACCCCACCCCCCACCATGACAGCCCTTGACCTCCACACAGTCCCACAAACGCTGAGTGTCCCCAGTGAGGACAGGGGTCATCATGCTTCGGGTGCTCACCCTCAACCCTTCCCTTGTGGATGGACCTGGGGTGACCCGTCCAGCCGTGCCCTCCCTTCCCATACCATCGGAGGTAGGGTGATGCCCGTGACCGTGCAGACAAGCTGCACCAGGGAGCCGTAACGGACGTAGCCCTCTCGAGGCGGGAAGTCCCCCTGGGAACAGTGTTCATCAGCTGAGGAATAAACAGAAGGCAGGAGGGCTTCAGGGGTCCTAAGCTTCTGTCCCAAATCCTTTTGCCTCTGGCTCCGCCTCGAATCACACGTGGGTCTTATGGGGAGGGTTGGCACACAGGGAGGTGGCTCAGGCTGAAAATTCTCAGCCTGAAGAAACCCCTTGTGGCCCTCTCTTGAGAATGCCTGTGCCCCAGGGGCAGGGGCTGAGTCGGGGGAAGGGGCTGGACACTGGAGTCAGAATAGTTCAGTCACCGACTCACTAGGACTTTTGACAAGTCTTTCGGTGTCTGTGAGCCTTGGTTCCATGGGGTAACATGTACTTCCCTGATGAGTTGTGGTGAAGATTAAATAAGTGAATGCATGTGAAGCGCCCAGCCCCGGGCCTGCTGGGGGGATTACCCAGGTGGAGAGTGAAGGCAGCCCACTGGCGTGCGCTGGCCACGAAGTCCCCGTCCTCCACGGAGAGGTAGCGCGTGGAAACCGTCTGGGAGCGCAGGCGGTTGAAGAGGGAGACCTTCGAGCCGGAGGGTATGCACACTGTGGGGAGGTGGAGGCAGTGCCCCAGCCTGGCTTGGCCCCTTGGAATTGCCAGTGAAGTTCCCACCCTCTGTCCCCTGAGCCAACCTGGCTCCAATTCCCAGACACACTAGCCATTCATTGTCTCACGGCTCTTTATCTCGCACCTGCTATAATCCTGCTTCTGTACCTCTGTCTGGTCCTTTTCGCTGCCTGGGCATCCTTCAGTTCAATAAACATAATTTTAACAAGTAGTTACTAAATGCCTGCTTGGTGGCCTGCCCTACACTGGGTGCCGGGCACCAAAGGGTGAATTAGACCCAGTTTTGCTCTGGAGGAGGTCATGGTCTCAGAGTGGGGACAGGGAATAAATAGAAACTTTCAGTATGATGTAGTAAGGGCTGGCTAGGTTCCAGAGGGCTTCCTGGAGGAGGTTATACTCTCAGCTGGGGAGGATGAGGTAGGTAGGAGTTGGTTGCTCTGGAGACTGTATAAGCAAAGGTCACATGGTGTGAAACAGCAGTATATTTCTAGTTTAACGTTGATCTCTTTCGGCCTTTAGCACAGACTCAGAGCCACCATTCTGCTTTCTGATTGGATTTTGAGCACCTGGGGAGAAAGCATTGGGTCATCACCCACTCTTCCCTCACAGTGCTAGGCATACTGTAGGTGCTCAATGTATGCTTAACCCAAGTTCCCATCCACTATCATAATGATGATAGCTAACGTTTATTGTGTTTCAGGTACTGTTTTAAATGTTGAACACGAGTTAGCTCTTTTGCTTTTCAACAACCCTTTATGGTAGGTAATATTATCTTTACTCCAGAGAACAACTCCTTCAAGATCACACAGCTAGCCAGTGGCAGAGCCAGGATTCAAACCCAGGCCACCTCGCTCCAGAATCTGCACTTAAAACCATCACACTATACCCCAGTACTGCTCCCTGGCTCTGGCCTCACAACCTGAATCTGAGACCTCCTTCAGGGCGTTTAACAGACAGAAAGTAAATAAGGTGAGGGGTGGGAGTGGCCTTGAGTCACATTGACTCAAGTTCAAATGCAGGCTGGACCACCTTTCTAGCTGGGCAAACCTAAGCAAGTCATTTGGAAGGTGATGGGCCCCAGCATTTCTTTCTTTTTTTTTTTTTTTTCATTTTTCTTTTCTTTTTTCTGGTCCCACTGAGTGACATACAGGATCTTAGGGTTCACCAACCGGGGATCAAGCCCGAGTCCCCCGCAGTGGAAGCACAGAGTCTTAACCACTGGACTGCCAGGGAAGTCCAAGGCCGGAACATTTCTTAATTTTCCTCACCTTACAAGGATGAGCATCAAATAGGGTGATGAATGTACTTGCCTGCCAAGAAAGGCCCCCTTTCCCCAGCTTCTCCCTTCCATCTTCCAGGGAGGGTAGCAGTAATGGTGTCATTGTTATTCAGGCTTTTTTCCCTCATATTTTCAAACCCATTAGCCCCGGGGTTTATCACTTGGCATCCAGGGCAGTACTCATCTCCAACTGTCTCTTTGATCAGTTACGTGTGTCTCTCCCCTGCTAGGCTAGGCTGTTCCTCCAGAACAGACACTTGCAACGCACGTCAGGGACTGAATAAATATGTTTAACTGAATCTCCTCTGCCCTTTTATTATTACTTTTATTCTGTCTTTAGTTCAGCACCTGCCAGCTCTTTTGGGGACCCCCAACCTCAAACCGGGTACCTAAGCCACACCCACTCATCCAGACCCTGCGGGCTTTCGACTCGGACTCGCAGGCCTCCCCCCGCCCCCCGCCCCGCCTTCCCCTGTCCCTCGCAGACCTGGGGCCCCGCCCCAAGCCCGCCCCGCGGCCAGGCCCCGCCCCCGCTCACGGTCTGTGTTTTTCAGCGACTGTTTCTTCTGCGACGGCTTGGAGATGACCTTGATGAGGCGGCTGTGGAAGGTGCCCAGCTCCCGGCCGCCTCGGAGCAGGAGCCGCAACACCAGTCGGAAGTGCTTCCTCTTGTCTGCGTCCGAGATGTACAGGGTCTTGGCGCAACCGAATTCCTACGGGGTTCGCGGGGACGGGGTCGTCTCATCGCAGCCCCAAGTCCGAGGATGAGCCCACCTCCCCCGGTTATCTGACGCCCGCCCCGTCGGACGTGACATGACACGTCCAAGCTCTTGGGCTCACCCTGAAGGCAGAAACCTGGTCTCTCCGCATCCCCACCTACTTTTTGGCTACTGCAGGGGAGTGAAGGAGCCCCCTCCCCCCGCCGCGGTCCCTTCCAAGGGAGAGGTGAGGATGGGAGTTGGAATAGCAGCCCACCCACCCCCACCGGCCCCTCCAGCCATGCGCTCTGACCCTGGAGTCGGGCTGCTCTTCGAAATTCAGCTTCTGCGTCTCGGCGGCGCTGCCGGACGCGCCGTCCAGTCCCATGTAACCGCAGACCAGGGGCCCAGTCTCCCCTGCCTGGTGGGCTGCAAAGGGATGAGAGCGGGCTCTGAAAGCGTTCAGGTGTCAGCCAGGCAAGCTCAGCTCTCGCCGCCAGGGGGCGCGGCGAGATTGCGCCTGAGGACGGCCCCGCTCCCGGGCCCTACGGGAGTGGTCGGTGCCCTTGTAAACTGAGCCGCCCTGCCGCCCTGGAGTGCGCCCTCACCTTGGCCCGGCGCTGGCTTCACCCTCCAGCCGGGACCTGCGAGGTAGACACAAGGCGGCGGGCAGAAGAACCTGCGGAGACATGTAAGCGCCGGACTCGTATCTCCATCTCCACTTGAGTGTCCTGTAGGCATCTCAAAGATAGCAAAAAGCCAACGGAATCCTTGATTCCTCCTCCATCTCCCCAAGTTTCTCCGGGACCGTGAACCCCCTTAATACCCGAACCTTTCTTTTTTTTTTTTTCACATTCTTCACTCAATCCATCAGTAAGTCCTATCCACCACCTTTAACGCATATTCAGATTGATTTCTTACCACTTCCATCTTTGTCCCAATTGCCATCCATTTGCCTGGACCACTGCATCAGCCTCCCATTGGTCTCTCTGCTTACCCCCCCTCGACCTGTTTTTCACACAACAGCCAAATGTTTTTTTTTTAATATATATTTTTTATTTTTTAGAGTATGTTGCTTATCTTAATCCTCCAGTGGTTTAAATTCAAAGTACTTACATGATCTGGCCCCTGTTTACTTCCCCAACTTCACTTCCTACAATGATCTCTCTCCTTCTCTAATTCCAGCCACTCTGACTTCTTTTGGCCTCGAACAGGCCAAGTTAGTACCAAGACAAGGTCTCTGCATTTTTTATTGCTTCTAATAAAAACATGCCCTGACTTTCTCATATCTGGCTCCATTTTCACATTCAAGTCTTAGTTCAGATGTCACCTCCTTAAAAGGCCTTCCTACCACCTTGATCTTGCTAGCTAAATACACCCCTGCCCCTCAGTTTCTATCACCTTGCCCTATTCTGTTTCCCTTCTAGCTCGCATCACCATCTGGGAGCATCGTCTTCACTGATCTGTGAGGTGTTTGTTGCCTGCTTCTATCATACTAGAGCAAAGATGCCACAAAAAAGCTGTGTGCTGGGTGCCCAGCAGTCCCAGAGAACCTGACGCTTGATAAGGACTCAGTAGGCAGTTGTGGAATGAAAGAATGAATGAATGAATGGGTCAATGACTGAGTGAATAGGCACTGTAGATTCACAGGGTGGTTCTGCTCTAGATCAAGGTCGGGGCTGATAGTGACTAGGGGAAAAAGGCCCCAGACTGGCAAAGAGCAGAGCCCTGAGTCCTCTCCAGGTTCTGTGCGTGGCTGTTCGTGCATGTGGGCGCTCAGTCATGTTTGATTCTTTGCAACCCCATAGACTGTAATCCGCCAGGCTCCTCTGTCCATGGAATTTTCCAGGCAAAAATATTGGAGTGAGCTGCCATTTCCTTCTTCAGGGGATCTTCCTGACCCAGGGATCGAACCCATGTCTCTTGTGTCTCCCGACTTAACAGGTGGACTCTTTACCACCTGCACTACCTGGGAAGCCAAAAGACTCTAAGCAGGGAGAGGTACCACAGGGCTAAAGGTCGGCTCCTGGGGACCTTGGAGGGCCACCGAAGGACCTACCTCTTCTCATTTCCGTATGATTTCTGGGCCACCTTGGCGTGCAGGATCCGAACCGTCTGCTCGCACTGCTGCTGCAGGCAGCGGCGCACGCCTTCCCTCAGGACCGCGCTGGGCTCTGAGGACGACCTGGGACTGGGTGAGGGCGGGCCGGGCACCCGCAGCAGGGAGCTTAGAGACCCAAGAGGGCAGATTGAGTGGAATGAATGGGAGGAAGGGACCCTCCTGATTCTGCCCCCTTGGGGTCAAAGAGAAAAAGCCTTAGGCAAGAGAGGCGACTTGAGTGTAAGCTGTGGGCTAAATATTTGGGTGGTGTGGAGCTCAGTGAGGTCTTCACGGCGACCACCGGGACCACCCAGGCGCCACTCCGCGGGTCTGGCTCCACGCCCCCTGCAGCCTGGAGCACTGGGGTGAGGCCCCAGCGGCACAAAGCCCTCGCTTGTGCCGACCTTGTGGCGGAGGCTGAGTTTGTGAGGGCGCAAGGCTTCCCAGCACCCTGAGGGGAGACACCCCGAGGCAGTTCTGATGCGGGTGGGGAGGAGGGCGGAGAGAGGGGAGGAGAGAGTGGTTGCTGGACCCCGGACCAGAGTGCTCTCTGGCCCGCCAGCAGATGCCTGTAAAAAACGTACGGGCACCCCAAACTGTGTGCCCAGGATCTTGGAATATTTTCATATTTTTCGGGTTAAAGCAACACTCCCAACCCCCTATCTCCCAAGAGAAGGAGCCTATTGCTGTTTCAGCTTTCCTTCCCCTGAATACAGGGCCTCCATCGGCCCTGAGGAGGGGGCCAGACAGGGCCTAGGGGCCTGGGGGCTTCTCCGTCAGGGTGTTTTGATGGGCGAGGATGGCTGGGCCCAGAACCTCAGTAATTGCAGAGAACGTGGAAAGGCGTCCGTGAGGGCAGGATCCAAGGCACCACCAGGTGGGGCCTGGGGGGAGCCATGAAGCCTCAGGCTGCCCTTCTGAACCCTTTATCCCTCCTTGCAGGACCAGAGTCCGGGGCCTCTCTCCACCCCTGGAAGGGGCGGCGGGGGTCAAGAGCCGGGCCGCGCCCTCGGAAGCGGGGCCAAGCAGCCGGCTGCCGAGCCAGGCCCCGCTCCGCCCCTTGGGGCTCTCCCCGGGGAAGGGCCTCGGAGGCTTCCAACGCATTCCGGCTGCGGAAAGCTTAGCCGCCCAGCCTCCCGCGGGAGCCCGATTCCCGCCCCGCAGTTCGCGTCTGCGGCTCCAGGGGTGGCGGGAGTAGGGGGCCTCGCGCTGGCCCCGCCCCAGCCCTCGGAGGAAAGGGGGGGTCGCTCCCTGCCAGTGGGAGGGGTCGCGGCCCGCATTCCCCCTCCCCACCCGCCGGCCCCCGGGTTAAATGCGGCCGCCGCCTCCGCCCGCTCCAGCTGCCTGGCCGTCCCCACCTCGGGCACACTGCCCGCGCCGGTACCTGGTCCAACTGCCGGGGAGGCTCCGCCCGTCGGCTCCGCTCTGCGGCCGCGCCTCTGAGCTGTCCGGCAGGCTCAGGTGAGTCAAAGGGCCTGGGGGTGCCGAGGGGTCTGCGGGGAGCAGGCATCCAGCCAGACCGGGCGCCCGTATTTAGCCGCGGCTGCACCGCCTACGGTGCCCCGTCTGACCTGCAGTGCCCTTCCCCACCTCTGCAGAGCCCTCTCCAAATAGAGTCCCCACGAGCACGGCCGCCAAACGGAGAAGGGGGACCTTATCCCCAATCTCCTCCCTCCAGGAACCCCAGGCACCCCCCTACACCCGTTCCCCTGAACGTCCTCGAAGTGTTTATTCTTCGGCCAACTCTTGAGGAATTATTCACAAACCTCTCCTTCCTCAAGAATCCACTTTCTCCATCCTAACGGCATTTCTTAACTCAAGGATTAACCCCCTCGAGGAGCTCCGGGTTCTGGGGTCAGCCCTGTCACCTTGCCACGTTGCTGTGTGACCTGGGCAAGATATTACCCTCTCTGGTCCTGGCTCCTTCCTCTCTAGAATGAGGAGTTGGAAGGGTGATGAACTTGGAACCAAGCCCTATTTTGACTTTCTAGGATTGGGTGGAGGTGGGGTGCCAAGCGAGATGTTGGATCAGGCCAAGAGCAGAAGAGGAAACTTAAGATTTAGGGGCCCGGGGGCTTCTGTAGACAGGAACGGATGGGAGGGGCCAAGGCGCCTGTGCCTGTACCCTCGTGCTCTCCGGGGGTGCTCCCCTGCTTGGCTGCGGCCCACGCTGGAGAAGGCATTCCACGCCCTCCCACCTCCAGGAGCGGCTGGCACGTCTGGCTTAGTCACCCTCCCACGACGGGTTCTGCCAGAGGGGTATTTGTTCCTCTACGAGGCCTGAAAGGGGAAGGAGGTGAGGATCCGCAACGGGGAGGGCGCCTAGAGGGAGCGACAGGCACCCGGCCTTTCTCAGAATAGAACCATTCACGGAATTGGGGAGGGGGCGGGGCTGCGGTTGAATTAGGGGCAGCTGGCCCCCTCAGCTAAAAACAGAAACAGAAAAATGGCTAGCACAGCTTCAGCAAGGGGCGAGGGGGTGAGGGTGGAGTAGGGACCCCAGGGAGTGAATGGAAGAAAAAGAGGTGCCGTCCAAGGGCCAGGTTGCCAGGTCGCTCAGAAGTAAGAACGGGAGCCAGGAGTCCTAGGTTCCTTTGCAGCTCGGCGGACCACCTTCTTGGGCCTCACTTTTCGAATCTGTACAATGGGAGTCCTTCGTGATTCTCAACGGGTGTCGCCAAGGGCCAAGAGAGAGTGAGCGCTCACCTGCCCCCACGAGGTCCATGGCCGATTCTGGGGGCGTCCAATGCCACTGTCCCCGGAGCCCTGCGTGCGCACTTCTGCTCCTCTGCTCTAGCGCCGGATATATTCTACCCCAGCCTTATCTCCAAGGCCCTGGGGCTCCTGGCTCCCTGTTTGCTTTGGGCAGCAGCACCTGCTGGGCAGATGTGGGCTTCCCACGGCCACCTAGCCAACACAGCTAGACCCAAGAGGGCGCCCCCTGGAGACCTCTCCTGAGAGCAGGCGGGAAGGGGCGGCACCAAGTCACAAGTTCATCTGCGTGGTGGGTTTCCGCCAAGGCGACAGCAGGCCTGCACTGGGGCCCTGCCTGTTTGAGTGGAGGGGTGGGGTGGTGATGGGTGGGAGCACAGCCACAAAGAGATGCCTTGTGTGCAAAGGGGAGGGGGCGAGGTGGGGAATGGCTTCTCTCTGCAAAGAGTCACGCGGCTGCTCCTTGGAACTCCATAGGCATAGGATTATATTCTGGAGGAGTCACTTTTTTGCCACGCGACTTTGGGTACACGCAGTGAAGTTTCTGAGCCTCTTTCCTCATCTACACTCTGGGGACAGCAACAGCCTTGGACTCATAGAATTGTTGAGAGGACTCAATAAATGCCACAGTGCATGAAAAGTGTTTATCATTGTGCCTGGCACTGAGGAAAGGCCTTTCCTCTTAAAATGTTGTATACTTTTTAATCTACTGTCTATTTATTTACAGTTCTGCAGTTCTGAAAAGCAGAATTCCCTGTGTTTCCAGCAAACTCACTGTGATAAAATTTTTTTATTATGAAAATTTTCACCATACACGAAACTAGAGAGATTAGTAAAATAAATCCATGACCCTCCTCTCCCTCCAAATGCCCATCACCTAGAATAAGAGCTCTGTAAACACTATTGATCTGATATTTTTCCATCCTCTTCAGGCTCCGACACCTCCATTCTCTGTTCCCTGAGCACCATGAGGGGGCTTCTATATTCGCTGCTGCCCCTGTTGCTGCTCCTTCTCCAGCCTTGGGAAACCCAACTGCAGTTCGCAGGTGAGCCGGGGCCATCCTCACCAGCAGGGGAGGAAGGGAGCAAAAGGGGTTCTCCATCTGCAGCCAGCTGCACCCTGGGGAGAGAAAAGGAAGAGCTTAGGAACTCTAAGGGGTTGGGTTCGAGTTCACAGCTTCGCTTCTGTGGGCCTCAGTTTCCCCTGTCTGTATGATGTGGCTTGGAGGCAGCTAAGTTGTGGTCAAGCAGACCTGCCCAGTTGGCGTTTCATTTTTAAAAGTTAATTGAAAAAAAAAAACCTTAGGCGATTTCACATTTTAAAAAAACAATTTGGGGCTTCTCATGAAAAGACTAAAGATCTGCTAACCTGGGGTCCTCATGGCTGCAAGGCAGCATTTGCTTGGGGCTGCCACTTCAGGAACCATACGGGCTCTCTGGAGGTCCACCGTCCTAACAATACATTCCCTGCTTTATTTACGTTGCGTGCCTGGCCCCTAGAGGCATTGGCTACATACATCCCTTCGTCCCCCTTCCGAATGGATATTACCTCCTCAGAGTAGTCCTCAGAGCTGTAGGATAGAGATTAGGTGCAGTCCCCCAGCCCAGGCCCTCAGCTAATGCTGGGCGAGTCATTTGCTAGGTTAGTTCTGTGCTGGGCGCTGTTACGCAGCCGGGAGAGCATCGTTCCGCTCTGGGTTTCCGTGGGGGTTCCCCCGGGACGTGAGGCTTTGCTAACCTAGGAGAGCCTTTCCTGATCTCTTCGCAGGTCCCAGGTGCAGTACTGGGCCCCTGGATTTGGTGTTTGTGATTGACAGCTCGCGCAGCGTGCGCCCCTTCGAGTTCGAGACTATGCGGCAGTTCCTGGTGGGCCTTCTCCGCAGCTTGGACGTGGGGCCCAACGCCACTCGCATCGGCGTGATCCAGTATTCGAGTCAAGTGCAGAGCGTCTTCCCGCTCCGAGCTTTCTCGCGCCGCGAGGATATGGAGCGCGCCATCCGCGCTCTAGTGCCGCTGGCTCAGGGCACCATGACCGGGCTGGCGATCCAGTACGCCATGAACGTGGCCTTCAGCGTGGCCGAGGGCGCGCGCCCGCCGGAGGCGCGCGTGCCTCGCGTGGCCGTCATCGTGACCGACGGGCGGCCCCAGGATCGCGTGGCAGAGGTGGCCGCTCAGGCGCGCGCCCGTGGCATCGAGATCTACGCCGTGGGGGTGCAGCGCGCAGACGTGGGCTCCCTGCGGGCCATGGCGTCCCCCCCGCTGAACGAGCACGTCTTCCTCGTCGAGTCCTTCGACCTTATCCAGGAGTTCGGCCGGCAGTTCCAGGGCCGGCTGTGTCGTGAGTGAGGGGAGCGCTGGACGGAGTCCCCAACTCTCCCACCGCTTGGAGTCCCGTTCTCACCGCAGTGAAACCCCAGCCCCTCCCGGGTGGCTCCGCCCACTCACCTTTAGTCCCGCCACCAGACCGGCGTTGCTCTGGCAACTGCGGTTCAGTCCAGTCGCTCAGTGTGTCCGACTCTTGGCGACCCCATGGACTGCAGCACGCCAGGCCTCCCCGTCCATCACCAACTCCTGGAGTCTACTCAAACTCATGTCCATCGAGTCGGTGATGCCATCCAACCGTCTCGTCCTCTGTCGTCCCCTTCTCACGCCTTCAATCTTTCCCAGCATCAGGGTCTTTTCCAATGAGTCAGTGGCCCACTACGGGCTGTGCCAAATTCCAGCTCTGCCCAGTTTTGCTTAAGGCTTCCCCGCAACAAGGAGCGACGTTTATCGTGCCCACCCACCTTGAAGAGCCATGGTGGTTTCCACGGGCTTAATGTCTAACTCCAAAATCGCCCCCTTCCACGAGAATCACCACTCCTAACGGCTGAGCGCCATCGCCCTCCGATAAGGGCCAAGCCCGGTCCATCCGGACAGGACCCACCCACTCTTGTTCTGGCTTCTCCCACAACGCTGCCAGATGAGTTCTTGTCACATCTTGTCCTTTGCTGCCCTCCTTGTGGCTCAGGTGGTAAAGAATCTGCCTGCAATGCGGGAGACCTGGGTTTGATCCCTTGGTTGGGAAGATACTCTGGAGAATGGAAGGCTACCCACTCCAGTATTCTGGCCTGGAGAATTCCATGGACCCAGTCCATGGGGTCGCAGAGAGTCTGACACGACTTTGTTTCACTTGATCTCTCGACTTCCTCTACTTAACTCCATGGAGTCCTTCCTTATCCCCCTGACCCATCTGGCTAGGTGCCCTGGTTTTCAGAGCCTACTCACAGGGGCCACTCAGGCCCAATGTTTTCCCCAAGCCCTCCCCTGGATCAGCCCCTCTCAAACAAGTCATATTTCATCTAAAGACATCCTGGAGCAAGGGGCCTGGCCTGCCTCTGACCCCATCCAGCTCTCTCTTGCTGGAGTGTTCTCCCCGTCTGTCCCCTGATGATTCTACTCTTGTATGTCCTCAGGAAAGGACCTGTGTGCTCAGGGGGGACACGGCTGCCAGCACCAGTGTGTCAGCACCCGGGGCACCTTCCACTGTGCCTGCAACCCTGGCTACCAGCTAGCAGCAGATAACAAGAGCTGTATGGGTGAGAGCTACCCCCATCCTATACTCTGCCTGCTCCTGAGCCTTCTGTGGCTCCCAATTGACCCAGCATCAGTCCAGTGAGTCTGGAAGGGCCTTTGGAAGTCAAAGTCCAGCTCCCTCATTTCTCAGTCTAGGAAAGAAAAGATCACTTGGGGTCACACAAGTTCTTGGTGGGACAAGGGCTAGAAGTCTTGACCCCATGGTTAAGTGGATTTTCTGCAATCTTCTTTCCTCCCTCTTTCAGGCACATCTCTTAGCTGGCTCCAAAACACCTCCCAAACCTGTCTTTTCAGAGGTGCATCTTTCCTGTTTCTGTTACTTAGACACTGTTGGAATTTCCATACATACATCTCGTATATTCCCTACCCATGCTGCTCGTTTCTGCTTCTGCATCTCAGTTCTTTCCCAGCTGCTCACCTGGGCTGCTCTTGCCATGCCCTCTGCACCTGCAATATCTCAAAGCCTGGTTCTTCATTTTTGCCTTCTGAAAAGTAATGACACACAATACCTTGCTTATGCAATTGAGATTTCCCCCCTCTGTGTACTGAATATATGTGTGTCTGGTCCTTTGACTGTACTGGCAGCTACCATTTACTGGAATGGATTAGTAACAAACTTCATTTTGGGGGGCTCCAAAATCACTGCAGATGGTGACTGCAGCCATGAAATTACAATATGCTTGCTCCTTAGAAGGAGATTTATGACAAACATTGACAGCATATTAAAAAGCAGAGACATTACTTTGCCAACAAAGGTCTGCCTAGTCAAAGCTAGTAGTCATGTGTGGAGATGAGAGCTGAACCATAAAGAAAGCTGAGTGATGAAGAATTAATGCTTTTGAACTGGGATGTTGGAGAAGACTCTTGAGTCTTGAAAAGAGATGGGGAGTGGAGAGAGGGAAAAAAAGGCTAGACTTTTCTAGTCTCCTTGGACTACAAGGAGATCCAACCAGCCACTCCTAAAGGAAATCAGCCCTGAATATTTGTTGGAAGGACTGATGCTGAAACTCTAATACTTTGGCCACTTGATGCAAAGAACTGACTCATTTGAAAAGACCCGATCCTGGGAAAGATTGAAGGCAGGAGAAGGGGATGACAGAGGATGAGATGGTTGGATGGTATCATGAACTCAATGGATATGAGTTTGAGCAAGCTCTGGGAGTTGGCGATGGACAGGCAAGCCTGGTGTGCTGCTGTCCATGGGGTCACAAAGAGTCAGACATGACTGAGTAACTGAACAGAATTGAACAATTTACTGAATGCCAAGTTAGCATCAGATATTGAACTAAGAGTGTTACATATATCATCTCTCAACCTCACAACATTTTGGAAAAAGAAGTCCTGTGTTTCCAATAACCCAGATGTCAGCTGGGGTCTTCTTGTTTTGGAGACTTAGCAAAGGCTGGCTTGAAACCCTGTTTGAAGACCTGTGAACTTTCAAAACCTTCCTCAAGATCTCTGGGAATTCCAAGTGCTTACATTCTATGGTCCCCCCTTGATCTGAGCTTCTGCTGAATTCATTCGACTTATGGGTCCTCTCTGAATTTCTCAGTCCATGCACGCTGTGCATGTAAATCAGCCTCTTCACTGGTTTACACACTTGTGCACACAAGGGCATGTGAGTGTATGTGTAAGCTGTGCATATGTCTATTTTACTAAATAATGGGGGTGGACAGAGATGTGACTTACATCTAAGTGAAGAATGAAACATACACACAGAAAATGAAACATCCTTTATTTATAAATGAATATTAGGCACCTTTGATTCTGAAAGTGCTTAGTCACCCCACTATAGCGAGGGAATTTATATAGGGATCAACCCATGTTACTCATCTCCGCACCATCTCTCTTGTTCTTTTTTTCCCTCTCTCCACTCCCCATCTCTTTTCTAGGAACCCCACATTCTCACACTTTTATACAGAGCAGCCCATCTTTCTCCAGTCCCTATTCCCCAGTTCAGCTCTAGGCCATATCTGTATCATCAAGTTGCTCAGCAGGGCAGTAGTTCACCCTCCTCGGAAGGTGGGTGTAAATAGCAATTGTTCGTTTCCATTAGGGCTTCCCAGGTGGTGCTAGTGGTAAAGAATCTGCCTGCCAGTGCAGGAGATGTAAGAGATGTGGGTTCGATCCCTGAGTTGGGAAGATCTCCTGGAGGAGGGCCTGACAACCCACCTCAGTATTCTGGCCTGGAGAATCCCATGAACAGAGGAGTCTGGTGGGCTACAGTCCATAGAGTGGCAAAGAGCTGGACATGACAGAACGACTTAGCATGCACACCAGCTCTTCCATTGATTGCATTCCCATTTTGCAGAGGGGGAAATGGAGGCTCAGACAGGTTAGATGGCAGAGTCTGATCCTCCCCTGTGAATTAATGAGGCTCTTGAGGGCAGAAGTCCTGTCTCTTATAGCTGTGGAGTCCCTTTCTTATGCCTGGCTTAGTAGAGGGCATGCTGGGGCTTGAGTTGGAACAGCTGCTTGGCTCAGTAGGAAGGAGCCTCTACTTGGCGAATCACAGATGCCCGGGTACCACCCCAGACTAATTAAGTCAGGATCGTTGGGGATTGGGGTCCAGGCATAAGTATTTTTATTTATTTGTGTTTTTTGGCCATGTGCTGCATCGTGTGGGATCTTATAGATTGAACCCATGCCCCCTGCATTGCGAGCATGGAATCTTAACTGCTGGACCACCAGGGAAGTCCCAGGCATAGGTGTTTGTAAAAACCTCCCAGGCAGTTGTGCTGTCAGGGCTGAGAAGTGCAGCACCCAGACCCAGGCTGACCTCACCATTTCCTCAGCCCTCGACCTCTGCACTGAAGGGGACCATGGCTGTGGGCATCACTGCATCAGCATCCCTGGCTCCTATTTCTGTCGGTGTCGAGCTGGCTTTGTACTCCAGCAGGACCAGAGGAGCTGCAGGGGTGAGCCAGCCCCCAAGCTGGCACCCTGTGTCGAGGTCTCTAATGACTCCAGTCAGAACCGATGTATGTCTCTGTCTCTTCCTTCCCACCAGCCGTTGACCACTGCAGCTTCGGGAACCACAGCTGCCAGCATGACTGTGTTAGCACTTTTGGTGGGCCACAGTGCCGCTGCAGAGAGGGCTATGACTTGCTGCCCGATGGGAGGAGTTGCCAGGGTGAGGAGGGGTCTTCTCCATTTGTGCAGAGGGGTGAGAGATCTCAGCTGGTGGAGTCCACCCTGACTCATCCTGACTTGTCTCTCCTTTCAGCCCGGGATCTTTGCAATGGCGTGGACCATGGGTGTGAGTTCCAGTGTGTAAGTGAGGGCTTCTCCTACCGCTGCGTGTGTCCGGAGGGGCGGCAGCTCCAGGCAGATGGCAAGAGCTGCAGCCGTGAGTTATGGGTGGAAGGCGGGTAATTCTACCTGCCTCAGCCTCACTGCCCAAATCTGAGCATTCTTAACTCTTTCCTTGCTGTGACCCATGAGTGTGGTGTGAATGTGTGTGCATTGGTGGTGGTGGAGTTGGAGGGTCTGCATGCCCTGCCTCTACCTCTTTCCCTTCAATCTTCTACCCTGCTGCCAAAGTTAATTTCAAAAAATACCATTTGATCACATTTCTCCCTTGCTCAAAAGTCTTCTGTGGCTCCCCAGTGTTACAAAATAAAGATCAAATGCCTTACCCCTGAGTTTTTCAAATGGTGGGTGTAACCATAGTGGATTACATAAGTGGTGGGTGTAACCATGTGGATAACAAAATCAAATTAGTGGGTTACAAGTCAGAATTCTTTTTTAAAAAGAGAGAAAATAGAGTTTACTGCATGTATGTAGAAAGAATAAATACAGTTTCATGAAACTGAGTTTTAATTGTATGGGAGTATAAGGACATCGCAGGCTTCCCAGGTGGTGCTAGTGGTAAAGAACCTGCCCGCCAATGCAGAGGATGTAAGAAACACAGGTTCAATCCCTGCATCAAGAAGATCCCCTGGAGAAGGGAACGGCAACTCACTCTAGTGTTCTTGCCTGGAGAAGCCCCATGAACAGAGGACCCTACAGTCAATAGGGTCACAGAGTCAGACACAACTGAAGCGACTTAGCGTGGCATGGCATCATACATAACTGCATCATAATACATTATTATTATTATTACTTTACTGTGAGTTGTGGCCAAAGTTTTGAAACCACTGCCTTAGGTCATTTATAATATTGCTTCAGCCAACCCCATCATCCTGTCTCCTGCCAGACTTAAACATTTGAGCCGTACCTGCCCACCCGTTCCCAAACGTGTCGAGGGCTCCTGGTTTCCATGCCTCTACACACATTGCCCCCACCATCTAGAATGTCCCTTCCTGCCTTAGAGAACTCCTGCTCATCCTTGAAGACCAAATCACTTGTCACCACCTCCATAGAGCCTTCCTCACCAACTCCAGGAAGAATCTTACCTTGCTCCCTGCATGCCCCTCTATTCAAACACTTCCTTTGATGGTCACTAATGGCATATGTGACTGCTCTACTTCATCCCCATTTCCTTATGGATCAGGATTATGTTTCATTTATTGTTGAACCTCCCTTGGGGCCTAGCAAGGTCTCTGGCTGAGAACAGGGGAGGTGAAGTGTTCAGCATTCTGTCAGTTAACATAGTGGGTGATCGTAAACAGTAGCTACTGTGATGATGATGATGAAAAAGATCCTTTTAGCAGGTTGCCTGGCTTGTGCTGAGCACTTAACTTCCTAAATCGTTTCAGTCATGTCCCACTTTTTGTGATCCCATGGACTGTAGCCCACCAGCCTCCTCTGTCCATGGGATTTCCAGGCAAGAATACTGGAGTGTGTTGCCATGCCCTCCTCCAGGGGATCTTCCCAACCAAGGGATCAAACCCGAGTCTCCTGTGGCTCCTGTATTGCAGGCAGATTCTTTACCACTGGGCCACTAAGGAAGCCCCATGCTTAGCACTTAATAAATGGCAAAAATGAAAAGGATGCCAACGATGATGATGTGATGATTGGTTTTTATTATTATTATTTTAGCACAGTGCCTGGCATAGGAAGGACTTCACACATAGTATCTGTTATATAATAAATGTTTGCGAATGAATGAATGAGCAAGTGGCTGCTGCCCGCCCTCACTCCCAGCTCTTCTCCTCCGGTGGGTGTAGGGTGCCGGGAAGGCCACGTGGACCTGGTTCTGCTTGTTGATGGCTCCAAGAGCGTGCGCCCGCAGAACTTCGAGCTGGTGAAACGCTTCGTGAACCAGATCGTGGACTTCCTGGACGTGTCTCCCGAGGGCACGCGCGTGGGGCTGGTGCAGTTCTCCAGCCGCGTGCGCACCGAGTTCCCGCTGGGCCGCTACGGCACCGCGGCCGAGGTGAAGCAGGCGGTGCTGGCCGTGGAGTACATGGAGCGCGGCACCATGACCGGGCTGGCCCTGCGCCACATGGTGGAGCACAGCTTCTCCGAGGCGCAGGGCGCGCGGCCCCGGGCGCTCAACGTGCCCCGCGTGGGCTTGGTCTTCACCGACGGCCGCTCCCAGGATAACATCTCCGTGTGGGCGGCGCGCGCCAAGGAGGAAGGTGGGCTTGGCGAGGGCCGGGCTGACCTGAGGTTGGGTTGGACGCGGGGAGGCAGCTTTCCTGAAGCCCAGGGCGCCCCCTCTGTTCCCCCGACCCCGCAGGCATCGTCATGTACGCCGTGGGCGTGGGCAAGGCCGTGGAGGAAGAACTGCGGGAGATCGCCTCGGAGCCAGCCGAGCTGCACGTGTCCTACGCCCCCGACTTCAGCACCATGACGCACCTGCTGGAGAACCTCAAAGGCAGCATCTGCCCGGGTGAGCGCAGCTGTCTCGGGACCCCGCCCCTTTTCTCACCGCGCTTCCTAGAGACCTCCTAGCCGCTCCCGCCCCCTTCGCTGAGTGACAGCCGGGGATGGGCTAGCTGGACCTAGCCTCCTTCCTCAGAGTGTGGTCCGTGGACCGTCCGCAGGGTTGGTAATTTGTTAGGACTGCAGCGTTTTCAGCGCTCTCCAGGCCTACTGAATACAATGTTGCACTTTGACAAGACCCTCAGGGAATTAGTACTAAGTTAAAGTGTAAGCGACCTGTTGCCCAAATGAGTGGGTGTTCAGAAGAATTGCGGGGGGGGGGGATTTTTTCAAAGGCACGCCCAATTCAGTATTGGTAAGGGGAGCCACATCATAAGTCCGTTTGTCTTGCTGGAATTCAACTTCACAGACCTGGGAAAGTGGCAGGACTGGGCGTATTTCAAGTGCACAGAGATGCGTATTAAATATATGTGTGCTTAGTCTCTCAGTCGTGTCTGACTCTTTGTGATCTTATGGACTATGACCTGCCAGGCTCTTCTGTCCATGCGTTTCTTGGCGGCAAGTACACTGGAGTGGGTTGCCATTTCCTCCTCCAAGGGATCTTCCCGGCCCAGAGATGGAACCCTTGCTGTCTCTTGCTTTGGCAGGCAGATTCTTTACCATTAACACCATCTGGGAGGCCCCATATTAAATATTATGGGAGGCCCCATATTAAATATTAAATGTATATGTCCCATAAATTCAATCTATCTGCTTCATATGGTGCTCAGCTAAGGAAAAGGGGCCAACTCTATTTGTGGAGGGAAGGTGGGCTTGAACTTCGTGTACAAGTACCTTTACAGCACCCCACTCCAGTGCTCTTGCCTGGAAAATCCCAGGGACGGGCGAGCCTGGTGGGCTGCAGTCCATGGGGTCGCTAAGAGTTGGACACGACTGAGCGACTTCCCTTTCACTTTTCACTTTGATGCACTGGAGAAGGAAATGGCGACCCACTCCAGCGTTCTTGCCTGGAGAATCCCAGGGACGGGGGAGCCTGGGGGGCTGCCGTCTGTGGGTTCACAGAGTCAGATACGACTCAAGTGACTTGGCAGCAGCAGCAGCAGGGAATTTCTCAGGGGGGTGATTTTTTTCTCTTTTCACCATAGAGTCTTTAGACTGTAACCCAGGCCTACAGTGTGACTCTTCTTCCAGATAAACAGGCCCCACCTCCAGAGCTAGGTTCAGTAGGGCTCTGCTGGGCCTGGAGAATCTATGTTTAAAATGTGTCTTTCTATATGTATATATACATATACATATATATGTATGTATATGCATATACACATACATATATATATATACACACACACACATACACACACACACCTTTCTTCCTCTCCCTCTCTCCAGGCTAATTCTAGTAATTAGTGAGGATGTTATGGAGACACTGGGTGAACTTCTCCTTCAGGGCCCTTTCTGTCCTCTTTTATTCATTTATTTATTTCGCTGTGCTGGGTCTTAGTTGCAGCATGCAGGATCTTTAACTGCAGCATGGGAACTCCTAGTTGTGGCATGTGGGATCTAACTCCCTGGTCGGGGATCAAACCCAGGTCCCCTGCATTGGGAGCATGGAGCCTTAGCCACTGGACCACCAGAGGAGCCCCTAACTCTGTGTCTCCTGCAGTGTGACTTTGGACAAGTCACTTAACCCCCACTTCTCCCTTACCTTTCCTCTTATGCGATAGAGCAGAGTGCTGGCTGCCCCAGGTTGCCTCTAGTTCTAGAATTCTAAGAGAAATCTGGCCTCTAGGATTGAGGGTCTTCACCAACCGATGAAGATCCTCCTCTCTCTAGCCCTTGGTTTCCCCACCTGCAAAGTTAGGAGCTATTCTGGGGCTGTTATCAATACCACTGATGACATGACATACAGCAGTTTGCTGAGGGTACATACAAGACTAAGATATAATTTTTAAATCATAATAGCAACTCTGTCTTGAAAGCCAAGTGCCAGGCATTATGCTTTAGTATTTAAAGATGGCACACATTTACAGAATTTAGTGAATCTAAGATACCATCATCCATTGTAAGATTCACTATTATTTTCTATACTGCTAAGAAAAAAAAAAGATGCTGGATTTAACTGTAAGGCACTTATTTTGATTTCAGAGATGTTGAAATGTGTGAGGAATCAGTGGTTCTTAAACCTTGGTATGCATCAGACTCACTGGAAGGGTTTGTTAAAAGACAAATTGTTGTCTCCAACTCCAGAGTTTCCGATACAGTAGGTCTGGTGTGGAATCTGATCATTTGCATTTCTAATAACTTCCTGGGTGATGCTGAGGCTGCTGGTCCAGGGATCACACTTGAGAACCACTGATTCCTAAAACGTCAGTGTTCACTCTTGCCATCTCTTGCTTGGCCACTTCCAATGTACCTTGACTCATGGACCTAGGAAACCATTGGCCTAGTTGAAATCCACTATAAAGTATTTACTTTGGTCAGTTCTAACTTTTCACTGTCCAATAAACTAGCCACTAGCAACATATGCCCATTTAACTTAAAACTAAATAATTCACTTCCTCAATCACACTAACCACATTTCAAGGGTTAAATAGCCAGCTGTGTGCCACCACAATGACAGAAGCTACCATCACCGCAAAAAGTTTCATTTGGACAGCGTTTCTGGCAACTCTTGCTGCTCAAAGTGTGGTCCACGGACCAGCAGCATCAGTACCACTTGGGAGCTTACCAGAAATACAGCATCTCTGCTCCTTCCTGTTAAGAATAAGAATCTATCTATCTGTCATCTGTCTATCTATATCTTTATCTCTTTATCTATCTATATTTTGTTGCTGGGTCTTTTTCCCCCCCCTGCATCCAGTCTTCCTCTAGTTGTGGAAAGCAGGGGCTGCTCTCCAGTTGCCCAGGCTTCTCATTGCAGTGGCGTCTCTTGTTGTAGAGCACAGGCTCTAAGGTGCTCAGGCTTCAGTAGTTCTTGCAGCACGTGGGCTCAATAGGTGGAACTTGCTGGCTGTAGGGTCACAGGCTTCAGAAGTTGGGGCACAGAGACTCCATTAGTTGTGGTTCACAGGCTTAGTTGCTCGGAGGCATGTGGAATCTTCCTGGACCAGGGATTGGACCCGTATCCCCTGCATCGGTGGGCAGATTCTTATCCACTGAAACACCAAAGTAGTCCAAGAATCTATATTTTACCAAGATCTCCTAGTGAGTCCAATGTGAGCACCAAGGTTTGAGAAACCTTCTGAGATGAGTACCCACATAAGACACACATGAAAATCATAGAGTCCTCAGCACCACCCAACGAATAGGTTTTCTCATTGTATCCATTTTGATAGACAATGAATCCACGGCTTAGAAAGGTTGAATGGGTTTTCCAGTATCTCACAGCTATCTAGCTGGGACTCATCCCAGGTCTGTCTGAATCTCAAACTGGTACACTCGGCCGCAGGCGGGGTGGAGGGATATCGGGGGGCCTCGGCCAGGGCCAGCTGGTCCTCCTGCAGCTTCTCACTCCCCCGGCTCTCTGTGCCCCTCTGGCAGAGGAGGGCATCGGCGCGGGGACAGAGCTTCGGAGCCCCTGCGAATGCGAAAGCCTCGTGGAGTTCCAGGGCCGCACGCTGGGGGCGCTCGAGAGCCTGAAGCAGAAGCATATCCTTTGGGGCGGGGGCGCGGGCCGGAGGGGAGACGAAGGGACCCCCGAGAGCCCCGGAGGCTTCCTTAACCTCTCACTGGCCCAGCTGACCGCACGCCTGGAGGATCTGGAGAACCAGCTGGCCACCCAGAAGTGAGGGCCGCGGTGGTCAGGATCCGGGCAAGGAACGCGGCCCCCCAGACGGCCCCAGTCCCCTACCCTCGCTCCGGGGGCGCCGTCGGGGCGCCGGGGCCGGACGAACCTGGGACCCCCCGGGCTTGGGCTGTCGCGGTGGAGGCGCTGGCGGGCTCCCAGCGCTGCGCTCGAGCTGGGCTCGCCTGGACCAGAAGTCGGACAGCGGGGAGGGGTCGGGGGAGGGGATGTGAAAGACGCGTGCTGCGCTCAGTTCTTTGTAGGATTTTTTTTTTTGTTTTTTTTTTTTTAAAAAAAAAAAAAAAAAATCTGGTTTCCACGGGGTCTCTGTGTGTGTCTTGCTGTGCCGCCAGGGGGAGGGGAGGCCAGACGGAGCGCGCTCCGGCGGCGCCCGGGCGGCGTCTCCGCGGAGAAAGGAGCATTGTGCGGGGGTCTGGCCGGGGGGCAGGGGATTGCGAGCTGCTTCCCCCTGCTGGTTTCTTCAGCCGAGAACAGATGGCTCCTTATGCAGTCGGTGGAAAGGGGGCTCCACGGGTACCCTTGGGGTCTGGGCAAGTCTGCCCTCCATCTCTCAGTGGTCAGGCACCTGGCTCTCTGGCTATGTCCGTCTCCTGGTGTCCCCCCGAGTCTGGCTTAAGAGGGCTGTTAGAACTGGGCGGAGTTGGGGGGGTGAGTGATGAAGAAGCGGGAGGCAGTAATTGGACCTCCTGAAGGGACGAAATGTAGGGGGGTGCGTTGGTGAGTTTCACTCGAATTTTATCTCCCTGCACCAGGGAGGAAGAGGTGTGTGGGTTTTTTGGTGGGGGCGGGGGTCAGCCAGGACCTCTGGCCCAGAGTGGCCTGCACAGCCTCTGCTTCACGCTCTGCTCTCCTCCAAATAATAATAATAATAAAAATAAAAACGAATCCTCTAGGTAAAAGAGCGCAAACCGGTACAGTCTCTCAAGTGCAAGTGAGAAACTGCGAGGCTGAAAATGCTTCCAGTCCTAGACTGATGACAGGCAAATTACTCTGGGTTTGTTTCCTTATGTGTAAAATGGGGATTGAAATAGTTACTCCCAAGGGTGGTGGTGGGAATGGAGGAAATTGTTCTAAGGCATCTGATCTCATGCCTGGTACCTATTAGGCTCTCACTTAATGGCAGCTATGAGGAGCTAACATGCTTAGTCTCTGGCATTATTCAAAGCGACTTGCAGGTATTTTCATTTTATCTTCACAACAACCTTGTGAGGTAGGAATTATTGCCTTTATCATTATCATGAGAAAACTGAGTCAAAAAGAGGTTAAGTCTCCCAGAGCCACATGACGGGCAAGAAGCTGAGCCAAAGTATTTTCATTTCCTGCTGCTGCTGTAGCATCACCACAAATTCAGTGGCTTAAATGTCACAAACATTCTTGGGGTCAGAAGTCTCAAATGGATTGGCAGGGCTGGAGACTTGGTTCTTGCCCTTTCCAGCTTCTAGAAGCTACTTGAATTCCTTCATCATCTCAATCTCTGCTTCTGGCCTCATACCTCCTTTTCTAACTTTGACCTTCCTGCCTCCATTGCATAAGGACACTTGTGATGACTCAGATAATCCATGATAACCTTCCCATCTGAAGCTTTTAATCATCTGCAAACTCTCTTCTTAAAATTATTTTTTAATTATTCATTTGGCGGCTCCCAGTTTTAGTTGCGGCATATGGGATCTAGTTCCCTGACCAGCAATGAAACCCAGGTCCCTTGCATTGGAAGCACTGAGTCTTAGCCACTGGACCCCCAGGGAAGCCCCTGAAACTCCCTTTGCCATGTAAAGTAACATATTCTCAGGTTCCAGAGATTAGGATGTGGACATCTTTGGGGGAGGGTATGCATTATTCTGTCTACCACACAGGGCTTGAGGTCAGGAGGACCAAACTCAGAGCAGGCACTGTGAATCATACCTATGCCTGGCCCCTCACTGGGCCTGGTGAGGAGGGAGAAAGATGATAGAGAAAAGCCCCCAGGTTGGGGGAGCCTCAGGCTGGAGAGGGTGAGGTCCACCTGACTATACCTGTGACAGAAAGAGGACCCTTCAGGTGAAGGGATGGAGAGAAGGGCAGGTAAGCAGGGAGAAATCTTGGAGGAGGTGACTTTCAGCTAAGCCTTGACCTTCAGCTGGAATTTCCACAGGTGTCCATGGGGATCTCACAGGTGAATGAAGCCACAGATACATGTGGTCAGGAGTGACTGGAGTGAGGGGCGACAAGATGATTGAGATCTTACCTGGTCATGAGGGTCGGATGTGCAGAAGTGCTAAGTACAGCCTAGCCTGTGCTCTGCCCAACCTCTTTGTCTTACGGCAGGGGAAGTGGTCAAACAGGAGATTGCAAGAGTGAACACTGACATTTTAGGAATCAGTGAACTAAAATGGACTGGAATGGGGGGATTTAACTCAAATGACCATTATATCTACTACTGGGCAAGAATCCCTTAGAAGAAATGGAGTAGCCATCATAGTCAACAAAAGAGTCCGAAATGTAGTACTTAAATGCAATCTCAAAAATGACAGAATGATCTCTGTTCGTTTCCAAGGCAAATGCCCTGACCAGTAATGCTAACGAGACTGAAGTTGAACGGTTCTATGAAGACCTACAAGGCCTTCTAGAACTAACATCCAAAAAAGATGTATCCTTCATTATAGGGGACTGGAATGCAAAAGTAGGAAGTCAAGAGCTTCCTGAAGTAACAGGTAAATTTGGCCTTGGAGTACAAAACAAAGCAGGTCAAAGGCTAACAGAGTTTTGCCAAGAGAAAGCACTGGTCATAGCAAACACCCTCTTCTAACGACACAAGAGAAGACTCTACACATGGACATCACCAGATGGCCAATACTGAAATCAGACTGATTATATTCTTTGCAGCCAAAGATGGAGAAGCTCTATGCAGTCAGCAAAAACAAGACTGGGAGCTGACTGTGGCTCAGATCATGAACTCCTTATTGCCAAATTCAGACTTAAATTGAAGAAAGTAGGGAAAACCACCAGACCATTCAGATATGACCTAAATAAAATCCCTTATGACTATACTGTGGAAGTGACAAATAGATTCAAAGGATTGTATCTGATAGACAGAATGCCTGAAGAACTATGAACAGAGGTTGGTGACATTGTACAGGAGACAGGGATCAAGGCTATCCCCAAGAAAAAGAAATGCAAAAAGGCAAAATGGCTGTCTGAGGAGGCCTTACAAATAGCTGAGAAAAGAAGAGAAGCGAAAGGCAAAGGAGAAAAGGAAAGATATACCCATTTGAATTCAGAGTTCCAAAGAATAGCAAGGGGACATAAGAAAACCTTCCTCAGTGATCAGTGCAAAGAAGTAGAGGAAAACAATAGAATGGGAAAGACTAGAGATCTCTTCAAGAAAATTAGATACCAAGGGAACATTGCCTGCAAAGATGGGATCAGTAAAGGACAGAAATGGTATGGACCTGACAGAAGGAGAAGATATTAAGAAGAGGTGGCAAGAATATACAGAAGAACTATACAATATATATCTTCATGACCCAGATAACCATGGTGGTGTGATCACTCACCTAAAGCCAGATATCCTGAAGTGCAAAGTCAAGTGGGCCTTAAGAAGCATCACTATGAACAAAGCTAGTGGAGGTGATGGAATTCCAGTTGAGTTATTTCAAATCCTAAAAGATGATGCTGTGAAAGTGCTACATTCAATATGCCAGCAAATTTGGAAGACTCAGCAGTGGCCACAGGACTGGGAAAGGTCAGCTTTCCTTCCAATCTGAAAGAAAGGCAAAGCCAAAGAATGCTCAAACTACTGCACAGTTGTGCTCATCTCACTCGCTAGCAGAATAATGTTCAAAATTCTCCAAGCTAGGCTTCAGCAGTACATGAACCGTGAACTTCCAGATATTCAAATGGGATTTAGAAAAGGCCAAGGAACTAGAGATCAAATTGCCAACATCCGCTGGATCGTCAAAAAAGCAAGAGTTCCAGAAAAACATCTACTTATGCCTTATTGACTATGCCAAAGCCTTTGGCTGTGTGGATCACAACACACTGTGGAAAATTCTTCAAGAGATGGGAATACCAGACCACCTTACCTGCCTCCTGAGAAATCTGTATGCAGATCAAGAAGCAACAGTTAGAACTGCACATGGAACAACAGACTGATTCCAAATCAGGAAAAGAGTACGTCAAGGCTGTTTATTGTCACCCTCCTTATTTAACTTGTATGCAGACTGCTGCTGATGCTGCTGCTAAGTCGCTTCAGTTGTGTGCAACCCCATAGATGGCAGCCCACCAGGCTCCCCCATCCCTGGGATTACGTCATGCAAAATGCTGGGCTGGATAAAGCACAAGCTGCAAACAAGATTGCTGGGAGAAATATCAATAACCTCAGATATGCAGATGACGCCACCCTTATGGCAGAAAGCAAAAAGGAACTAAAGAGCCTCTTGAGGAAAGTGAAAGAGGAGAGTGAAAAAGTTGGCTTAAAACTCAACACTCAGAATACTAAGATCATGGCATCTGGTCCCATCACTTTATGACAAATAGGTGGGGAAACAAAGGAAACAGTGAAAGATTTTATTTTTTTGGACTCTAACATCCCTGCAGATGGTGACTGCAGCCGTGAAATTAAAAGACACTTGCTCCTTGGGAGAAAAGTTATGACCAACCTAGACAGCATATTAAAAAGCAGAGATATTACTTTATCAACAAAGGTCCATCTAGCCAAAGCTATGGTTTTTCCAGTGGTCATGTATGGATGTGAGAGTTGGACTGTAAAGAAAGCTGAGCGCCGAAGAATTGATGCTTTTGAACTGTGGTGTTGGAGAGGACTAACCAGTCCATCCTAAAGGAGATCAGTCCTGGGTGTTCATTGGAGGGACTGATGCTGAAGCTGAAACTCCAATACTTTGGCCACTTCATTCGAAGAACGGACTCATTTGAAAAGACCCTGATGCTGGGAAAGATTGAAGGCAGGAGGAGAAGGGGACCACAGAGGATGAGATGATTGGATGGCATCACCAGCGCGATAGACATGAGTTTGAGTAGGCTCCAGGAGTTGGTGATGGACAGGGAAACCTGGCGTGCTGCAGTCCATGGGGTTGCAAAGAGTTGGACACGACTGAGCGACTGAACTGAACTGAATCCGGGCCTAGAGGGCCGAGTGTGTGTCTGCCCAAGATCACAGTGAGAGAACCGCAGCTGAGCCAGGCAGTAACCTGGGCGGCGGGGGTGAGTGTCCTGATTGAACAGGGACCTCAAGAATGGAGGTGGCAATGAGGCGAAGCCTCAGCCCCCTCCTTGACGCTGGCCAGGACCGCCCTGTGTAGGTTGTTTTTTTTCTTCTTGCCTGTACTTCTCGTGCAATGTCTGCAGTGGCCACTAGATGGTGCCTGTAGCCCTGATTCAGAGTTGGGTGCCAGAGCCCTTGGGCTTCCCAGGTGGCTCAGTAGAAAAGAATCTGGCTGCCAGTGCAGGAGACGAGGGTTGGATCCCTGGGTCAGGAAGATCCCCTGGAGAAAGAAATGGCAGCCCTCTCCAGTATTCTTGCTTGGAGAATCCCAGGGACAGAGGAGCCTGGCAGGCTACAGTCCATGGGGTCACAAAGAGTCGGACATGACTTAGCAGCTGAGCACACACGCCCAGAGACTTTACAGGCTTTAGCATCTGGTCCTTGGACTGAGCCAGGCCAGCCCGTTTCAGAAAGACCCTCCTCTCTCTCACACCCCTCCCCCTACTCTGGCGGATCCTACCACCCCAGCCCAGAAGCTGCTTCATTCCCCTTAAGGATAACCACCCACTCCGAGATTTGAAGACCAGCCCCGCTCCTTACTGCAGGTGTTGACAAGGACTAGTTCCCTTGTCCATCTCCTGATTCTCTTTTGGGGAGGCTGCAGGAGCCAGAACTCCTTTACCCACTCTTTGGAAACCGGAATGTGGGTCTGATGGCATAGTGCAGCTGTTAAGAGCACAGACATGGGGGCCAGGCTGCCTATTCGAATCCCAGCTCTGCCTTGATCTGTGTGACCTTAAGCAAGTTTCTGAATTTCTCTGTGCTTCTGTCCAAGGGGGCCTGGTTTTCTCATCTGTAAAAGGGAGATACTATTCCTTATGCCACTGGGTTATTGTGGGGATTGAGTGAGACAGTCCGTTTTATATTCTTAGAATTCTGCCTGGTGCATAGTATGTACAAAATGTTAAAAAAAAAAAAAAAAAAGCAAGATGCACGGCTGAGGTTTAATAAATTCTATACTTTCTCCTTGGGCTGTGAATCTTGAGATAAGGTAAAGATTCAGGGACAGCTGGGAAGTCATCCGTGACAGTGCAGTGACAGCGTTGAGAATCCGCGGGAGGGAACCTAACCACGTGAGTTTTGCTGGTGAATTTGGCTGAAATTTTAAAAAAGATTTTTATTGATTGATTTATTTGGCTGTGCTGGGTTTTAGGTGCAGCATGTGGGATCTTAGTTCCCCGATCAGGGATGGAATCTGGGCTCCCTGCCCTGGGAGCACAGAGTCTTAGCCCCTGGACCACCACAGAAATCCCTTGGCTGACTTTCCTGGTTTCTGATTTTCATTTCAGTGAACTACCTGACACCCTGGCGAGGCTTCCAAGTTGCACAGTTTCAAAAGTCTTGGTGGGAGGGAGGCATCTACAGGGAACACCGTGCGAACTGTGCCCCCACTAGCGTTGTGAAATGGTCTTCCCGAAGAGCTTCCAATAAAGCCCTTCCTGCTTAGTGATCCAGACTTGGTGTGTCTGTTGCTTGCATCCAAGACCTTTGTCCATGCCCTGCTCCATTCTTTGTAAGGGCTGCGTAGTATTCCACTCTTTGTATGTCTCATGTTTCATTTCAGCACCCCTTAATGGATGTTATCTGGGTAATTTACAGCTATTTTACACTCCACAGACAGACACAATGACATGCTTCTTAGAACCTATTTTCCGGTCCTTATAACCTCACCTCTGACTCTCCCCAGCCCCATAGGCACATAGTTGGGTAGAGAGTGGCCTTATCCACAGTCCCACACTGTGGGAGCTGTGATCCTTCGCCTGCTTGATTGAGGATGTGCATGCATGCATGTCCCACCGCTCAGCTATGTCCGACTCTTTGTGACCCCATGGGCTGTAACCCGGCGGGCTCCTCTGTCCATTGGGTTCTCTAGGCAAGAGTACTGGAGTAGGTTGCCATTTCCTTCTCCGGAGAACTTCTCAGCCCAGGAATTGAATCCCCTTTTCTTAAGTGTCTTGCATTGGCTGGTGAGTTCTTTGCCACTGAGCCACCTTGATCCAGGGAGGACTGGCCAAACATTGAAGATAACAGAGAAAAAGAGCTCAGTGGACCAGGGAGGAAGTGGCTGATGACTCTAGGAAGGTGGGTGTCTTTGGGCAGCCAGCCAGGGCCCCTCATGCCCAGACCCCTCTTCTCCCAGTGTTGGACTGTGTCATCTCAGTTCTATGTGGGAGGAAATGCCTGCACAGTCTCTGATGCTTTGAGGGACCACTGCCTTGTATGCCCCCCTCCCAGAGGCACCTGCACTTCAAAAGAAGCCTGGAAGGAAGGGAGCAAGCTTGACCCAGAGGGCTCACCATTCGTGGTGGTATTTCAGACAGCCAAGGTCACACATCTGTACAGAGACCATCCTGTGTTCTAGGGACGACAATGGGCTCCTTATCCTATATGCTGCTGCTGCTAAGATGCTTCAGTCGTGTCCAACTCTGTGCGACCCCACAGACGGCAGCCCACCAGGCTCCCCCATCTCCCCCATGTAATTTTGGCAACACTCTGAGGCTGGTATCACCAGTTCCATTTCACAGATGAGGCAACTGAGGCCAGAGAGGGGAAGAGATGTCCCCAAAACCATTCCCGGAGCATGTCTATGTCCAGGGATCTTTCCACTCTATCAGTAATTGGGAGAAAGTTTGGGGTGAAAGTGGGAGGCTATCCCTTGACTGAGTACCAACTGGCCAAAGGCAGAGGTCTGGGAGGAAAAAGGGAATTCAGGAAGGGTTGGGGAGAGTGCTGGGGAGCCCTTTCACTGGCAATTCAGCTGCCTTCCAGAAGGTTACAAGTGCACAGCGTTTACTGGAAATGTTAGAAAAGACCCTGATTCTGGGAAAGATTGAAGGCAGGAGAAGAAGGGGACGACAGAGGATGAGATGGCTGGATGGCATCACCGACTCAATGGACATGAGTTTGAGCAAGCTTTGGGAGATTATGAAGGACAGGGAAGCCTGGTGTACTGCAGTCCATGGGGTCACAAAGAGTCAGACACGACTGAGCGACTGAACAACAACAGACCAGAAGCTAAGTTACTGGCTGTATTGACAGGGGAAGGCCAATACTGGCCAACAGACGGATTGCTCATGCCTGAAGGCAATCCTCAGGCTCAACTGCACCTCCAGAAGTAGCTGGGGAGAAGCATAATGATGAAGATCACCTATGGCCTTGTGCTTCCCTGTTGTGAGGAAAGCTTAGAAGTATCCGGAGGCCAGTATGTAATGCTCAAACTCCCACACAATTGTAAGGGTGTGCATTTCCAATATAAACCCATTGCAGACAATCAGAGGAGGCTGAACTCTTGCAAAACCCACTGCTAACACAACCTCTGGTGCCCTGGGCCATTGATAACCAATCACCTGCCCATTCACCCCTTAGGGGGAACATCTCCCTGGCATTTCCAACTTCAACACTTTCTTCCATCATTTTAACAATTTTGTGCAAGGAAACTGTGCTGCAAGATTTCAAATTAAGCCAATATGATACCTTGATATCTGGTTGCTTTGACATATGGTAAGATAGGAGGAGACCAGTAATGTTCTAAGCTCAGTGTCCCCTCTCCACTCTGCTCCCATTGATAAGGTCTTCTAGTTAAAGAAAAGTGAAAATGAAAATGTAAGTCACTCAATCGGATCCAACTCTTTTCAACCCCATGAACTGTAAGCCACCAGGCTTCTCTGTCCATGGAATTCTTCAGGCAAGAATACTGGAGTGGGTAGCCTTTCCCTTCTCCAGAGGATCTTCCCAACCCAGGGATCAAACCCTGGTTCCCTCTATCTATCTGGATCTTAGTTCGATCCCTGGGTTGGGAAGATCTCCTGGAGAAGGGAAAGGCTACCCACTCCAGTATTCTGGCCTGGAGTTGCAAGAGTAAAACCCGACTAAGCGATTTTTACTCACTTTCCCTCAATCACTACTCTGATTCAATATCAAATTACTGATTGGAGGCCAATGCAGTAGAATTGGACATAGAAATAAAGAGGTACAGGAGTGGGAAAGGAACAGATAGAGTGATCAGTGCTTACAGGTGATATGAATGGCTTCAGATGAAGTCCCAGAGAGTCATGGGTAAACTATTAAAATTCATGAGAAAACATATTGAGTTTGCAATGATTAAAGTCAATATACAAAAGACTAATTGCATGCTTCCACACCAAAAACTATCAAATAAATTAAAAGGAAATAAATTGAGAGGAAAAAATCTTATTCACAGTAGTCGTGAAATTTATTACTAAAAATAAATCAAGGAAAAGTTTGCAAGGGTTTTATGAAAAAAATACTTTATTAAATGATTTGAAGAGAACTTGAATAGAGTGATGCTCATTTATATATATATGTAGGAAGACATAACATGGTAAATATTTTATCTCCTCTCAGTAATATATAGCTCTGATGCAATTTTTTAAGAATCTTGAGAAATTGACCCCAAAATGTATGTGGTAGAGTAAAAAGGTAAGAATAGCCAAAACAATTCTGAGTAAGTAAAACAGAAAAGACTTGTGCTGTAAAGCACCAAGATATTTAAAACATAGATGTTCATTAACAGAGCACCAGGGACTTCCCTGGTAGTCCAGTGGCTAAAACTCGGCACTCCCAATGCAGGGGGCCTGGGTTGGATCTCTGGTCTGGTAACTAGATCACACGTGCTGCAACTAAAAAGAAGCTACATCCTTTAAGGAAGATCAAATATGCTGCATGCTCTGAGTAAGACCTGGCACAGCCAAAGAAATAATTTTTTTGTTTTAAAAAAAGAGCAGCAGGGAAGACTGATTTGATAATAGACAAATTGAGTAAGACTAGAGCCCAGAAATATATCCATCTATATATGAATGCAGAGTACATCATGAGAAACACTGGGCTGGAAGAAGCACAAGCTGGAATCAACATTGCCGGGAGAAATATCAATAACCTCAGATATGCAGATGACACCACCCTTATGGCAGAAAGTGAAGAGGAACTAAAAAGCCTCTTGATGAAAGTGAAAGAGGAGAGTGAAAAAGTTGGCTTAAAGCTCAACATTCAGAAAACTAAGATCATGGCATCCGGTCCTATCACTTCATGGGAAATAGATGGGAAAACAGTGGAAACAGTGTCAGACTTTATTTTGGGGGGCTCCAAAATCACTGCAGATGGTGATTTCAGCCGTGAAATTAAAAGATGCTTACTCCTTGGAAGGAAAGTTACGACCAATCTAGACAGCATATTGAAAAGCAGAGACATTATTTTTCCAACAAAGGTCTGTCTAGTCAAGGCTATGGTTTCTCCAGTAGTCCATGTATGGATGTGAGAGTTGGACTATAAAGAAAGCTGAGCACTGAAGAATTGATGCTTTTGAACTGTGGCATTGGAGAAGACTCTTGAGAGTCCCTTGGACTGCAAGGAGATCTAACCAGTCCATCCTAAAGGAGATCAGTCCTGGGTGTTCATTGGAAGGACTGATGTTGAAGCTGAAATTCCAATACCTTGGCCACCTGTTGCAAAGAGCTGACTCGTTGGAAAAGACCCTGATGCTGGGAAGGATTGGGGGCAGGAGGAGAAGGGGATGACAGAGGATGAGATGGCTGGATGGCATCACCGACTCAATGAGCATGGGTTTGGGTAGACTCGGGGAGTTGGTGATGGACAGGGAGGCCTAACGTGCTGCAATTCATGGGATTGCAAAGAATCAGACATGACTGAGCGACTGAACTGAACTGATATATGAAAACTTGGGACAAAATAGATGTAGTTTATAAATTAATAGGGGATCAATGATATGCACTACATATTAGGAAAAAAATGGAAACAAGATCCCTACTTCAAACTTTTCATGAAAAATAAATTCCAAATGAATTAATGACTTAAATGTGGAAGACAAAATTTATAAAAAGATTTAAAGAAAATGGAAGGGATTGTGTAAGGAGAATTTGACATAAATGGTACAATCCATAGGAGAGATGGGTAAAACTGACTCCATCAAAATTAAAATATATATTATTTCCTATTTTTTTTTTTTTTGCTGCACTCATGGATTGCAGGGTCTTTGCACCTTAGTTCTTTTTTTTTTAAATTAGTTTTGCCATAAGCACCTTAGTTCTGAATTGAACCTGGGCCACAGCTGTGAAAGCGCTAAGTACTAACTGCTGGACTGCCAGGGATTTCCATATTCTTTTTAAAAGATGACATCAAACAATGCTCGTGCTAATTGATATTTCTCTCTGTGGCTCATTTACCGTCTGTATATCGGGCACACTAATTGCACAAGCCATAGAGGTGATCCTCACAGGGGTTTTCTCCTCTGACCCCAGATTTGGACTCAGGGTACTGACTGGGTACTTTCAGGTCTGGGCAAGTAGCATCAGGTTAGGCAGCTCCCGAGCAACTACACCTGGAGTATTTCCTCTTCCTGTACCTTGTATGCAATGCCAACTCTGAACCTTATTTTTGCTATTTAGAAAACTGGATGATTGTTGAACCTACTTAACATATTGTCATGAGGTTTAAAAGTGATAAATCACGCAATGGGCTCAGCACTGAGCCTGGAACATGGCAAATGCTCGGTCCTGATTAGCTCTAATTATGTAAAGGGACATTTATTAAGTGGGAGACTCAGGGTGTGAAACCAGGTCTGTGTAATTCCAAAGTCTGTGCTCTTTTAATGACATGTTTTCTCTCTCAAAGAAACCATAATGTAGTGTGTGTTAGTTGTTGAGTCGTGTCAGACTCTTTTCGACCCCATGGACTGTAGCCTGCCAGGCTCTGTCCATGAAATTCTGCAGGCAAGAATACTGGAGTGAGTAGCCATTTCCTTCTCCAGGGGATCTTCCTAACCCAAGATTGAGCCCAGGTCTCCCGAATTGCAGGCAGATTCTTTACCAGCTGAGCCACCAGGGAAGACATAGTGTAGTGTGGAGACAAACCAATCAATTGTCAAAGAGGTAGGTAAACTGAGGCATGGAGAAGAGCATCTAACATAAAGGATGTCAGAGACCCGCTACTCTCCTCTCCCTCAACACCAGTGAATGGCAGAGAAGACGGTATTTGAGAGAGAAAGGGAGAGACAGTCAGACAGGCATGGCCATGAGTCTCACAGTCTTAAGAAGGAACAGTCCTGGCTCCTCTTCCTACCCTAGGTCTTTAGAGGCCAGCCTGTGAGCATGGCCAAGAGTGCCTCTGAGAACAGGAGAACCCACCAGCCGTGTCATCAGTCTGTGTTGTGGTGTTGAGTCATGGCAACCTCAGTTCTAGACAAGCCTTCACCTCCGAGTTCAACCTTTTCATTATACAGATGGGAAGACTGAGGCTCACAGAGCTGCAGTGTCCTGGCCAAGGTCACGCAGTGTTCAAGGGTTCCAGGGAAAGTGGGAGTGTGGGGGCCTCTCTTCAAAAGTAGGAAAAAAGTAGGACTTCCTTGGTGGTTCAGGAGTTAAGACTCTGAGCTTCCAGTACTGCAGGGTGAGGTTCAATCCCTGGTCAAGGAACTAAGACCCTATGTGCCATGTGGCCAAAAAAAAAAAAAAAATCAGAAGAAAAGTGCTGTTAAAGACACTAAAAAACAAAAACAAAAACCCAAGCAAACTTCTTCCCCTTCTTTTGTAATCTGTCAACATTTGGGAGGAGGGGGGTTTCTTTTTGGGCCACACTATGTGCCCTACAAGATCGTAGTTCTCCGACCAGGGTTTGAACCCTGGGTCCCAGCAGTGAAAGCACAGAGTCCTAACCACTGAACCACCAGGGAATTCCCTTGGTATTTTTAACTTGTCATTTGACTTTGCTTCTCATTGGCATGGGGATACTCACTGGGATAATGCAGAGTCACGTGGGTGCTCTGGGTCCTGTCCCACTACTCAGCATGGACCAGACCACCAGCTGCCAGACCACCTTCCTGCTAGCTGCATTTGTGATCAAAAAGGAACAGCCTTTGAGACAGTCATTGGACGTGCGTATTGAGGGTTGATGTAGTGGATGATACAGCCTCATGGGCAGTAAGTAAATAAATGGTATTGGGAACTGCAGAGGATGGAAAGGTGTATTGATTAAGGTTCTCGAGAGAAAGAGACTCTTTCTATATGATACCTATATGTCTATATATCTGTATCTATGCCTATGTACTGTGCTGTACTTAGTCGCTCAGTCGTGCCCTGCTCTTTGGGACCCCTTGGACTGTAGCCTGCCAGGCTCCGATGTCCATGGGGATTCTCCAGGCAAGAATACTGGGGTGGATTGTCATGCCCTCCTGAGGAAGATCTTCCCAACTCAGGGATCGAACCCAGGTCTCCCATATAGCAGGTGATTCTTTACCATATGAACCACCGGGTACCTATATCTATAGATGGGCTTCCATATATGTATATAAAATATATGGGCATATATATACATATGTATATAAAATATATGGACTTCCCTGGTGATTCAGGCACTGCAATGCAGGAGACCTGGGTTCGATCCCTGGGTCCGATCCCTGGGTCAGGAAGATCCCCTGGAAAAAGAAATGGCTACCCACTCCAGTATTCTTGCCTGGAGAATTTCATGGACAGAGGAGTCTGGGGGGCTACGGTCCACGGGGTCACAGGGTCTAACATGACTGAGCGACTGACACTTTCACTTTCATACACGTATACATACATGATGCCTAGATGATAGATGCGTAGATAGATGGGTAAACAGTGAGAGGACTAAAGAGTAGGAGAAAACAGAAGACTGTATCTTTTTTTAATATTGGCTCTTGCATTTCTGGCATTTGGTAAGTATGGAGTTCATAGGGCAGGCTGAAAATTTGGGTAAGAATGTTGCATTCTTGCACCCGAATTCTGCAGGACAGCAGGTTGGAAAGTCAGGCAGAGTTTGTAAATTTCATTCTTCTCCTTCAAGAAACCTCTGTTTTGTTAAGTATTTTTATTTACTTATTTAGGCCATACTGCACGGCACGTGGGGTCTTAGTTCCCTGACCAGGGATTGAGCCTGCACCCCTTGCATTGGAAACATGGAGTCTTAACCATTGGGCCACCACAGAAGTCGCTCTGTATAATTATTTCAAACCTTCATGGATAAACTATGATACCTCACATGGATCTGTGAATTTTGTAATATATTTTAAAATCAAATTATTTATATAGAGGGACCCCCCCCGTCCCGTACACATGCCCTAAGAACAATTCTGTTTCAAAGGCTCAGTCAGGCATTTAATGGGGCTGAGCAAGAAGGATCCAGACCCAAGTACCCAAGGACCTAACAGCCCTGTGTACCTAATGTTCAGTGTACCTGATTGTCATAAGAAAAATGTCCACCATGCTGAGCGGACTGGACTCTGTGCTGAGTGCTTGTCAAATACTCCTTACCACAATCACACGACAGGAGAAACCAACACTCCCATCTTAGAGCTGAGGAAATAGCCTCAGAGAGCATCAGTGATTGTCTTCCAAACTAAATATCTCAGACCTTAAGCTTAGGTTCTTTTATTTTAATTTAATTTTTTTAATGTGTGGTATGTGGGATCTTAGTTCCCTGACCAGGAATTGAACCTGTACCCCCTGCCATGGAAGAGTGGAGTCTTAACCACTAGACCACCAAGTAAGTCCCAATGTTCTTTTTTTAAAAACTAGAACACTATCTAACACCATACACAAAAATAAACTCAAAATGGATCAAAGATCTAAACATAAAACCAGAAACTATAAAACTCCTAGAGGAAAACATAGGCAAAACTCTCTCTGATATAAACCAAAGCAGGATCCTCTATGACCCACCTCCCAGAATATTGGAAATAAAAGCACAAATAAACAAATGGGACCTAATTAAAATGAAAAGCTTCTGCACAACAAAGGAAACTAAAGGCAAGGTGAAAAGGCAACCTTCAGAATGGGAGAAAATAATAGCAAACGAAGCAACAGACAAACAATTAATCTCAAAAATATACAAGCAACACTTGCAGCTCAATTCCAGAAAAATAAACAACCCAATCAAAAAGTGGGCCAAAGAACTAAACAGACATTTCTCCAAAGAAGACATAAAAATGGCTAACAAACACATGAAAAAATGCTCAACATCACTCATTATCAGAGAAATGCAAATCAAAACCACAATGAGGTACCACTTTACACCAGTCAGAATGGCTGCCATCCAAATCTACAAGCAATAAATGCTAGAGAGGATGTGGAGAAAAGGGAATCCTCTTACACTGTTGGTGGGAATGCAAACTAGTACAGCCACTATGGAGAACAGTGTGGAGATTCCTTTAAAAACTGGAAATAGAACTGCCAGTTGACCCAGCAATCCCACTGCTGGGCATACACACCGAGGAAACCAGAATTGAAAGAGACACGTGTACCCCAATGTTCATCGACGCATTGTTTACAATAGCCAGGACATGGAAGCAACCTAGATGTCCATCAACAGACGAATGGATAAGAAAGCTGTGGTACATATACACAATGGAATATTACTCAGCCATTGAAAATAATTCATTTGAATCAGTTCTACTCAGGTGGACAAAACTGGAGCCTGTTATACAGAGTGAAGTAAGCCAGAAGGAAAAACAAAAATACAGTATACTAACGCATATATATGGAATTTAGAAAGATGGTAACGAGAACCCTGTATGTGAGACAGCAAAAGAAATGCAGATGTATAGAACAGTCTTTTGGACTCTATGGGAGAGGGCAAGGATGGGATGATATGGGAGAATGGCATTGAAACATGTTAATTATCATATGTGAAATCAATCGCCAGCCCAGGTTTGATGCTCAGGGCTGGTGCACTGGGATGACCCAGAGAGAGGGAATCGGGAAGGAGGAGGGAGGGGGGTTCTGGAAGGGGAACATATGTATACCCATGGCAGATTCATGTCAATGTATGGCAAAACCAACACAATAATGTAAAAATAAATAAATTTAAAAAAAAAAGAAAAGAAAAAGAAATTACATCAGGAAAAAAATAAAAAATAAAAATTTATATTTTACTGAAGCATAGTTGATCTATAATTTTTTATTTATTCTATTGAAGTATAGTTGATTTACATTTTTAAATGTTTATTTCATTGAAGTATAATTGATTTACAATGTCGTGAAGTTTAAGTTCTTAGCAACCACGTAGTATTGACTGTGTGTATCTTCTTGATTGTAGCCTGAGAGCCCGGCTTGCAGTAAGAATTCATTAAATGATTTTTGTGTGAATGAACTGAATTAATGAATGAGTCTATAGTATTATAGAAGGCTATAGAGGGTATGAGAGGTAGGCTCAGTGAGTCAATCTTGGGTTGAGATGGGCTTGGAGGGGCAAGTGTCCACTCATTATCATTACCAAACAGGTTCTGGGGATCAGCATGGAAGTAACTGGTTTTAGAAATGCTCAATCTGGTGTCCTGTAATTCACTCATTATGCAGCTTCAGGCTTGTACCTTCTCCTAAGGGCCTCAGTTTCCTGCTCCCAACAGGAGGTTGGGTCTGGATCAGGAGGCAGGAAACACATTCTGTGAAGGACTGAGGGTAAATAATGGCTTTGTCTAAATACTAACTTGCATCTCTGCCACATATATACACCCCTCCCACTGTAGTGAGAAAGTAGCCTCAGACAATACATAGATGAATGAGTGTCTATGTTCTGATAAAAAGTCATTTAGAAAAATAAGCAGCTATCTGGATTTAGTCTCTAGGCTATGGTTTGCTGATTGCTGGTCTAGATAACCTCTGAGATCCCTTTTAATCTTAACAGTCCATGATTTTTTTTTTTTTGCCACTCTATATGGTTTGCAGGATCTTATTTCTCCAAACCGGAATCAAACCCTCAGTCCCTGTAGCAAGAGCACCGAGTCCCAACCACCAAACCACCGGGGAATTCCACACAGTCTATGGTTTAAAAACTTAGACCCAAATGTACAAAGGACAGAAATGATCAGACAATGTTGTAACCCTCATATAGCGTCCACGGCAGACATTGCTAACTGATCACAGAACTCTTCTGATGAGAAAGGAGTTGGCTTTTTATAATGAATCACAGATAGGGAACTCTAGCTGGAGCATTCTTTCACTCTCTCTCTTTCTGGCCATGCTGTGCAAATTGACTCTTAATTCCCTGACCAGGAATTGAACCCTCACCCATTGCAGTAGAAACTCAGTTTCTTAACCCCTGGACCACCAGGGAAGTTCCTCTCTTTCATGCTTTATGAGGCAAATATTTAGAAAACTTCAGATACTCTCTTGAGAGTGACATTGAGGAAAATAGGAAGAAACAGAGAGTGGGAAGTCTGGCCAATTCTGTCATTCTTATCCCAGAGTAAGAAGAGTCGAATCGTCCCCAGGGTGGTATAAGTGAGAACCCGAGTCCTGAACCTAAGCCAGGCTGTTTGGCCCGACTGTGGCATTACCCACTGATGGGAGTCAGACGCTCCATCTCTCACTTGCCCTACTGAGTGTGCCAGCTAGGAGTGAAAGCCCCCACATGGTAGCTCTCTGGTGCATTTTTATTGTCTTTTTTCTTTTCCCATCATTTTTCTTTAAACTGCACTGGGTCTTCATCCCCTGCAATAGAAGGTGGATTCTTAACCACTGGACCACCAGGGAAGCCCCACCAAAATTTAAATCATTGAGTGACTTCTGCATAGAGGGATCAACTGCCTGTCTAGTCGGAGAATATTTTACAAATTAGTTCATGTGGAGCTTGGCAATGCAAGATTCTTTTGTCTTTTTGAATTTTCACAAACTTTTACTTTGAAGAGTGAATGGGGAACTTCCAAGCATCAAGAGGTTGCACGATAATGAGGCAAGGGTTTGGGTTTTGCAGTGAGACAAATTTGGCTTGGGTTCTAGAGAGAATGATCACCCCCTTGCTAATTAGAAGCCATCTATTCAGTGGCTCGGTGCTAAAGAATCCGCCTACCAATGCAGGAGACATGGGTTCAATCCCTGATCTTCCCAGATCACACATGCAACAGAGCAGCTAAGCCTACGCATCACAGCTACTGAGCCTGTGTTCTAGAGCCTAGAAGCCGCAACTACGGAGCCCACATGTCTCAACCACTGAAGGCTGTGCACCCCAGAGCTGTTGCTCCACAAGAGAAGTCACTGCAGTGAGAAGCCCACGCACCACAGACAGTAGCATATGCTTGCTGCAACTAGAGAAAAGCCCATGCAGCAACGAAGACCCAGCGCAGCCAAAAATGGATAAATAAACACGTCTAAAAAGATTGTTTTTAAAGAAGCAATGTATTCAGAAAGGGTAGCACACAGAACAGGCTTTGCCAGTTGGAAGCCATCATTCTTTGTTGTGGCATGAAATTTGTAGGGAATTTGGGGGTAGAAAGCATTCCTCTAACATCTTAAATTACACATTACAACTAAATGTTGATTATAGTGACTGGTGAGCTGTTTTGCCCCTTTAGCTCAGATTCAGTTCTGTTCAGTCATAAGAGAAACAATTCATTTATTCTTTTCAGAGTCCTTCCACACCCATAACCTCACAACTCTCTGAGAAGCCTGATTTGTTAGAATTGTCCCAGTTCACAGTCAGGAAAACTGAGCTCCAAAGAGATCTGTTGAAGGCAGAGCTCTTTCTTCTTTTATGTGACAACTGTTTATGAGCACCTTCCATGTCCAGACATGGAATAGGCATTGGAGACATAATGGTATAAATATTGGGGTGGGGGTGGGGCAGAGAGCAATATCTGTTAGCTGAAGGATTTGTTATGACCCACCTGGGTTCTTGGAGTCTTTTAATCGATGGAAATTGATAAGAGGTCAGACAAGATTTTCAAGGCATTATTGGGACACCAGGGAGCAAAAACAAGCAACAGTTTCCCTTGCTCACTTGCTTGGGGGAGTTGGTGACCAACCATAAAGGCTGGTCCTTTATGTGGAATGAGGGTGGGGGTGAGTCCAGGGGGCTGGAGGGGTGGCTTGAGTGGTCTGCCCACCTCCTTGGTGGTGCTGTGTGCAGAGTACATGTGTAGTACCCTGTTTTTGCTCCCACATCTCAGAAATGGCAATTGGGTTTTTGGGCTTTTTGTATCTTGTTGTTCATAATTTGCCCCAGCTGTGCATGCGTGCAGTTATTTTTAGTCCTTTATAGATTCTTTGTATTCTGTTGCTCTAGAAGCCTAGTCCAGGTGCAAGCACTGAGAAAAGGGTCCCAGTTCCCAGATCCCAGCTTGTCTCAATGTTATCTGAAATTTGAGAAAGACATTGCATTGAGCAATCCGTAGAGTTTCACAATTCCCTGGGAGTGCAGGAGTGGGAGAACTAGGGGTGCATTTCCCAACATCTTAGCTGAGAATCCAGGACTAAATAGCATCCTTGCAGTTGACCTTGTTACCCCATCTCCACTAACAAGGCTAAGGGACCTGGCGCCCCCACAGTGTTCAGGGTTCAGATGGACAGCTGAGATAGTTTCCCTGCAAGCCTGCCGACATCGCCCAGGCCAGCCTCTCCTCTGTTTCTTCCCTGGCAGTTATTCCTGTGGCCTTGCCGTCTTGCCCGGGACAGGAATGAGCCACTGTCTCTCTGGTATCAAGCGAGCTGGCCTCTGGCTTCCTGTTTATGCCATGGAAGCTGGGAGGGGCCAAGGAAATGCTGGCGAAGCCACACCCTCTCGTGAAGGCATATATTGGGAGGTCTGGCCATCAGAGCCACCCTTGCCTCACCATGAAGCTCAGTGGCCTCTTCCCTTTCGCGCTTCTTGCCCTGGGAACCCTGGCACTTTGGGCTGTGGAAGGTGCTGAAAATGGTGAGTTGGAGATACCCTGGTACCATCTTGGCTGAAACGTCAGAGGTGGTGTGGGAATGTCCCCCTCTCTAGACTGTGAACTCTGAGCTTAGCTTCAGAAGATGTCCCTGGGAGTGTGTTCATGTCCACCTGGGCTCCAGGGTCTCTGGGCAGGCTTCTGAGCATCTGGAAATTCTTCTTTGACTCTGCCATCTGTCAACCCAGCTCTCACTCCATTCTTGTTCTTATTCCTCTCTCTCTCCCCCTTATTTCCCAGTCTCTGGTTCTCTAGTCATCAGTCTCACTCTTACTGATTCTTTCAATTAATCTGTTTTCCTGCCTCTGGCTCTAGCTCTCCTCCTGCCCTGCCAGTTCCATTTATCTCTGTTTAGTTCCCTCCATCTCCATCACCCTTAGGCTTCCTTGCTCCCTGTGTGTAGCCTTTGCTTTTGTCTGAGGCCAGAAACCTTGGCTGGGAGCCCTATGCCTTTCTCCTGACCTTGTGTGTGACTTCATCAAGCTTGTCCAGGCAAGGGACTTCCCTTCGAACTTTGTGGACAGTCACCTGGGCTAGGGTCACTGCTGGAGAGCGGTGCTTTGTCCAGGAGCTGTGACGACCTACTCAACACCCAGCCTCCTCCCAAACTCTTGAACTTCTCTTCCAAAGCTTTGAAAGCTGGGGCCTGCCCGCCTAGAAAACCTGCCCAGTGCCTTGGAGATGAGAAACCCACATGCAGTAGTGACTGGCAGTGTCCACACAAGAAGAAATGTTGCCTGGATACTTGCGGAACCAAATGTTTGGACCCGGTCAACGTCACGAACCCAGGTGAGAAGATGCAAGAGCTGGCGGGGAGGAGTGGAACGAAGGACACAGCCTTGGGGAGACGGGGGCGGGTCCTGCCACGCCTCCTCCTTGCCAAGAATTGTTGAGCCAAGTTTGTCAGGAAGTCATCCAGCCCCAGACAGGAAGTTACCCACTTGGCTGGTAAAGCAGCCAGTCTGCCAAGAGGTCAGTTTTGCAGGTAATAGTCATCTGGTCATTCAGGTAACCAGGCAGTGGGCAGCCACCCAACCACGCAGCACTGGACCACTGGCCACCTGCGTTGACTGAGGGTTTGATGTCAGAGGAGAAACAGATCCTATGTTCAGGGGGTATTTCCTGGCCTCAGGAAGGACATGGAGGTCATGGAGATAGGGGGATTCTCTCTGCTCAGGCTGGGGCAGGGGCTGGGACCCAGAAAGTAGGGGCTGATGTGGAAGGCCTAAGCCTTCTAGCCCATGACTGTACTCTCTCCAGTTAAGAAGTCTGGGATGTGTCCAGTGGTCCACGGCCGGTGTCTGATGCTTAATCCCCCCAATCACTGTGAGCGAGACGACCAGTGTGTAGGTACATTAAAGTGCTGCAAGGCCATGTGTGGGAAAGTCTGCCTTTCCCCTGTGAAAGGTAAGGAGGGGCTGGGGCAGGCAGACCTCCCTCCCTCCCTCCAACTCTCTCTGTCTCAACCCTCTGAAGTTCCCAGCATATGAACAGGGACTTCTGATCCCAACCTCAAGCAGAGCTTCTGCCAGACTCCGTGGTCTACAAGAGCCCTCTTTCCCATGCTTCGGAGCAAGAATTTCCATAGACTGGCTCATGGCTTTGGTTCTATCCCAGCCCTTCTGAGTAAAGGTCCCGGGCAAGTAACTCTCAGTCTCAGCTTCCTTATGTGTCAAATGGATATGATGCACTTGAAAGCACGTTGTCAAAAGTACTGGGCACTAAGTGTGTGTTATTAAGGTTATTTCCAGGATGTTGTTTAGGGTCAAAGCCCAAGGGACCAGTGGATTTTGAGGATAATCCAGCTCAAGGCTCCGAATTTATTGAGTTTTCTAGTAAAATAGAGGCTTGTACTCAGCCTCCTGATACCAAGACTCATTCAAATCTATCAGCACCTTACTATTTTCCCTATCTCAAGGGATTTCTTGGGGGGCGGAATGTGAAGGTGACTCGGCTGGTTCCAATATTGAAGCCCTGATCTCATTTTGTCTCCCAGCCTGATTCCTGCCATTTGGGAGAGACTCTGGATTCCTACTCTGTGTGGTGTGGGAATTCCATTTCTAATGCCCAGGCTTGGATCACTGTGTGGTGAAGACTTGTTTCTAACACCAATATCATCTTTGCCAAAGAAGCCAACAAATGCCTGCTGACTTGTCAATAAATAAATGAGCATGTTTCTCTCTGTACGTCCTGCTTCTGTGGTACATTGGGGAGGATGAGTGGGTGGGTGCTGATAAGGAAATATCTGGATGAGAGGCTTCCCTCCTACAGATATGGAGTGGAAGCAAGAGGCTTAGGAGCTAGACAGTCATGAGTTCACATAATAGTTCTGAAAAGACTCAGCTCTGTGATTTGGGACAACTTTATCTCTAACATCTTAATCTCTTAACTTGCAAAGTGGTGATAAAAATCAGTTTCTCACAGTGTATGGAGCATCTGGATGTGCAACGCGGAACAAATAGCAATGTTATGGGGCCACTGCCGGCTCTCGAAAACTGGTGGATACTTGCCTTCTGCAGTGATCTCGAGTTTCTTTCATTTCTTCTCTCTCCCAAGACACAGCTTCTTCTGTCTTAAATTAAATGTTGAGCAGAACAACATGAACTGATTATCAGTCCTGCGGGAGGACTCTAAACACTTCTGTCTGTCCATTGTATTGGGTTGACCAAAACATTTTGCTCGCATCTTTCCATAAAATCTTGCAAAGAAAACCCAATTTTTTTTTGCCAACCCAATATATTGATATTGGAGTCTGCAAGGAAAGCAAAAACATAATCAAGCATTGAGTGAAACAATGCTTCAACCCCATAAGAAAACTTCCACAGTGGGCTTTGCTCTCCCATGCCTAGAGAGTCTCTCCTGGCAGCTTACGCTGGGCAATTTACCCACATGTACTCCTCTCACGTCATGGTAAAGGGACTTCACCCTGTTCTTTCCCTGCTGAGGACAGATACAGCTGTGGGGTTGACCAGATGCCCAAGGGCACACATACTGACACAAAATGAAGGTGTATGTGTTGAGGTCGAAACAGGGGAAGATATTTCTACACATGGCGGTAAGTCTGGCACGGGCTGTGTGGACTCTTATCTCTTGGTAAGCAAGTATCATATTTCAGGTCAAAGGCCCCCTCTTCTGCAGTGGGGGATGCATGCTTGAGACTGCCTTTCCCGACAATAGGAATATTGTCACGGTAGGTCACGTGGAGGATATGTTCTTGGCCAGAAACACAGGAGGGTGATACTGTTCTCGACTCAGTGGAGCAGAAAGTAATAAGAGCTGGAATTCCTAGAGCTGGGGCCAAGCAGGGAACTTTGCTCCACATTTTTCTGTGCTCTATGGATTCTAAAGTAAACAGAGAACTTAATTAGATGATGATTTTTTTAAAAAGATAAATCCAAGTTGTAATTCAATCCTCTCCTGAAAAATGTCACAGGTCAAAGAAAATAGTCCATACTATTTCAACCAATATGCTAAGAGCAACAACTGCATATATTAAATTCACCATTTCAGAGATGAGGGAAAAGGAGAAGAGCTACTGAATTCATTTTATGAGCTATTCATTTCATGTTAATTTCGTATATTTCATTTTATTCATTTTAGCCACCTTCTTGGTATTCACACCCTATTGTTGTCCCTTCCCACATTTTTGCACAGTTGGTCTGTGTGACCAATTAAATATTGCAGAGTGGTAGATCATTATGTCCTTATGAGATTAGATCATTAAAAGAGATTAGCTTCCATTTTGGGAGGCTGTGCTCTCCTCAATCATCTACTCCGCAGAACTCAGCCGGCACGCCATGAGGACATTCAGCCATCTGTGGTCGACAGCCTCTGTGGAACCAAGGTCCACCATCACGTGAGCGATTTGGAAGTAGATTTTTCAGTCTCCATCTAGTCTTGTCCCGGCAAACAGTTTGATTATAACCTGTGAGAGACCCCAGGCCAGAACCATCTGGCCAAGCTGTTCCTGGAGGTATTTTTTTGTTACCAAATATTTTATTGTTATCATCGGTTATCCACATTAAATAAGGTGGGAGATGACAATGCTGGTTAATGTTAATGTTGGTGGTGGGATAACACTTCATCACTTACACATCATTTTACACACTAAAAACCAGTTTTATTAATTAACATATATTAAGTTCACACAGAGTCTAAATAAAGCCTTCCAAAAATCCACTGTATAATCCTTGATCAAAATACGAATTACAAGCATTCAGACTTTCCTGTTCTTTTGATAAAATGATCTGAGAAATGTGATTTTTATAGTTTACAAAACAGATGGTAATTATCTATGGTTTACAAAATGGATGGATGTATCTTAATTATATGACCTTTCAGGGAAAGGTTACACATACTTTCCTTGGCTATCTACAAAGATTTCTTTATTTCAACCATGTCAGCATATATTCATGACTTCTGTCTATTGCTATCATGAAGACATAGGGATTTTAGTAAACCTTAATTCTCAAACTGTGAGATGATGTTAATGGTTTTAAGGTGCTGCTTTGGAACAATTTGTTATGTAGTCATAAATGACAAATTTGCTGAGGTTAGTAAAAATTTGTACTACAACCAAATACTCTGACCTGTAGAAGGAAAAATAATTATGTGCCAATTTTGTCTGCTCTGAGCAAAGATGGAAACATCTTAAACAAAATGCTCAACAGAATTCAGTAAGTTTCAATCAGCTCTCCTAAAACTGAAATGTGAATTCTTCAGTAAAATTAAGAATGTAAATGAGGATTCCCATTGGTGGTCCAGTGGTTAAGACTCTGAGCTTCCAGTGCAAGAAGCATAGGCTCAATCTCTGGTCGAGTAAATAAGATCCCACATGCTACACAGCACAGTCAAAATATTTTTTTTAAGGAAATGAAAGGATAGAAATTAATCCAAAAAAAGGAAAAAAAACCCAAAACTTTGCAGCAAAACCTGCATTAAGTTAAATTTTCAGAGGTATTGTCATTAAAGTCATAAATAGAATGAGTCCCCACTATTTTTCAACAGTGTATGAGATATACAAAACTGTGCAGTGAGAAAAGGAATCAAATGTGTAAGAATGAGAGAAAGCTTATTGCTATTATTGGCAGACAGTATCATTTCCTACATAACAATTTAAGACTCTCAATATAATGGATGAAATGTGTTGCATTGGAATTGCGGGGTATAAGGTCTATACAAAATTCTATGGCATTTCTCCACATTATCCTGAAGCAGTCAGAAATAATGAAAGTAGACATAAATAATCCCAAGGAGCAAACCCTACAATATACGTAGGAACAAATCTAAAAATTATGTCAGAACATCACTGATTAAAAAGAAAAAAAAAAGCATTTACTGAAGGTCTAAAATAAGAACTGAATAAATGGAGAATTAATGCTTGTGTTTGGAAAGACTCAATAAGATAAACATTGCAACTCTTTAAAAACGCATTTATAAATTCAATAAAATGCAATAAAAACCCCAATATGATCTTTAAAAACAACAGCTCTTATATTAGTATAAAGGTTGCAGAGGAGCCAAGAACATTTTCTAAAAGTACAAGAATGGAGGTTAGCCAGACCACACATCAAAATGTTATTACCCCTCCCTCTTGACCCTGCCTCCCACCTCCCACCCCATCCCACCCCTCTAGGTTGCCACAGACCACCATGTTTGAGTTCCCAGCCTCATACAGCAAATCCCCACTGGCTCTCAATTTTACGCACAGTAATGTATAGGTTTCAGAGTGACTCTCTCAATTCCTCCCTCCTTCTCTTTCCCTCACTGTGTCCACAAGTCTATTGTTTATGCCTGTGTATCCATTGCTATCCTGCAAGTAGATTCACCAGTACCAATTTTTGTTTTTAAGTTCACACTGACAACTTTCACTGAGTTTAATAGTAATTTTTAACACTGAGTATTAGGCTTCTAGCTTCGCAGGTGGCTCAGTGGTAAATAAATCCACCTGGACAGAGGAGCCTGGAGGGTTACAGTACATGGGGTCGCAAAAGAGTTGGATATGACTGTGCAACTAAATGACATTAGGGTTCTACTCTAACAGAAATAGAACAGGTAGGACCAATAGGCGAGATATATATATACATATACATATATATATATTCATAGCAATATATATGTGTGTGTGTATTTATTTACTGTTATGACAAATTAGCTCATGCAGTTATGGAGGCTAAGTCCCGCAATCTGCCATCTGTAAAATGAAGACCCAAGAAAATCAGTGGTATAATGCAGTTTATGTCTGAAGACCTAAGAGCTGATGGTGTAAATTTTACTCCAAGGGCAGGAGTTAAAGAGGTGAGCTGTCCCATCTCATGCAGGGAGGCAGGAAAAAGGTATAAACTCCTCCTCCCTTCACCTTTTGTCCTCCTGGGCCCTCAACAGGGATGAGGCCCACACACACTGAGCAGAGCAACTCACTTTCCTGAGGGCACAGATGCAAATGCTGATCTCACCTGGATACAACCCCACAGATGTATCCAGAAATAACACTCAACCTGTGCATTTCATGGCCAGTCAAGGTGACACATAAAATTAACCATTACAAGTCGACTGGGCATCCATACAGATCTCCTTAACCCATACTTAATCTTCAAGTAAAGATAATGACAGGGTCATAATCCTGCCAGACAGGATACAATGATCCTGTATAGAACCCAAAACACATTAACTCCTTTCCCAGAAGAAGAAGTAAAGCCCTTGAGTGATATTTACTTTCCTCCTTCATATCCAGTAACTTAAACACTATGATGTTAAAATCAACAATACATAAATACTACAGTCAAGTTATCTTATGTTACATGATAAAGTAATAAGAGAGGAAAGAAAGAAAATACGCACACATGGGTTCATAGCAAAATAAGGAGGAAATGTCAAGACTATTACAGGCCTCATACCTGTAACTGGTCACATAGTTGGAGCCAGTATTTATAGTTACTTTCTTCCACTGACCTTCTATAGTCCTTTGTCTTCATCAATCAATGACTTAATTGCAGAGTAAAATACATAATATTACCAAGTCTCTATGGGATCTCCGTGTCAACAAAGGTCCGTTTAGTCAAGGCTATGGTTTTTCCAGTGGTCATGTGTGGAGGTGAGAGTTAGACTTTAATGAAAGCTGAGCGCCAAAGAATTGATGCTTTTGAACTGTGGTCTTGGAAAAGACTCTTGAGAGTCCCTTGGACTGCAAGGAGATCCAACCAGTCCATCCTAAAGGAGATCAGTCCTGGATGTTCATTGGAAGGACTGATGCTGAAGCTGAAACTCCAACACTTTGGCCACCTGATATGAAGAGCTGACTCACTGGAAAAGACCTGATTCTGGGAAAGATTGAAGGTGAGAGGAGAAGGGGATGACAGAGGATGAGATGGTTGTATGCCATCACTGACTCAATGAACATGGGTTTGGGTAAACTCCTGGAGTTGGTGATGGACAGGGAGGCCTAGCGTGCTGAGGTTCATTGGGTCACGACTGAGCGACTAAACTGAACTAATGGGATCTCCTGTATTCCAGACATATGCTTCCACATCTTCAGTGAAGGAGTAGTCTAATTTTCCCTGGTAGTCATGATCAACCACTCCAGCCAACCCATAACTCTGCTTTACCTGTTGTTTTAGCGATATGAGGAACCCAATGTAGTCAGATGGTAGTTTTATTTTATTTATTATTATTTTTTTAAGTTTTGGTTGCACTGGGTCTTCATTGCTGTCAGGCCTTTCTCTAGTTGCAGCGAGCTGGGGCTACTCTTCATTGTGGTGCACGGGTGTCTCAGTGCGGTGGCTTCTCTTATTGCAGAGCACAGGCTCTGGGCCCAGGGGCTTCCATAGCTACATCTGACACTCTCTGGAGCGTGGACTCAGTAGTTGCAGTACACGGGCTTAGTTGCTCTGCAGCATTTGGAATCCTCCCAGACCAGGGACCGAACTCATACCCTCTACATTGGCAGGAGGATTCTTAACCATTGCGCCACCAGGGAGGTCCTATTTTATTTATTTATTTATTTTGGCCACACTCGAGTGGTAGTTTTAATTTTCAGTTCAATGGGATCACTGTTGTGTCACCTAGTGGAAACATTCCTCTCTCTAGAACTAACACCCCTAGGCCAACAGTGCACAAAGTCAAGGAGACAAGAAGGTAAAATTTGCTAGTGGCTCCCTAGAGGTCATAGTGGGAGGTGCCCCTCCATCTCTACCTCTTGATTTCTGAACCCATGAATCCTGATTATGGGAGAAACAGCAAGATATATTGGAACTGATTGAGAGCATGGACAGCCTTCTAGAGAACCTTGCCCCAGCCCTGCAAGGTATTGTCATCTGGCTGGCATTCCAGCTGAGTCTTCAAAAGACTGTTTTTGCTGTTCTATCAAGTCAGTTGTTTGAGAATGATGGTGAATTCTATGAGCATGGGCCCATTGCCACACTTCTTTTGCTGTGAACTGAGTTTTTTGATCAGAGCATTATTGTAAGGCAAGGTGGATAAGGATTTCTGTAAGTACATGTCTGGTAGTTTTGCATACAGGGAAAGCAAATTCATATCCAGAGTGTCTATTCCCTGATGTCCCTTCCATGATGCAAGTGGCCCAATGTAATAAACCTGCCACCAGGTAAGCTGGTTGATCACCCCAGGGAATGGTTCTATACTGGGCATGGATGCTGGTCTCTGATTCTGGCAGATTAGCACTCAGCAGTAAACAACTAATTACATTTCTATATCCCAGAGACAATTAAAGGTGAACTTTTTACAGCTGCATAAAAAATCAAATAAGATTAAGAAACGATGTGTAAAATCGTTATGAAGAAAATGATCACATTTTTTCAAGAGAAATTAAAGAATACCTAAATAGAAAGAAAGAGATACCATATTCATAAATTACAAACCTTAATATCATAAAGATGTACTTTCCCCCAATATATTTATAGATTCAGTACCATCCTCGATAAAAATTCCCATAGATTATTGTTGCTTTGTTTGTTTGCATGTGTATGTATCTTGCAGAAGCTATTGAAGAAATGTATTTGGAAAAGCAAAGTGACAAGAATAGCAAACACATAAATGAAGAATATAAGAACAAGACAGGGACATTCCTCGTGGTCCAGTGGTTAAGAATTTGCCTCCCAAAGCAGAGGACTCTAGTTTGATCCCTGTTCAGGCAACAAAAATCCCACATGCCATGCTGTGTGGCCATAAAAACAGGAAGAAAGCAGAAAAATTTATTCTACAAATTATTAAGATTTATCATAAATTAAAGAAAATATTGTGATATTGGCAAAGGATAGACTCACAGACCAATAGTATACAAGCATTGAATGAGAAGACAGAAGGCAACTCAGCCATGTGAGCTGGGCAAGTTATGAAACTTATAACTAAAAAGGGAAAAAAGAAAGCTCGAGGACTGAGGGAGAGTAAGTAGTCAAAGAAAGAACAAACTTGTTAGAGAGTGAATCCTTTCCAAGGTTAAGATTCAGACTTACTGGAGAGGAGGTAGTGGCAGGCCATTGGTTGGCAGAGATGTTGGTTGGCTGAGTTTTCCCAAACCAGAGCTGGTCCACAGTCCGAGGGCAGAGGCCAGCAGGGGGTGCTGGAGGGATGCTTCAGGAAGCTGCCTGCTGGGGGTGCTATTGAACTAACTGGGAAACCTCGACTAGGAAGCAGCCTGAGCCTGCTGGATTGTCCTCGGAACTCTTCTGGGAGCTGGCCGGTTGGGGTTCCACTGAACATTACTGCTGGGTGAGCGCCACTGGTGGGCATCACACACCAAGTGCCAGAGCAAGAGAAAGGAATGCACATCAGAATCAAGAAAAGGAGCCCCTTTCTCCTCCTGTGTCCATCCTGTGCCCACTACTGACGAAGATTAACATCAAGTCAGCTACTCTGTGCTTAGTCACTCAGTCGTGTCCAACTCTCTGCGACCAGATGGACTGTAGCCCACCAGGCTTCTCTGTCCATGGGGGTTTTCCAGGCCAGAATATTGGAGTGGGTTGCCATGCCCTCCTCCGGGGGATCTTCCCAACCCAGGGATTGAACCCAGGTCTCCCGCATTGCAGGTGGATTCTTTACCAGCTGAGCTACCAGAGAAGCCCTCTTGATGGCCAACAAGGGAGAATGTTGCCATATTATAAGCCAGCAATGAAGGATGGATTTGGAGTTGAGAGGCAATAAATTCGAAGCTCACACAAACCAATTAGAATAAAGAGCCCCCAAACAGTCCCCTTCATATGCAGGAATTTGATTTATGTCACAGGTTGACTGGCAAACCAGTAGGGAAAAGAGGGTGTTTTCAATAAACAGCACTGGGACAAATGGCCACCTCCCTATGCATATTTTCAGAAAAGGAGGAGAAAGAAGAGAAACTTGATCACAACCTTTCATAGCATGCAAACAGTTCCAAGTAGACAGTACTGTAGGCAAAACCATAAAACTTTTAGAATGTGATACAGGATAATATTTTCATGACCTCAGTATAGAGAAAGATTCTTTAAAGAGTACACAAAAATACTAATCATAAAGAGATTGGTAAGTTTGACTACAATCACATTTAAAATTCTGTTTAACAAAAGATACTGTGAGGAAAAGGAAAAGATGAACCACAGGCTCACCGATTGCTCCCTGCTTTTCTGATCCTGGGGCCTCTAGGAAGCTGGGGCAGATGAGGGAGGTTGCTATTATTCAGAGGCATGGTCCTGGGGAAGTGAAGGCTTCCAGGTACCCGAAAGGTCTAGATTGGACAGCTGAGGACCCCAAGCCCCATTTCATGGGAGCAGCGCTTATTTCAGAGAGAGAATGTCCAGGCTGTCCTGTCCTGTCTTTTTCTGTTCCACCCCATCCTAGCACTACTCTCACACTCCCAGATCATAACTTTTCTGAGGTTCTGGGCAGATGCTAACGGATCAAATTTTCCCATGAAGCATACGTCCATGCCCCTGGATATCCATCTCCTATTACCTAGTGGTTTTTGAGAAATCATAAATTCATGTGCACATGAAATTCATGAAGGTTTTCAGTTACGCCTGCTTGTGTGTTTCTGCAAGCCTGTTGTGTCCTTGTGGCATACCTTCTTGTGACTCAAGGTGTGGTCCATAGACCAGCAGTGTACTTATTTGGGAGCTGGAGAAGTAGAGCATCTCTGGCCCCATCTTAGATTTATTGAACCAGGACACGTTCAAGTTTGATAAGCCTGGCATACCTGTTTGCAGCTGCCCAGGAGAGCTTATACCTTCTTTAGGAGAAAGGGTCGGTACTCAGAGGCTGGCTGCATTGGATTACACCTGCATGTTTGTGTGCACACTTGTGTGTCTGTCTACATGTGTGCTGTGCATCTTTTTCAAAAGAGAAGAGCACTTCTTAAGGGCTGATTATATGCCAGGCACCCTGTAAATTCTTTTTTTTTTTTTTCAGCTGTAGAGTGCCTGTATATAGGTTCACAGGGTTTTAATTTATTATTTATTTTGGCCACACTGAGAGGCATGCGGAATCTTAGTTCCCTGACCAGGGATCTAACCAGCATTCCCTGCAGTGGAAACATGGAGTCTCAACCACTGGATCACCAGGGAAGTGCCCACACTGTAAAATTCTTAACACCATCATTTGTATCCCCTGCCTCAGTTGAGTTTCTTGAAGGCCTTGGGAAAAGCAGAGAGTAGGGATGATTGGTATTGAAAGCCTTAAAAAAAATATCCAAACGCTTTGACTTGGTACATTCCACCTCTAGGTATCTGACTTCAGAGGAATCGGAATTAAAGAAAACATGACTCATGCAGAAGGATTTACACATACACATAATCTTTAACAGAAACCAAGAACTGGACACAACTGGTTTGTCCAGTGGAGTTATAGAAATGACCACAAGGCCTTGAAGAGTACAACAATGTGGTCATTAACTGAGGTCAGCTAAATAATTGTTTCTTGAGTGTACTTTCCAAGCCAAGTGTATATTGTACCTGAGAACTGACAGACGTGGCTCCACTCTGATGAAGGTCAAGATACTGATGAAGTCTGTAATTGACAGCAGGTAACCTGTGTTGGTTCAGTGCCCACTCTGGATAATTTGGGGGAACATGGAATGCCAAAGACTTCACAGATCATCCTGCTGTGTCCTTCCCTTATCTCCAGTGAGGGTTATTCCAGACTGAGGACCTCAGGCTCAGGGAAATACAGTCCAGCCCATGTATCATCTTGCAGCAGGCGGAGGAGGCCAAGCCCTGAAAGGAACTAAACTCCTGGGTTATGCACATGCTGAAGAAGCAGTGGTACTTCTCCAGTTTTTTGACAATGATCACTTTTTAAAAATTAAATTCTCATCAATGAATTTAAAAATATTTGTGTCTAGAAATTTCTTCTGCTTCCCTAATTCTTTTTTTTTAAAGACTTAACATTTTTAGAGTACTTTCAGGTTCATAGCAAAATTAAGATGGTACCAGGTTTCCCTGATGATCCAGTGGTTAGGAGTCGGCCTTGTAATGCAGGGGACACCGGTTTGATCCCTGGTCTGGGAAGATCTCACATGCTGTGTGGCAACTAAGTCCGTGCACCACAGCTGCTGAAACCTGAGTGCCCAGAGCCCCTGGGCACAACAACAAGAGAAGCCACCATGAGAAGCCACAGCTGGAGAGCACCCGCTCGCTGCAACTAGAGAAAGCTCGCGGGCGGCAACAAAGACCCAGGACAGTCAGAAACAAATAAGTAAATATTAAAGAGAAGGTACAGAGATTTCCCATATACTGCATGCCCCCATACACATGTATAGCCTCCCTAATTATCACCATCCCTCATCAGAGCGGTGCATTTGTTACGATCAGTGAACCTACATCAACACATCACAATCGCCCAAAGTCCATCATTTACAGTGAGGCTCTCTCTTGGTGTTACACATTTTATGGGTTTGCACAAATGTATAATTACATATATCAGTCATTATAATGTCATACAGAGTATTCTCCATGCCCTCAAAATCCTTTGTGGTCTGCCTATTTATCTCCCCTTTCCCAATCTCTGGCAACCCCTGATCTTTTTACTGTCTCCATAGTTTTGCCTTTTCCAGAATGTCACAATGATCATTTTGCCTAATCTTCCTTAGGTCAGGTTTCCTGGAAAACGGTCTTGGGGGATGATGCTTATGTGCGGGAGGTTTGCTGGGAGTATTCTGAGAAGCAGCATCTGTGAGAAGCAGGGCCGGGGAGAAGTAGAATTGTGATGATTGGCAACAAAGGCTCGGCCAATCCCCTGGAGAGCTCTGAGAGAGGGAGTCCTTCAGAGATGCCCTGAATCAAATTGTGAAGCTAAGCCTTTGTACCCCAGCATCAACCAGTCAGTGGATACAGATTATCCCTGGGAATGGGGTGTAACTTTGGATGAAACAGCTCACTATGGCCCAGGGAAATTCCCAGGGAGGGACTCAGCTGTGAGCGTCAGCAACATCCCAGCAACAGAGAGAATGAGTGTCTTTATCCCAAGGGAATCTGACAGTATCCCCTATATTATCTGAAAAAAAAAATAATAAACTCGAAATAAAGAAAAAGAGTAGGAGGCTTGGAGATAAAGATACTGAGATCCACCAGTGATTTATTCTATGATCTTGGGCATATCTTTTCTCCGGGTCTAGGTTTTTCGATCTCTACACTGAGGCAGGGTTATTGGACTCACTGGGACACTCCTAGGTCACAAGCAGCAGGGGAGCAGGTGCCCTGGAAGCTGACCACAGGAGCTGGAGAAGATGGGCCTAAGATGAGGCTGAGAGGTGAAGGGAACCTGTCGTCACAGGGAGTTCACCAAACTCGGTGAGGGGGCCCATCCCACTGGGACTTTCCCTCCAAGGTGCATCTATGAATCATTAGTTCATAAAATGGCAGAACAAAGTGGAGCCTTAAAGGTCAAGTGGCTCATCCCTTTTTTATACAAGGAGTCAAGGAACACAGCCAGTGTCACAGACTGAGTCAGCAGCAAGCTGGGAATCAACCTCTGTTCCCGAAACCTGGTACATTTATTGGTACATTTATTTATTCACTGGTTTCCCAACATCTACATTGACTTTTCCATGAGAGACTGAGTCAAAGCTTGCTTTGGTTCAAAGAAAGAGATACCTCAAGCTAACCTCCCTGAAAGGAGAGCTATGAGAAAAGAGTAGGGATGAAAGAAAATCTGCCCACCCTCCAGGCTTCTTAAAAAAGGAAGAAACCAAGGGACTAGTGATTTGAGCACAAAATTCTGTCCGTCGTGAAGGGCAGATTCAGAACTGACCAAGAGGAATGGAAGGGCAGACATTCTTTTAAAACAGTAAGGCAGAAAAAGTTAGCCTTGTGGTCCAAATATTTAATTTTAGATAAGCTTGTTGGCGGTAAGTGCTAGCCAGAGTGGAAGACTGCTGGAAGACCTCACTATTCACAAAAGCTTTTTGATTCCTCCCTTTTTCAGAGCCATGTCTCACTTTCTTCCTCATGCCAGGAATGGCTGAGCCTAGGGTTCCTACCTTTCAATTTCTGCAGAAACCAAAGCCTCCAACTTCTTTAGGAGATGCCTGAGTTACAGGCATACATAGACCTAGACCTGGAAACCTAATTGTTCTTTGTACAGATATTTTTTTCTTATAAGTTTTTTTAAATTATTAAGTTATAAGAATTATTATCAGATACATAATTTGTAAACATTTTCTCCCATTCTGTGTGGAGTATCTTTCACTTTACTGATGCTGTCTTTTGAAGCACCAAAGTTTTAAATTTTAATGAAATTAAATTTATCTCTTTTTTTTTCAGTGTTTATGCTTTGGGTGTCTTATTTAAGAATTATTTGCCAAAATTTACCTCTATGTTTTATCCTAAGAATTTTATAGCTTCATTTTAAAATTTATTTAACTCAAGGATAATTACTTTACAATTTGTACAGGTATTAAAACAGCATCCTCTCCACTATTGAAAAAAATCTCCCTCTTTCTTACTCTAATTTTAGAGCCTTTAAAGCATTCTGCATGGCTTCTCATAAATATCTCTTGATGCAAACCCTTAGCTTTCACCTTTCTCCAATGTGAAAATTTGATTTCCAGTTCCATATTGTAGCCACTGGATATAAAAGATTTCTAGTTTCACACAAGACGGTTTTTGAGTTTCTGTTTCTTACTCTCCATGTTAGGTGTTGGGTGTAAAAGAGATTTTTTTTTTTTTTGAGAAAGATTTGTTTTGTGCTAACATTGGAGACTAGAAGTACCTAGAGTGGTGGCAATATATATTCATTTTCTTTTCAAGTAGTAAATCTTTTTAATTAATTTTTCAATTGGAGAATGGTTGATCTACAATGTCGTGTTAGTTTCTCCTTACAGCAAAGTGAGCCAGTTATGCATACACATATATCCACTCGTTCTCGCTTCTATTTCCATATAGGTGATTAGGGTATTGAACAGAGTTCTTTGTGCCATACATTGGTTTCCTATTAGCTATCTATTTTATACACAGTATTGTGTCTATGCCAGTCTCAGTCTCCCAATTTATCCCTCCCTTGCTTTCTCCCTTGGTAGCCATAAGTTTGTTTTCTACATCTGTGATCCAATTTCTGTTTTGTACACACGTTCATTTGTACTATGTTTTTTAGATTCCACATATAAGTGATGTCACATGATATTTGTCTTTCTCTGTCTGACTTACTTCACCCAGTATGACAGTCTCTAGGTCCAACCATGTTGCTACAGATGGCATTATTTCGTTGAAGTATTAAATCGTGAAGATAAATTATCAGTTTCCATAGTCAGCCCTACCAGTCTCATTTTTAATTGCTCTTCTACAAAAGAAGGCATCATCCTGCATTTGGTGTATATTCTTTGGTATATATTCATAACCAGCTTGATCTTTTATGTGCAACTTTTAAAAAACCTATTTGTTTTTTGTTTATTTGGTTATGCCAGGTTTTAGTTGCAGTCCTGGGATCTTTAATTGAGACATGCAAACTCTTAGTTATGGCGTGTGGGATCCAGTTCCCTGACCAGGGATCAAACCCAGCCCCATGCATTGGGAGCATGGAGGCAACCACTGAATCACCAGGGAAGTCCGTTTATGTAATTTTAAAATATATATGAATATTTCATTCTATACATTTATATCACCAGTCATTTTCCTAATAAGTTTTCTGTGATACATTTCCATATTAATTCATATAAATTTACTTTTATCTTTCTATAGCATAGCAAGCATATCAAAGTATGAATTTAACTATTTCACAAATGCAGGCCATCTTGATTGGTATCAGTTTCTGATTCTTTGGAAATCTTATAATAAACACCCTAATACATGTATTAGGAACATTGCTAAATGATATATGTAACTTGTCAGTTTTATTTGGCATAACCAGATCACTCTTCCAATTGGTTGTGACAATTTACATTTCCATCAGCAGACTATTAAGTCTCTGAGTGTCTCTATTGTAGCCTTTTTTTTTTTAAAGATTATTTTCTCATCTATTTTACTTTTTTGGCTGTGCTGGCTCTTCGTCGCTGTGTGTGGACTTTCTCTAGGTGCAGCGAGCGCGGTCTGCTCTCTGTGGTGCTCGGTTCTCATCGCAGCAGCTTCTCTTGTTGCAGATCACAAGCTCTCAGCGTACAGGCTTCAGCAGTTGCTCCACAGCACGTGGGATATTTCTGCACCAGAGATCAAACCCTGCATGGGCAGGTGGATTCTTAACCAGTGGATCACCAGGGAAGACTTATATTGTAGACTTTTCATTTTTGCCATTCTGAGAAATAAAAAATGGTGTCTGGTTGTTTTAACTGGTTTTTTTTCTCGTAACTAGTGACATTGAAGCTCCTATATATCTATATACAATCTGCTATAATAATCTCTTATTTGATTGTCCATTCTATTCATAGTTCATTTTTTTCTAAGAGGTTGGCTGTTTTTCTTACTGATTTGTAGAAATTCTTCACCTATTTTTCTATTTCTTTGTCTGTGATAATTGTTCCAAGTTTACTTCTAAGCTCTCATTTATCTTTCAACGTTTTGTGTTTGTCAATTTTGCTCCTGATGTCATCAAACGTAATCATTTTTAAAAACTCTTTGCACCTTGCTTACCCTGAGGTAAGTCTAACGTTTGTTGAGCATCTACTATGTGATGGTCAGTGAGCTATTCCTTTCACGTTATCACCTCTAATCCTGATAACTTTATGAAATTGTCATTGCTGTTATCATTTCCATGTTACAGATGACAAGACCAAGGCTCAGTTGGGACAAAGTCATTGCCCAAATCTACAGAACCTGTAATCTATGAATGTAAGATTTAAACCTGTATCTGCTTGGAACTGAAACACTCTCTTCTTTTAATTGATATTTTATGGGTTTTTGGAGAAACCCTGCACATTCAGACATTTTATTCTTCATCTCACTCCTCATACCCTAGACCACACTCAAAAGAGTCAAGGAAGATGGAAATGCAGAGAAAATCGGGTATATTTATTTATTCACTGATCAATAGGCATTTCCTGTCATGTACCAAGCTTCACATTGGATGCTGGGGATACATAGGTAAAACAGGTCAGATCTTGTCTCTAAAGGAGTATCAGTCACAAAACCACATCTTGACCAAGGTGATTTCATTGTTTTTCAGGCTTGCGGGCGTTGCGCGGGGTGGGGGGGGGGGGGAATCCCCAGAGCACACAGCCAGGATGTCCTAATGTTTTTGACCTGGAAAGGATGAATCTGTAGAAAGAAAATAAAGTGGAGCCTCAGCACATGAATCACTTAAGTGACCCCTGTACCCTTTCCACCAAGATGGTCCTTTCACCACCAAGTCCTAGGGCCCTTGGGATAAGTAGAGAGCGTGGTGCTGGAATCGCTGAAACAGTGCTGGCCTTTGACCTAGGAATCCAGACAGAATCCAGGCTTTTCACAGGCTCTTCTCTGCTGCCCTCTGGTAAAATCAGAGCATTGGGCCAGACTGACATCTATGCATCTTACTAGAGTTTCCTGTGGTTGCAGATAACTCAGCCAATCGGGGCCATAACTATAGCAACATTCTCTGAATGCAAACATTGCTTCAAGTCTTAAAAAGCACTTTTTACATTTCGTATTGCCAAGGATATAATTGTGTCCATTTTACAGATGGGGAAACTGAGGATGAGGATGATATGGTCAGTTGCTCATAGTCACACAGTCAGTCAGAGGCAGAGATGATATTAAAAGATAGAATTTTTGCCCCTTGTATCATGCTCCTTTCTCCTGCCTTATTCCAAGCTTTCCTTCCCAGGACCCAGCATAGCCTGTCATAGGGGCCTCCTGGGACTTGTCTAGAGAACTCTAAGGGGTGAAGGTCATTGAAGGGCACAGGATCTGCTTCGGGGATGGGGAAGTATTGGAAGATGTCAAGCAACCTCTTTCACACACAAAGGTACCATTAGGTTGAGAGCGTCCCAAGGTCCAGGGGGATGTGGAGCTTGCTAGATCTTCTCACCTTCCACTGGCAGGACACATGAATCCCCACACGGACCCCTGCAGCACTTGAAACCGTTCAGGCAGTGGCTGTCGTTCTGGCAGTTGTTTATGGGGTTGGGCCTCTCACAGGGGCCAGTGACCACTGGACACTTCCCAGGAGTGACTTTAACTGGTGAAAACAAAGTCACAATACAGAGGCATCACCCCTTGGGACATCACCCAAATTCCCAACTCCATCTTCACCCCATACATGGAAATTGGTTCTTCCCCAACTTCAGGATCCAATCTGAGGCTGGTGCATGTCCTAAAGGAGACTCCCTCCCACCAGCGGGGCCCCAACCAGTGTCTGACATCCGTGTGTCTGACGGACAGACTGATTCATGAACTGACTGGCCTGCTGGCTGACTGGCTCACCAACTGGCCTACTGTCTACCTGAGAAAACAGAGCTGGTAGAGGGGGTGGAGGAGCCCTGACTCTATCCCATCCTCCATCCTAGTTCAGACGAGCCCCCTCCACTTGCCCAAGAAGCATGTCCTCAAGTTCAGACCTCCTTGCTCCCCCTTTCCAAGACTGGACTTCCTCACCTGGCTTTGATGTGTCTACAGGATCCGTGCATTTGATGCCACAAAGACCTTGGCAGCATTTCTGCTTCTTCTGACACTGCCAGTCACTCTGGCATTCAGGGGGTTCATATACAAGGCATGGCACAGGGCGTATGAAAGGACAGACTCCAGGTTTACCTTTTTCTGATGGGTAAGAACAAAGGAGGAAGAAGAAACTGGTGCTGAGGCATGATCACAATCCTGCAGAAGGAACCAGGCGAGGAGAGAAAACCTAACCCAAGTGGCTGACCCCCAAGGAATGAAGGGAACTATTAGGATTCCAGTTTCAAGGCTGGTGTGGGACAATGCCAAGCTCTGCCAAACCCTCAACCAAGAGGGAGCCAATGGGAAAGAAGGTATAGATGGTGGTGTGCCACTAGATCTTTCAAGAGGGAGACTTTGTGGAGTTTGCCAATTTCCCTGGTGTAAATATTCCCACTATTTCTTATTTCAAGCTACCAATGTGACATCAACTACCTCACAAAATCTTGAAGATTTCACAATCAGCTATTGCAAGCCTGTATAAGTCAGCTCCAGGGAGTGCTGAACAGAGTTCATGGTCAGCATTCCCTGGCCCAGGGCTGGCTGGGAGGGAGGCAGAAAGAGACAGTGATAGCAAGAGAGGCCACTCATTCGAGATTAAACAAGAGAGATCAACTGAGAAGCAAATAGAAAGAGAGAGTGACCATTAAAAAAAAAAAAAACATTAAGAGAAACAGAGAACAATTGGGAAAATTAAAATAGATAGTGACCAAAATAATGTGACAGAGAAAAAAAAAAAACAACAGTAAAGAAGGAGCTATAGAGAAAGAAAAATAAGAAACACAGGGGCTTATTTCAGGATGCACAGAAACTCTTAGTTGAAGTCCCCAAAGACGTGCTTGAAATTAAGGGCCATAGGTCATTGGAAAGATGGCTTCAAGGCCAGCCCCCGGGCTAAAAAGAAGAGGTTCTTCTCATGCTGAGCCATCACTGATTCTGGCACCTGGGTATGGCCTGATAGAGTCCAACTCACGTTTGGGAGCACCTTCCACAGCCCAGGGCATCAGGAATCCAAAGGCAAGCATCGCCAGGAAGACGATAAGGCTGCTGGACTTCATCTTGAGGGCAGGTGGGGCGGTGGTGACGAGTGTCAGCCTCACCCTTTATACCCGCCCGGATGGGTGTGCTCCCACCAGAACTGCCCTGAGTTCTCTCAGCTGCTATTTCCTAAGCAGGAAATTCAGGTGAGGACAGTGACCAGCCATCCAGGGGGTTGCTGGCTCCTTCCTGCCCTTAGGCAACGAAGGACTTGGAAGGGGTGGTGTCAGACAGCCCCTTGGCAACACGTTAGGGGACCCTGAATCACCCTCCTTTGGGGAGGAGTGAGGGCGGGGCAAGGAGGGCCAAACAGGACATTACAAAGGAACTTGTTAGAAATCCGGAACCATCAGCAAGCTGGGGCCTCTCAAAGGGCCATGACTTTTCCACACTGGGGCTCTAATTGCCACATTTGTTACACATTACCCAGGTCACTCCCTTCCCTAAAGGGCAGGTGACATTTTCTCTTGTTCTCTCCTGACTTATTTCCATGTGATACTTGCAGCGCTAGTCACACAGTCACACAGAGAATCTTTGCTGAATGATGGGTGGAGAGGCGGCAGCAAGGAAAACCTCTTCGGGCTTCAGCTTTCCGGGTTGTGAAGTGGGGATAATAGTAACGGACTAGATCACAGGGGTGGAACTTGAATTGAAAAGGGTGGAAGGAAGTTGAAGGGTGAACACACTACCTCTTAGCAGAATGGAAGTGAGGCTGATGCAGTCAATCATGTTGGAGCCCTGTTTCCTGAGATAAACCGATGGGGCTCTTCGTAGCCGTCCGTTGAAGAGCCAGCTGAAACAGATGTGTCATCTCACATGCTCAAAAAATCCTCTCACACTCCAGAGTCATCCTCACTGCTCTTGCATGATCAAAACGGACATTTATTGTACACTGGCTACATGGTGAGACGTTTAAACAATTCTAAAAAGCAAAAGAAAGTCTCTTAAGGTGAAACCAAGGGGGAAAAAATGCATGAAATACAGAAAACAGAATGTAGGAGAGGAAAAGAAGAGAGTCCCCATGATGATGGTGACAGAAGATCCCAGAGTGACAGCTGAGTGCCAGAAATTCAGATAGAACAAACTAGAGGTTTTGTGAGGAGAAGGAAGCTGGGAGGGACAATATAGGGGTAGGGGACTAAGTGTGTGTGCTAAGTCATTTCAGTTGTGTCTGACTCTTTGCAACCCTGTAGACTGTAGCCTACCAGGCTCCGTCTGTCTATAGGATTCTGCAGGCAAGAATATGAGGGTGGGTTGCCATGCCCTTGTTCAGAGGATCTTCCCGACCCAGGAATCAAATCTGTGTCTCTTTTGTCTCCTGCATGGGCAGGCAGTTTCTTTGCCATTAGTGCCACCGGGAAACCCAGGGGGACTAAGAGGTACAAATTATTATGCATAAAATAAGCTACAAGGATATATTGCACAACCTGGGGAATACAGCTAATATTTTACTATAACTATAAATAGAGTATAACCCTTAAAATGTCAGTCACTATATAATATGCCTGTAACATATTGTATATCAACTCTACTTCAACAAAAAAACTTTAAGAAATATAAGGAGAAAAAATAAAAACATCGCACATTTGCTACTTCAAAAAGGAAAAAAAAAAAAAAAAACAGAACTACCAGATCAGATTGGAGAGAGTCAAAGGGCCCCAGGAAATTCATCTTCTGGAAGGTGAAATTAATAGAGAACACCTGGCACTGATGAATACATGGAGAGGAGACTGGGCAGCTGGTGAAGGGGATGTGGTTGAATAGATGCTCTCTCATTGCATACGTGCTCGGTTGTGTTCAACTCTTTCGGCCCCATGGACTGTAGCCCACCAGGCTCCTCTGTCCATGAGATTCTCCAGGCAAGAATACTGGAGTGGGTTGCCATTCCCTTCTCCAGGGGATCTTCCCAACCCAGGGATCAATCCCCGGTCTCTCGCATTTCAGGCAGATTCTTTACCATCTGAGCCATTAGGGAAGCTCTTATCTACGTGTATAACTTTGACAAAAATAAAGAAAATTATTTTAAAAGAAAGCCTATTTTCTCACACAGATCCCCATGTACAATCACCCAGCAATATTTTTCTCAAGATAGAGCTCTTTGTTTAAATATTGACTTAGCTACCTGGGGGCTAAGTTGCGGCATACAGGACCTGGCACGCAGTCCTCTCTCTAGCTGTGGTGCGGGAGCTTAGTCGCCCCCGAGGTATGTGGGATCTTAGTTCTCCAACCAGGGACTGAACCCAAGTCCCCTCCACTGGAAGGCAGATTCTTAACCACTCCATCACCAAAGAAGTCCCACAATAGGGTTCTTTAAAACATAAGACTTTCTTTCTGAATTGGGAGTCCTTGGTGGCCTGCCTTTTCGTTTTCTTAAGAGTGATTTTTCAAAGAGCAGAAGTTTTTAATTTTGATGACATCATATTCATTAGTATTTTCTTCATCATGCTTTTGATTTTGTACCTGAGAAATCATTGCATAACCTAAGGTCACAGAGGTTTTCTCCTTATGTTTTCTGCTATAGGTTCCATAATTTTAATTTTTGCATTTATGTTTATGATCCATTTTGAGTGAGTTCTTGCAAATGATACAAAGTATGGCTCAAGGTTCATTATTTTTGTATATGGATGTCCAACTGTTCTGGCATCATTTGTTGAGAAGACTATTCTTTCTCTGATGAATTCCCTTTGCACTTTTGTCAACCGTGAATTGACTACTTGCATGTGAATTCACTTCTGCACTGTCCATTGATCTGTGTGTGTATCCTTTTGTCACTACCACGGTGCCTTTATTACTATAGTGCTGTGGTCTGAATGTTTGTGTTCCCTCAAAATTCCTATGTTGAAGCCCCAACACCCAATGTGGTGATATTAGGAACTGGGACTTTTGGGAGGTGATTAGGTCATGAGGGTGGAGCCTTCAATAATGGGATTAGTGTCTTTATAAGAAGAGGAATGAAATGGTCTTTCTCTCTCTAGCAGGATTCAACAAGAAGGTGGTGGCCATCTACAAACCAGGAAGGGGAACCTCACCAGACACGAAATATTCCAGAGCCTTGAATTTGAACTTCACAGACTTCAGAACAGTGAGAGATAAATTTCTTCAGTTTAATTCACGAGTTCATGGTATTTTGTTATAGCAGTCTGAGTAGGTTAAGACATAGCTTTATGGGACTTCCCTGGCAGTCCAGTTGTTAAGACCCCAAGTTTCCAGTGCCGGTGGCATGAGTTCGATACCTGGTTGGGGAACTAAGCTCCCACATGCTGCAGGTATGGCCACATATCTAAATAAAATTAAATGAAAAAGACGTAGTTTTATAATAAGTGTTCATTTCAGCCAAAATTTTCAGCGACCCCTTCTGTGCCCTGTCCATATTCCCAGGGCACTCTCCACTCCATTGCATGCCAGTGGTATCTACTATAAGTCTGTGATTCTCTGCCTGAGGGGTTTCAGGGAGCAGCCCTTAGCCATTGACAGATAGGGGTTGGAGGATAAATACCTCCTCTTTCTCATCCAGAGTGGGAAATTCCAAGGCAGGCTCTATAAAATCTCCCAAAGTTTTCCAACAAGACGCGCCCCGGTGCCCACAGCCGTAAACTCCTCAGTCCTGCCCTCTTTATGGCTTCCTTCCACTCCCCGCCTCACAAGCCCATTCTCTGAAAAATGCTTCCTGGATCACTTCCCACGTAAATTATTTGTCCTCAAATTACTGCCTTAGGGTCTGCTTCCAGGAGAACTCAACCAAAAATACATCCCGGCATCCAGTTCAGTAACTCACACGTGTAGACTCCGATTGGCGTCAGAAGGAGGAGGGCATCTGTGTAGTTTGACAAACTGACATACTGTATGTGCTGAATGCATGATTCCTTGAGGGAACCAGTGAAGGAAGCCAGGAAGTGCTGTCAGCCACACTCCAATCTCTCCCTCCCTAGTCCCGGGAGACACTCACCCATGTCCTATGTACAGTATTATTTTCACATTTGGAAAAGTTTCTCTGAAAAATTCCAGTAATCTCTAAGGGGAATGGAGGGCCCCTTCACCACAAGGTTGGTTGCTTGAGATCGCGGTCTTGCTCCCACAAGTTGCTGGTGGGCGGCAGGGTAGCAACCTGCTGAATTTGACCAACAGAGAGATATTGGGAAATCTGGTGCAAACAAGGGAAGGTCACTCCAAGCACACTCCCTCTCTTTGCAGTCATTTAAGGGACGGTACCCGTGGCCGTCAGATCTCCTCCCATCATGAACGTGCTTCACAGTTGAATCCTTTCTGCAAGGGTTTTCCAGCTCCACGTCTTTCCACATGGATCTTTTGAAATTTATGTAAGGTTGGAATGTCCTCGCAAACATCCCCTCAATGAACCCAGGGCCTTCAGAGGCATCTGGGAGAAAGCACTGTTCCAGGTAACAGGTTGGGAATCCTTGCCTGGGGCAAGGGTGGTGTTAATTTCAGGGAGGCATTGCACAAGCTCTGCCAGAAATAACTAAGGAGGCAGACCCTCCCCATGCGTCTGGGGTACTGAGGCCAACTGGATCAAAGAGCTTTGATCTGAGCTTGAACTTCCTCCTTCCCTTCTGCAAGGTAAATGCATCGCTTTCCTACACAGGGCCTCACGATGTTTAGACACACTTCTGCACTGGCTGTTGTTGGCTTGATCACTGTAGGAGGGCCTTCTGCCGTGGCCTTCTACCACCAGACGCCTCCCAGCCTTCCCAACTGGACAGAGCAGGGCTGCATGTTACAGTCTGGGCACTACCTCCTGACCCATCAAAGCTACTCTCTCTTCCAGGGCTCATACCGAAAACGCCTGTGATGGGAGCGCTGCTGTGGGTGACAGGCTACACTGAACACTGTTGCGTGCACGCCCAGGCGCCTTCAGTGCCTTTGGTCATCTCTGTATGGCTAGGACTCCCATCAGCGTTTCATGCTGACGTCTTACTCTGAGGCACATCTTTGAGCTATTGTGCTCTCTTTGCCCAGAGGAAGAACCAGAAATGCTGGGACTTCCTCTGATCTCCCTTCGGCTCCTAGGCAATGTTTGACCTCTATGGGAGTACAAAACCCCTCTTTTGGTGTGCTTTTTTTTTTTAATTAAAAAAATTTTTTTTGGCTGTGCTGCTCAGCATGTGGAATCTTAGCTCCTCAATCAAGGATCGAACTCACGCCCCCTGCTTTGGAAGGGCTGAGTCTTAACCACTGGACTTTCAGGGAAGTCCGCCAAATCCCTCTTTTTAATACCTCAAAGAGCGCTCTGGGATCAGGCTGTGTCTGGGACATGCTCTGGGACACCACTGCTAGGCTTCTTTCCCTCATCTCCTTACCAGTTTGTCCTGGGTAACCTTGAACCCTTAGCACCCAAGAAATGGGTAAGGGGGAGAACCCCCTGAGATGGTGACTCTGTGGGACTCTTGTTGAAGGACTGGGAATGGGGATGATACTGAAAGACAGGAAGCCTGGCAGAGGGAACAAGGCAGAGAGCCCCTTCCTGTGAGTCTGGACCAAGTGGAAGATGGATGGGGACGTTGAAATAAGCCTGGACCTCCTCTTTAGCTTTCATGAAGGGGCACACATCTGCCCACAGCTGCCCTCATGGCCCTTGAGGTTATGACCCTAACCATCCTGCTTACATTGGTGCAGCAGGTAGAGCCTCCTATCCTTGCCAGAACCTCCTTGGCATCGCTCAGACTTCACCTCAACTGGACAAGACAGAGGTTCAGGTTACAGGATGCCCCTGGATGCCTCCTGCATGCTGCAAACCCCAGCCCAAGTCTGAGTGTTAGTAAAGAAATCAACCTCTCTCATATCTCCCATATCTCAGGACCATAATATCTCCCATATCTGAGGTCCACGCATCTCCTGAAGGAGGGACTGATTTCTCCAGGGAGCCCTCTAGCAGTGCCCGTAGCTCATGGCATGCGGCACAGACAGGCTAACTGACTGGGTCGCCAACTGACTAACCCCCAATGGAAACGGACACCTACATACAGTGGGAGATACGTTTTCTGGGCAGAACCCTCACTTTGGAGTCTGAGATGCCTGTGGAGTTCCCATATGTGTTGCAACAGAGGCTAGGGTGGTGTCTTTTCTGCCTGGGCACTGCCATCACATGGCATCATGGGCGCTGAGCCCCCTAGCATGAAAGAGTGGTTTTGAGGGGAAGAATCCAGTTTTCTCATCCTTCCCACATGCGTGAGAAGGGGATGGGTTCCCCAATGCAGTAAGGAGGTGAAAGAATCCAACCTGTGGGGGAGCAGTTGTGATGGGAGGGGGAGTTGAGGGGGTAGAAGTTGGGTTATCCCATCAAGAAAAGGTCACAGGCTTAGAAGGAAAGTTGTAGAGCTTATGATCAGGCACTCTTGTTTCAGGAAAAGACAAAGACACCCAGTGACAAAGAATGCCAGAAACGGCGGGGGGTGGGGGCGGTGTGGAGATTAAAGGCAAACAGGTGGAAGCATCTTGATGGAGACGTGAGAGATAGAGGCAGAGACAGGCAGACGGAGGAGAGAGTAAGGAACACACGCTAAGAGTAAGAGACAAAGAAGGTGAATCTTTATGCCTCTCTTTCTGTCTCTTTCAGAAATAGAGGCATAAGAGAAAGACAGTGAAGAGGTATAGAAATTAAGAAACAGAATGAAGAGAGGTACAGAGATGTTTAGGCAAAGGAGAAGATCATGGTGACCTTAAAAAAAAAATAGATAGCCAGTTATTTCTCCAGCAAAAATATTAAGGATCAGCAGAGAATTCCAATTTGGGGGTTGCAGCCATGGTGGGCCAAATGAAAGTCCCTGCCCAGCAAGGGAAAGAGAATGCTTTTATAGAGGAAACGGAAGTGGTGAGGGGCTTCCCAAGCGGCGCTAGTGGTAAAGAGCACATCTGCCAATGCAGGAGATGTAAGAGACACGGGTTCCATCCCTGGATTGGGAAGATCCCCTGGAGAAGGAAACAGCAACCCAGTCCAGCATTCTTGCCTGGAGAATCCCAGGGTCAGAGGATAGACTCACAAAGAGTCGGACACAACTGAACAACTTAGTATGCACTCACACAAGCAAGGAAGTCGGGAGGACTCTAGGAAACAAAAGATTTATGGCTTTTCATTGCCTGAGTCTTTGTTGGGGAAGAAAAGAAGAAAGAAAAAAAGAGCTTCCTGCTGGGCTCTGCTACGGGCAGAGAGTGTGAGAGCGCCCCCTTCCGGCCGCCCAGCTCTGACTGCGGTTTCTGTTGCAACCTCTAGTTGCACTCTTCCAGTACAAGTAAATCACAATTTTGGTAAAACATGTATTCAAGGATGACGCTATTGCAACTCAGTAAAAATGTCACTACTGAGTCGAGATGTGTGCCGAGACTGCATTTCATTCTTTTTACAACCGTATCTCATTTTGTTGTACTTTGTTTTATTGTGCTTCACAGATGTTGCAATTTTTACAGACTGAAGGTTTGTGGCAATCCTGTGTCGAGTAAGCCTGTGGGTGCCATTTTTCCAACAGCATATGCTTACTGTGTGTCTCTGTGTCGTGCTTTGGTAATTCTTGCAATATTATAAACTTTGTAACTGTGATCATATTTGTTATAGGGACTTATATGATCTGTGTCTTTTGATGTGATCACTACAATTCAGTGAAGGTTCAGATGATGATCAGAATTTTTTAGTAATAAAGTATTTTTAATTTAAGGTATGTACACTCTTTAGACCTAATTCTCTTGCCCACAATAGACTACGGTATAGTGTAGACATATATTTCAGTAAATGTATATAGTATACACACATACATTGTAGTACAAATATAACTTTTAGATGCACTCAGTTCAGTTCAGTTCATTCACTCAGATGTGTCTGACTCTTTGTGACCCCATGACTGTAGCATGCCAGGCTTCCCTGTCCATCACCATCTCCCAGAGATTTTTCAAACTCATGCCCATCGAGTAGTGATGCCATCCAACCATCTCATCCTCTGTTGTCCCCTTCTCCTCCTGCCTTCAATCTTTCCCAGCATCAGGGTCTTTTCCAATGAGTCAGTTCTTCGCATCAGGTGGCCAAAGTATTGGAGTTTCAGCTTCAGCATCAGCCCTTCCACTGAATGTTCATGGTTGATTTCCTTAGGATTGACTGGTTTGATCTCCTTGCAGTCCAAGGGACTCTCAAGAGTCTTCTCCAACACCACAGTTTAAAATCATCAGTTCTTTGGTGCTCAGCTTTCTTTATGGTCCAGCTCTCACATCCATATGTGATGACTGGAAAAACCATAGCTGTGACTAGACGGACTTTTGTTGGCAAAGTAATGTCTCTGCTTTTTAATAAGCTGTCTAGGTTGGTCATAGCTTTTCTTCTAAGGAGCAAGTGTCTTTTCATTTCATGGCTGCAGTCACCATCTGCAGGGATTTTGGAGCCCTCCAGAATTAAGTCTCTCACTGTTTCCGTTATTTCCCCATCTATTTGCCATGAAGTTATGGGAGTGGATACCATGATCTTAGTTTTCTGAATGTTGAGTTTTAAGCCAATTTTTCACTCTTCTCTTTCACTTTCATCAAGAGGCTCTTTAGTTCCTTTTTGCTTTCTGCCATAAGGGTGGTGTCATCTGCATATCTGAGGTTATTGATATTTCCCCTGGCAATCTTGATTCCAGCTTGGGCTTCATCCAGCCCAGCATTTCTCATGATGTATTCTGCATATAAATTAAATAAGCAGGGTGACAATATACAGCCTTGACATACTCCTTTCCTGATTTGGAACCAGTCTGTTGTTCCATGTCCAGTTCTAACTGTTGCTTCTTGACCTACATACAGATTTCTCATGAGGCAGATCGAGTGGTCTGGTATTCCCATCTCTTGAAGAATTTTCCACAGTTTGTTGTGATCCACACAGTCAATGGCTTTGGCATAGTCAATAAAGCAGAAGGAGATGTTTTTCTGGAACTCTCATGCTTTTTCAATGATTCAACGGATGCTGGGAATTTGATCTCTGCTTCCTCTGCTTTTTCTAAATCCAGTTTGAACATCTGAAATTTCATGGTTCACGTACTGTTGAAGTCTGGCTTGGAGAATTTTGAGCATTACTTTGGGTATTTTTCCTTTGCCTTTAGCTTCTCGTCTTTTCTCAGCTATTTGTAAGGCCTCCTCAGACAACCATTTTGCCTTTTTGCATTTCTTTTTCTTGGGCATGGTCTTGATCACCACCTCCTATACAATGTCACGAATCTCCGTCCATAGTTCTTCAGGCACTCTGTCTATCAGGTCTAATCCCTTGAATCTATTTGTCACTTCCACTGTAAAATCCTAAGGGATTTTACGTAGGTCATACCTGAATGGCCTAGTGGTTTTCCCTACCTTCTTCAATTTAAATCTGAATTTGGCAATAAGGAGTTTATGATATTAGCCACAATCAGCTCCTGGTCTTGTTTTTGCTGACTGTATAGAGCTTCTCCATCTTTGGCTGCAAAGAATATAATCAATCTGATTTCGGTATTGACCATCTGGTGATGTCCATGTGTAGAGTCTTCTCTTGTGTTGTTAGAAGAGGGTGTTTGCTATGACCAGTGTTTTCTCTTGGCAAAACTCTGTTAGCCTTTGCCCTGCTTCATTTTGTACTCCAAGGCCAAACTTACCTGTTACACCAGGTATCTCCTGACTTCCTACTTTTGCATTCCAGTTCCCTATGATGAAAAGGACATCTTTTGTTGTTGTTGTTAGTTCTAGAAGGTCTTGTAGGTCTTCATAGACCCATTCAGCTTCTTCAGCATTACTGGTTGGGGCGTAGACTTGGATTACTGTGATATTGAATGGTTTGCCTTGGAAACGAACAGAGATCATTCTGTCATTAGATGCACTAGGCAACCAAAAAGTTTGTGTGAACCTGCTTTGTCGTGGTGGTCTAGAACTGACGCCACATTATCTCCAAGGTATGCCTGTACAATTTAGGTCTTTCCTGTAATGAATTGCGTTATTACTTCATTTTTCTTCCTTTAAAAAAGAAACTAGTTGAGTCCTCCACATTCCCCAACAGCTCTGTACATTGCCTCTGTACCAAACTTTTATGTGGTCAAAACTGTCAGTCAGTCTATTGTGTTAGATTCTTATGGCTGCTTTAGCAAACTGGCATCAACTTATTGATTTAAAACAGCACACATTTATGCTTTTACATCAAAGTTCTGGAGGCTGAAAGTCCAAAGTAATTTCACTGGACTGAAACCAAAGTGTAGGCAGGGCCATGCTTTCCGCAGATGCTTTTGGGGAGAACCATTCCCTGCTGTGCTTATTTCCTTCCAAGACACAAAATTCCAATGCTGCTTAAATGATTCCAAAGTGTAAAAAAGACAGGTTTGCAATTCTTTTTCTGAAGTAGATACAAAATTGACATCCAAACTTGGCAAAACTACATAAAAAAGAAAACCACGGATCAATTTCACTAATGAATATGAATTCCAAAATAAAATTTAGCAAGCAGAATACAAGGTATATTTTAGAAAATAATTCATTATGCTCAAATATAAGATGGTTAAGTATTAGGAAATATTTAATATAATTTATTATAATAAATATATCTAAGGAGAAAAAATGATAGAATTCATTCTCATAAATGTTGAAAAGAACTTCAGAAAAATAAACACTCATTTATTATTTTTAAAAGCTATATGCACATAAACGAAAAATTGGACTAATACTTCTTTAATAGAGAAAAACAAAGATTTTCCATTAGGATTAAGAAGAAGGCGAGCATGTCCACTAACTTCACTACTATTTCACATTGTATTAGAAGAAATAGCTAAAGTATTGCACAGGATTTTAAAAATTAGAAATAAAAATACCATTGTAGACAACATGATTGTGTATCTGTAGAAGCCAGAAGATTCCATGTTAAATCTAAAGTGAATAAATGATGAAAGCATTCAATAATATTTTATATTAGCATAAAAAATCATTGATATTCTTACATATAAAAAAGTTTAAAGATTTAATGTAAGAGATTATGCATTTAACACAACAAAACATTAAACACTAGAAATAAATACCTTAAGAAATTATCAAAATTTTAAAACATTTGTCAAAGATTCAGAAGTATGCTTAAATAGGAACATCCCTTGTCCTTGGATGGAATGATTACAACATAATAAAAATGTCAATTTCTTCATTAGTATAATTTCAATAAAATACCAATAAATTTTGAGAAGCTGATTCTAAACTTCATGTAAAAAATAGACAGGCAAGAGCACTGGGAAGTCCCTAAAAGACAAAAGCATCAAAAAAGGCTAGCGTTACCATATGTTAAAATACACTATAATGCCCCTAGAGTTAAAGCACTGTGGTATCGGTATGAGAGTAGAAAACTACACATAAAACTATACTGTCTCATGTATAGTTTGCCAAACTGGCAGAAATTCAAAAGCTGGACAGCAAATTCCATCACTAAGGCTATGAAGAAACAGTCTTTCTCAGACATAGCTGTTTAATGTTTAACAAAATGACATGTTTTTAGCCTATCAACAATCTAACTTCTAGGAATCTACCCTGAAGACATGTGTCAACAACCATGTTAGCATAATTTGTAACGTCATTTGTAATAGCAAAGTACTGCTTATCTGTGCAGGATGAGAAAAGTGGGGTGAATAAACTGTGATATATCCACACCATAAAATATTTGGACAGTATTTTAAAAAATAGAATGAGGAAGATATCTATGAGCTGAGATGGAGAATTGTCTGTTATATTGTTTAGCAAAAACAGTGTATAAAGTAAACTATCTTTCATGTTAGAAATAAACGTAAATAAATAGTGATTTTTTTAGATGTTCTAGATAGTGGTTTTATCTCCTTTGTATATATACCCAGAAGTGAGATTGCTGGATCATATGGTAGCTCTATTTTTAATTTTTTGGAGAACCACCATACTGTTTTGATAGTGCTCTACCAATTTATGTACCAGCCAACAGTACATGAAGGTTCTCTTTTCTCCACATCCTCAACAACACTTGTTATTTCTTTTCCTTTTGATGATAGCCATTCTAATAGATGTGGGACAATATCTCATTGTGGGTTTTGATTTGCTATTTCCATGATGATTAGTAATGCTGAGTTCCTCTTTATGTACTTGTCAGCCATTTGTATGTCTTCTTTGGGAAAAGAAGTCTATCAAGTCCTCTGTCCATTTTTATTGGGAGGTCTGTTTTTATTTCTGCTATTGATTATATGAATTATTTATAGATTTTGGATATTAACCTCATCAGATATGTGATTTGAAAATATTTTCTTCCATCCTGTAGGTTACTTTTTCATTTTGTCAATTGTTGATATTGTTGTGCAGCTTTTTAGTTTGATGTAGTTCCACTTACTGATTTTTGCTTTTGTTGCTTGTGATTTTGGTGTTGTAGCCAAAAAATCATTGCCAAGACTGATGTCAGAGTGTTTTCCCTATGTTTTCTCTTAGTGAGTTCATTCAGTTCAGTCGCTCATCCTGTCTACCTCTTTGCGACCCCATGGACTGCACGCCAGGCTTCCCTCACCCATCACTGACTCCCAGAGCTTACTCAAACTCAGGTCCATCGAGTCGGTGATGCCATCCAACCATTTCATCCTCTCTCGTCTCCTCGTAGTTTAGTGATTTCAGGTCTTATGTGTAAGTCCTTACTCCATTTCAAACTAATTTCTGTAAGTGGTGTAGATGGGGTCCAACGCCTTTCTTTTGCATGAGGATATCCAGTTTTCCCAGCACCATTTATCACAAAGACTCTCCTCTCCCCACAGAGTATACTTGGCTCCCAGGTAAAAAAAACATTAGTGGACCATATTATGTTTAAGCTAAATTTCTGGGCTTTCATTCAACTGCGTCAGAGAGGCACCGTCGGCTGCCCAAGGCAGTAGGTCGGTCAGGCAAAGCTGACTTTCAGACCTCAGTCTCATGAACCCTAAGTCAGGGCTGCTTCGGCAAGCTTCTCCGGACCGTGTGCCCCACCCCCCACCCAGGGCCCAGGCGAGAGGTCAGGCCTAGAGGCCCTGCAATGTGGTCCTCTGCGGTTTTGTGCCCGGAAGACGGTGGGAGATGCTGTGGAAAGGCCAACGTCCTGCTGAGGCGGCCCCCGTCACGGAGCGCGGACCTCCAGGGGACTCGGGTCAGGCCGAGGGAGACCCATGCCGATGAGTCAGAGATCTGAGTCTGGCCTGACCTCTTACTTCCTCAGGGATGATGCACCACTTTCTACACTGGCCCTCATGTCGACACCGAGCAGCTTCCAAGTGTCCCTCACCACTGAACAACTTCCCAGGCTTCACCTGAATTGGAGAGAGCAGGTGTGGAGCTTGAAACCCTCCCACCGGCGGTGACCACAGTCCAGTCTTGTCCTGCTCCATGAAAGCTAACTGCCCCATTCCCCAAACTGAGGCCTAAGCGTGTCGTGAAGACAGACCTGATTCCTTTAGCCCAGGGCGCCGCCTGCTGGACTGACTCGAGTCAGGCTGAAGGTCAGCTCCACTAACTGATCAAGCCGGCAACAAGCTTCTCCAAGTTAGCAATGGCAGAGACCGGACTAGCCCTTATGCCCGGCCACCTTCAGCAAATAGATGGGGAAACAATGGAAACAGTGAGAGACTTTATTTTCTGGACTCTAAAAATCACTGCAGATGGTGACTGCAGCCATGAAATTAAAAGACACTTGCTCCTTGGAAGAAAAGCTATGACCAACCTAGACAGCATAGTAAAAAGCAGAGACATTACTTTATCAACAAAAGTCCATCCAGTCAAAGCTATGGTTTTTCCAGTAGTCATGTACGAAAGTGAGAGTTGGACTATAAAGAAAGCTGAGCATTGAAGAACTGATGTTTTTGAACTGTGGTAGTGGAGAAGTCTCTTGAGAGTCCCTTGGACTGCAAGGAGATCCAGCCAGTCCATCCTAAAGGAGATCAGTCCTGAATGTTCATTGGAAGGACTGATGCTGAAACTGAAACTCCAATACTTAGGCCACCTGATGCGAAGAACCGACTCTTTGGAAAAGACCCCGATGCTGGGAAAGATTGAAGGTGGGAGGGAGGAGAAGGGGACGATAAAGGATGAGATGGTTGGATGGCATCACCAATGTGATGGACAAGAGTTTGAGCAACCTCCAGGAGTTGGTGATGGACAGGGAAGCCTAGTGTGCTGCAGTCTATGGGGTTGCAAAGCGTCAGACATGACTGAGCAACTGAACTGAACAGCAGCATCCCAAAACCCTCTGTCCTCCGTCTCGATCTTTGCCCCTCTCACGGGTTCAGAACAGCTGGAGGATTCCTGCCTTTCATGTAACCAACCCAAGGCCAGCATTGCTTCTTCTCCGAACACTGCTGGCCATCCTGGCACCCATCGGGGGGCAGGGGTGGGGGCAAGGGCTGGCTGAAAGCTCCAGCCCCAAGAGGGGGTTATGAGCAGGGAAGAGGCTTCGGCTTTCTCTTCCTCAAGAGATACAACATAGACAAAGGAGGGAGGTGGATTTAAGGGCTCAGAGACCATCTTCCCAGGAAGGTGGAAGGATTCCCCAGAAACCAGAAGGAAGGCAGTGGGGGAGCAGACATGACCCAGAGGTAGGCAAGGGGGGTGCCAAGGACAGCCTGACAAGGGGCCGTGACACGTCGCTGGCTCCTGAGGGAACACGCCGGGTTCCCACACAGCTGTTCCTGGCCCAGGGAAAGATAACAGGCCCACGGAACAAAGCGGGACGAAAAGAGAGAGGAGGAGATAAAGCACACACATGAAAACACGTGATGAAAACTGAGGCGGAAGGACGAGCAAGACGGGAAAGGAGAGGAAGACGGCGAGACAGTAATACAACGAACTGGAAATGAAAAGAAAGATTCAGAGGGGACAGAAGATGAAGAGCAAGAGAACAAAGGAGATGCAGAGAATGAGAGGCAGGGAGGGGGAGAGACACACAGAGGATGTGGCAGATTCAGGTGGTCCAGGCACACTCCCAGATGAAGCCCTCACGAGAACTTGGTCTCTGCTTGTCAGGGTTCCCTTTTCAGGGATGCCCAGTAGAAGGACTGGGTTGAACCCCTGCCTCAGGAAAGAAAGAGGAGCTCGCCCCGGAGCTAGCCAGGCACCCCGCCTCCGCTGCCCATTCTGAGATACCCCCAGCATGTGACTGGGATTCAAACCCTCCCCTTCAGCCAGGCCAACACTTCTTTACTATTACACTCTGTTCTAAGACTCTTCCTTCTCAGCCCTCTGTCTTTCCCTCCTTTGCCAGGAGTCAACCCTGCATCTACTCTGACAGCTGCCCTCATCCCCTTGTCACCCATTTACCCCGACAAGCCTTTTCCCCAAGAAACCCTTGGTGATCTAATCTTACCCTGACATCTGCGTCCAAGGGACCTAAGCTCAGTCGCTCACCTGCTTGTTTTTGGTTTGAACTGTTCAAGCAATGAAGGGAAAGGAAGCGAGGAGGCAGAGGCAGATTAGAAAAATAAGGAATTTTCTTTTCTCATAGACATTACTCTCAAATGAAGAGGGCAGTTAAATTCCATTAGAAACCATGAAAAAGAGTGAGGTGCTCATTTTATTTAAATGACAATATTCATCATGTACCAAAAATGTATCACTTGCCATGATATAAATTATGATGAAAAAATATATATCAACTTAAAACATTCTAGGAAATAAGCAGTTCTTATTTAAGATGTACATGTCAAAGAAAAACATAGTTTCAAAAAATTTCTACCATTTATTTTCAGCAATTTACCACGCATTTCTTCTTTTTCTCTCTCCTATTCTTTAACTAGTACATCATCCTTGGACACCTGGACAATTTCTCCGTCAGACAGAGAATATAAAACATTAATCACCAATCAAATATACTTTTAAGTTTCTTTACATATTGTAAACTGAGCATCAATTAACATGTTTAATAGAATGTTCCTATGCTCTTGGGGACATTAGTGTTTACTGAAGTACTCTGTACATCAGCGCTTAAGTCACCTGCCTTCTGGTTTTCTGTCTGTGAGAGAACAGAAAGTTATCATTGTGATCAAATAACTATATGGGTAATGAAGACTATACTATTTATAGTATAAGACCATACTATATAAATTTCAAATTTTCATAAATTTGAAAATTGATATTTGTCTATTTATCAAGGGAATTTTTACAATTCATGAAGGTAGAAAAGAAAAACACATTTTTTGAAGACCACTCTCTAAGACCTGAAATCTCTATGCGATCCCAAATCAAGACAGAATCACAAAGCAGAAAGAGAGAAAATGCATGGCTAAATAACACTTCATTATTAAGTAGATTAGGGTCTTAGACCCCTTAAACTAAGAGTCAAGGTTGCTAAGCAAAATTTCCTTTTCTAAATTTATGAAGGCCTAGATTTTAGACCCTAAAATAGCTTAGAACTAAGGCCAGGTTCCACTCCTTTTCCAACCCTGAGGTCCAGAGTCTAGTCCTACATCATACAACTCCCACAAGTGGAAAGGCCACGCGAGCAGCCGTACCAGATACAATTTAGCCAAGAGACTTGCCCCTCCACCTCAGGATAAGAATGTATATCTTTCATAGCATCCAAACACAGAAACTCTGACTCAAAAATGCCCTGGGAATTTAATGAACAGACAGTCTTGAGTGTCAGGGGACATCAAAAAAAAACTTATCAGAAAAACAGAAGCACAGGCACTTGTCAAGACTAAATGTGAAACAGTAATCCCATCCTTTTATACAATCACCGAAGGATCCCCCACAAAAGGTTGAAGACAGAGAAGGGGGGTCAGGGGAGAGAGAGAGAGACTCAGTAGTCATAGATTTTCCTGTAGTTTTAAATAGATAACACTTTATTTCTTTGTGGCATTTTCATATCGAGAAGCATTCAACTCTTGATAAAAAGAAGTCTTGTGGAATGAGGCTAGCAGGGAAGCACTGGAGATCAGTTATCCAAGTCTGAGCCTGGACTCCCCCGCGTCTTCTCAGGCCTTCTCAAGAATCCTCTAAAGAGAGGTTTCTACCTGGGGAGGGGAGAGAAAGAAACAGAGGCAGGGGACAATGCAAACCCTGCGGGAACACGGACTGGATCCCATGACCACTACGGTCTGCACCCTGGAATCTCCTCCCAGGGATGCTGAGATGTACTTCCAAGGAATCAGGGTTTGGGAATTCTAGGCGAGCCATTCTGAAGAGTTATAATCTCAGAATCCCTTACCTCACTGTTTAAGTGTAAAGAGGAAAGTGCTTCCTTATTATGAGCTATTAGAAAAAATAATGGCCAGGGCCTTCCCTGGTGGTCAAGTGGCTAAGGCTCTGCACTCCCAAAGCGAGGGGCCGGGATTCCATCCCTGGTCAGGGAATGGATCCCACAAGCTTCAACGAAGATCAAAGATCCTGCATGCTGCAGCTAAGACCCAGTGCAGCCAAATAAACAGATTTTTTTTAATGGTCCTGGAAAACAGTTATGATAAAAATTCAGTAACAGTTCAGACGCTTAGAGATAATCTCATCCTAACCTCCTTGTCATTTCACCAAACAATGATGCCTAAGACACAAATGGTGCATTTTCTGAAGAAGGAGGTTTGAAAGGCCTCTCTCTTCACTGTCTCTGAGTTGTTTTGGGGCAGAGAGACTGGACCTTGCTTCTCCAGTCAGGGACCCAACCAGGGCCCCCCTACAATGGAGACGCTGTGTCTCAACCACTGAACCGCCAGAGAATTCCCAGATCAGATTTCAATTTAAAAACTCTTATCTCCATGAAATCTAAGGGCACTGAGTCCTCCACTCCCTCTGGGAGACCTGGTTCTTCTGGAACGTTCCAGGGGCAAAATGGAGGGGGCGGGCGGAGGGGGGAGGGGGCTTCTCACCTCAGTCCAACGACTTCCAGGGCTCCATGCACTGGCGCCTGCAGTTGTAGAAACAACACTTCTTGGTCCCCTTACACCCTCTATCGCGCCGGCACATAGGTAAAAGGACGAAAGGGCAGGAAAGAAAAAATTCTGGGCAATATCCAGGTTTCTGGACGGCTGGGGAAAAATGCCACAGGGTGAGGTGGGGGCCCCAGGGCATCTGCGCCAGGAGTCCCGTCGGCTCCTCGGAGAAAGCGCGCCCCCACCCCGACCACACCGAGGACCGCCTCGCCCTCCACGCACCCTTGCGGGGTCCCGGCTGTGCCGTGTGGGAGCAGAGCAGGAGAAAGATCACCGGGAGCGCAGAGAGGATGCTCATCTTCATAATGGAAACGAGGCGTGTGGGTGGACGTGGAGGCTGGAGGTCTTGTTTATACCGACTCTGGCAGGCAGCAGCCAGCAGGGGGAGCTGAGGTTCCCAGGGTCCAAGGTCAAAAGCGCCACGCTGGACCAGGAGGTGTCAAGTCTCCCATCCTTGAAAAAGGAACTGTAATAACCTCTGAGGCGTAACCCCCGAGAGCCCACAAGTCCTCCCTCTTCTTCAGGGAGTGTCTGGGCTGGCCCGGCCCGTAATCATTCTTGCCTTATGCAGTGGATTTGGAGGCAGATAGGAGGGAATGGTCTTTCCTAGGGCACTTTATCTGGTCTGACAAACTCTCTCCCCTTCTCACCGTGTATCCGGGACAATTTAACCCCAACCCTCCCAACAGATTTCAGAAATGGGTACATTCGAAGAGTTTCCCTTGAACAAATTAACCTTTGAAGCACACACAGGTACAAAGACAAGGCCACAGTAAAAAGCTACTAGCAAAATAAAATGGAACTTTTTTCTTAAAAAAAAAAAAAAAACTCTCCCATTTAAAAAGTTATTTATTTATTTATTTTGGCCGTGCCTGCACTTTCTCCAGTTGCAGCAAACGGGGGCTATTCTCTAGCTGCGGTGTGCGGACTTCTCATTGTGATGGTTTCTCTTGTTGAGGCTCACGGGCTCCAAGACGTGCAGGCTTCAGTAGTTGTGGCCATGGGTTTAGGTGCCCAGTGGCATGTGGAATCCCCCCAGACCAAGGATTGAGTCAGTATCCCTGCATTGGCAGGCAGGCCCTTAACCACTGGACCACCAGGGAAGTCCCTTAATATGGAGATTTATGGACACCATTGTGCATTGGGAGTTTGAACATTCTTTGGCATTTGCCTTTCTTGGAATGAAAACTGACCTTCTCCAGTCCTGTGGCCACTGCTGAGTTTTCCAAATTTGCTGGAATACTGAGTGCAGCACTTCATAGCATCATCTTTCAGGATTTGAAATGACTCAACTGGAATTCCATCACCTCCACTAGCTTTGTTTGTAGTGATGCTTCCTAAGGCCCACTTGACTTCACATTCCAGGTTGTCTGGTTCTAGGTGAGTGATCACACCATCATGGTTATCTGGGTCATGAAGATCTTTTTTGTATAGTTTTGTACAGTTTTTTGTACAGTTCTTCTGTGTATTCTTGCCACCTCTTCTTAATATCTTCTGCTTCTGTTAGGTCTGTAACATTTCTGTCCTTTTTTGAGCCTATCTTTGCATGAAATGTTCCCTTGGTATCTCTAATTTTCTTGAAGAGATCTCTAGTCTTTCCCATTCTATTGTTTTCCTCTATTTCTTTGCACTGATCACTGAGGAAGGCTTTCTTATCTCTCCTTGCTATTCTTTGAAACTGCATTCAAATGGGTATATCTTTTCTTTTCTCCTTTGCTTTTCACTTCCCTTCTTTTCACAGCTATTTGTAAGGCCTCAGACAGCCATTTTGCTTTTTGCATTTCTTTTTCTTGGGGATGGTCTTGATCCCTCTCTCCTGGACAATGTCACGAACTTCCATCCACAGTTCATCAGGCGCTCGATCTATCATATCTAGTCCCTTAAATCTATTCCTCACTTCCACCATATAATCGTAAGGGATTTGATTTAGGTCATACCTGAATGGTCTAGTGGTTTTCACCACTTTCTTCAGTTTCTTCAGCATTACTGGTTGAGGTATAGACTTGGATTACCATAATATTGAATGATTTGTCTTGGAAATGAACAGAGATCATTATCACTTTTGAGATTGCATCCAAGTACTGCATTTTTGTCTCTTTTGTTGACTATGATGGCTACTCCACTTCTTCTAAGAGATTCTTGCCCACAGTAGTAGATATAATGGTCATCTGAGTTAAATTCACTCATCCCAGTCCATTTTAGTTGGCTGATACCTAGAATGTCGACATTCACTCTAGCCATCTCCTGTTTGACCACTTCCAATTTTCCTTGATTCACGGACCTAACATTCCAGGTTCCTATGCAATGTTGCTCTTTACAGCATCGGACCTTGCTTCTGTCACCAATCACATCCACAACTGGGTGTTGTTTTTGCTTGGCTCCATCTCTTCATTCTTTCTGGAGTTATTTCTATTTCTCCACTGATCTCCAGTAGTATATTGGGCACCTACCAACCTAAGGAGTTCATCTTTCAGTGTCCTATCTTTCTGCCTTTTCATACTCTTCATGGGGTTCTCAAGGCAAGAATACTGAAGTGGTTTGCCATTCCCTTCTCCAGTGGACCACATTTTGTCAGAACTCTCCAACATGACCCATCCATCTTGAGTGGCCCCACATGGTATGGCTTAGTTTCATTGAGTCAGACAAGGCTGTGGTGCATGTGATCAGATTGACTAGTTTTCTGTGACTGTGGTTTCAGTCTGTCTGCCCTCTGATGCCCTCTCTCAGCGCCCACCGTATTACTTTGATTTCTCTTACCTTGGACGTAGGGTATCTTTTTACAGCTGCTTCACAATTGCATTCATCTCATACACTAGTAAAGTAATGCTCAAAATTCTCAAAGCTAGGCTTCAGCAATATGTGAACTGTGAAATTCCAGATGTTCAAGCTGGTTTTAGAAAAGACAGAGGAACCAGAGATCAAATTGCCAACATCCTCTGGATCATCAAAAAAGCAAGAGAGTTCCAGAAAAACATCTATTTCTGCTTTATTGACTATGCCAAAGCCTTTAACTGTGTGGATCACAATAAACTGTGGAAAATTCTGAAAGAGATGAGAATACTAGACCACCTGATCTGCCTCTTGAGAAATCTGTAGGCAGGTCAGGAAGCAACAGTTAGAACTGGACATGGAGCAACAGACTGGTTCCAAGTAGGAAAAGGAGTACTTCAAGGCTGTATATTGTCACCCTGCTTATTTAACTTATATGCAGAGTACATCATGAGAAACGCTGGGCTGGAGGAAGCACAAGCTGGAGTCAAGATTGCCGGGAGAAATATCAATAGCCTCAGATATGCAGATGACACCACCCTTATGGCAGAAAGTGAAGAAGAACTGAAGAGCCTCTTGATGAAAGTGAAAGAGGAGAGTGAGAAAACTGGTTTATAACTCAACATTCAGAAAACTAAGATCATGGCATCTGGTCCCATCACTTCATGGCAAATAGATGGGGAAACAGTGGAAACAGTGGCAGGCTTTATCTTTTTAGGCTCCAAAATCACTGCAGATGGTGACTGCAGCCATGAGATGAAAAGATGCTTACTCCTTGGAAGAAAAGTTATGACCAACCTAAATAGCATATTAAAAAGCAGAGACATTACTTTGCTAACAAAAGTCCGTCTAGTCAAGGCTATGGTTTTTCCAGTAGTCATGTATGGATGTGAGAGTTGGACTATAAAGAAAGCTGAGTGCTGAAGATGCTTTTGAACTGTGTTGTTGAGAAAACTTTTGAGAGCAAGGAGATCCAACCAGTCCATCCTAAAGGAGATCAGTTCTGAGTGCTCACTGGAAGAACTGATGTTGAAGCTGAAACTCCAATACTTTGGCCACCTGATGTGAAGAACTGACTCCTTGGAAAAGATCTTGATGCTGGGAAAGATTGCGGGCAGGAGGAAAAGAGGATGACAGAGGATGAGATGGTTGAATGGCATCACCAACTCAATGGACATGAGTTTCAGTAAACTCCAGGAGTTGGTGATGGACAGGGAGGCCTGGCGTGCTGCAGTCTGTGGGGTTGCAAAGAGTCGGACATGACTGAGTGACTGAACTGAACTGATCGTGCATTGGGGGCATTGCATAAGTTTAAGTGCAATCATGTTTTCCACTTTAACACCTTAAAAAGTTAAGTTGTCTCCTTAACTTTGTATAAACTTCATTTCTTACGAAGTTCAAAAGTCTAACCTGAGGTCATTTTGGAATGTGAACCCCAGGTTCACATTAAGGATTCAAATAACCCTTCTAGCTTTTTCTGCACTCCTGTAAAAATGTGTATTGTTCCCACTTGCTTGGCAGCAAAGAACAAATCTGTCTTGAGCAGTGATGAGGAGCAGATCTATGGATACACACAGGGGAGTTGGTACCAGATGGGGTAGACAGAGAGATGCTGGGGGGAAAGATGCCTTCCTGGAGCAGCACTCTGTCCACCAACTTCTCACCTGCCTTTCTCTCTTTCTTTCCTTCTTTAAAGAAGATTTTATTAGAGAGATCTGCGGCAAATTTAGGCATTTGATGAAAAGAACAACAGGTCTCATTTAACTGCTTTTCCACAGCCCTGCCTATGCCCTTTTAAAAAATTTAGAGCTGAGCTTCCAATGAAAAAAACATTTTTTAATTAAGGTCAGTTTGTTATATAGCAAAATTTAAAATTTTGGCATTATATAAATTGTAATTTATTATTTGTATATGCTACAAAAGGATTGCCACCTTAAGGCTAGTTACCATCCATCACTATACAATGGATTCCCTTCACCCACTTCCCTCCCCCTGCCACCCTGAAACCACCTTCCCCTCTGATAACCACTGATCTATCCTCTCCAACTATGACTCCTATTTGTTTTGTTATTTAGATTCCACGTTTAAGTAACATCATATGGTATTTGTTATCCTCTGCCTTATTCATTTCACTCTGAATGATACACTGTAGGTCCATACACCTTGTTGCAAAGGCAAATTTCACTCTCCCAGCTCCCTCTCAAGGGTTATATCTCCCCAGGAGGGCTAGGCTGCCAGTATGTCTCAAACTCTGACCCCACAACCCCCGACCCGCCACCCCCTGCCTCCAGCAACTTATGCCACAGGGAATTTTTGAAAAAAATAGAGCCATCCCCTGGCAATTTAGTGAAGACTAAAAACTGAGTGTTAATGCTGATAGAGTCACACAGTTTAACAGGAAAACCAGGAAATATAACTGTAAGATACTGTGTGATGCTAACCTTTCTAAACTAACAGTTAATGAGTCGGATGTGGGAAAGAACTTAGCTTGTTGGAAATGTTCCAGGATTTGAGTGTGTTTAGTTTTTCAAGGGATCCAGTGTTCTGGGGTAATGGGATTAGCCCTAGATCTGTGATTCTCAATCAAAGTGATTTTGCCACTGAGGACATTGGGCAATGCCTGGGGACGTTTTATAACTTGAGGAGATGATCTTTCTAGTAGGTAGAGCCCAGAACTGCTGCCAAACATCCTATAATACACAGGAAAGCCTTGATCTCCACAAGAAGTACCTGGCTCCAAATGGTAATAGTGGCAAAAGTAAGAAATCCTTGGTTGGATATATTGGGTCAATATTTGTGTTCATCAGGGACAATTCCTGTGGGGAAGTTTGGGCCTCCCTGGTGGCTCAGCTGGTAAATCCGCTTGCAATGAAGGAGACCTGGGTTGGATCCCTGGGTTAGGAAGATCCCCTGGAGAAGGGAAGGGCTACTCACCCCAATATTCTGGCCTGGAGAATTCCATGGGGTGGCAAAGAGTTGGACACAACTGAGCGACATTCACTTTCAAGGAAGCAAAGACATGGCTGGATGTCAAGTCCTCTGCAGCATCATCAAGGAGATTTTGCTCAGCTGTCCTTCCGTGCCCTGGCCTTTATGAAACATTGGTTTTTTTGAGGGGCCTTTCTGCTCGCAATACCTAAAGGCATCCTGCTGCATAGATTCTAGATTCTCAGCAGGAGAACTTTGGCCCTGGTTCTATCTTAAATGTCAGGAGCTTTTATTTTTTAGATTTTTGATTTTTAAAATCCTTATTGAATTTGTTACAATATTGTTTCTGTTTTATGTTTTGTTTTTTTAGCTGCAAGGCATGTGGGGTCCTAGCTCCCTGATCGGGGACTGAACCTGCACCCCTGCTTTGAAAGGTGAAATCTTAACCCCTAGACTGCCAGGAAAGTCCCAAAGGTTAAGTTTTTTTAACCAGATATTTGATTTGATTTTTAATTTTTTTGTTCAGAGCTCATTGAACATGTTAGTAACTTGCTTGAAATCATAAATTTATCTTTTAATTGACATATAATATTATATTAGCTTCAGATGTACAACAATGATTCAGTATTTGTATGCAGTGTGACATGATCACCAACTAATTTCAATGTCACCAAAATTCTCATAAAAATATATCTACAGAATTAGAGTAATGGTGAGGAACACACAGAATGTAATTGAAGAAAAGAGAAACTCAATGCGTATGGTAATTTATAAATGATAGAGGCAGAATTTCATATCACTGGAGAAATGTTAGCTAAGCCAGTAAGCTAACAGATTATTAGCAATTCAGGGGGAAATACTGGACTTCTGCCCCACCCATTATCTTAAAATAAGCTTTAGATGATCAGGGATATAAACATAACATTTAAACTATAAAAATACTCAAAGAATACCTAACTAAAGTTTTGTACAATACAGATGTGGGAATGATTTCTGAAAGCCAAATGATACAATTAACCACAGCAACTGAAAAACTTTTGTAGGGCAAAATCAATCCTACAGTAGGAAAAAAATTAGAAATTCTGAAAATGTGAGTAAATACATACAACAGAAATATATATTCTATAATATATAGGAAGACATTTTACAATATAGTAAAGAAAACAGATCATCTATTAGAAACATGGACACAGGTCAGGAACATATGGATGGCAGAAAACTTATGCAAGTAGCATATCCATATATATAACTGTGCCTATAATTAAAGAAATACAGATGAAAGTCAACATGATTCTTATTTTTTTCCCCATGAAACTGGTTTCCCACTGTGGATTTGGTGCACATTCCATCTACCACTGGTCTCTGTCTCAGTTATTATAAAATGGGTGACTTGGTCCCTTAGAACCCATCTTGCTTTAGAAACACTCCAAGAATCTAAGCAAAGGTTTCTGCCTGGTGAGGAGTAAATTGGTAAGAGAAAAGGAGAAACATCTTTGAGAGGGCACCAAAATGATGCAGGACACTCATGATAATGGCTGACTTGGCAAATTGCAGAGCCTCAGTTCATGGTTGACTTCTCAACTCCTGCCCAATTCTTTGATTATTATCTTTGATTCTATACTTTGGGATTTTTTTTTCTGTTATGTTTCTTTTGTTGTTGCTGTTTGGCTTTTGTTTTTGTTTTTTCAGCTGTGCCAGATGGTCACATGGGATCTTAGTTCCCCAGTGAGGGATACAGCCCATGCCCCCTGCAGTGAAAGCAGAGTCCTAACCACTGGACCACCAGGGAAGTCCCTGATTCTACACTTTGGGTTGAGAAATTCTGTTACTCTGGAATTCCTGCCATGAACTTGAAATCTGGTTCAGATCAGATGAATAGATCATGAAGCCTTTCTTTGAAAGGTTACTCGTCCTCCTACTTTATTCAACATCCTATATAAAACGGGAACAGTTATTAGGCAATGCTATTAAAATAAAAGCAGTGATTAAATACAGTAATTAAAAAACACCCTGTGGAAAGAGAAAAAACATAATATCAGGGCAGGTGGCTCCTAGCCCCAGCTCTGTCCATGACTCCTCGTGTGAACTTTGATGATACCCCTAGACATCAGTTTTCTCCTTTTCGAAATGAGAGGGTTTGTCTGGCTAATGCCCAAGGAGACTTCCAACTCCAATTCAACGGAATGTTGTGACTCTGAGCATCTGGGACTAGCTGAGAAGTTTGTGGTGTCTGTACATGACCCCTGTCACACTGGACACCCGAGGGCAGATGCACATGGCTGGCTAGAACAGAGTCTCCTCATCTAAGGAGATTCAGGACAAGGAGAGCCTAAGAAGTGGCTAAGAATGTCCAAGAATTATCAGTGACCCTGGGGTGCACACAGAGCGTTGCAGGTATGATGTCGGAGCTTCACCTCATCAAGAAGTGCTTCAGCTAGGGAACACTGTGTCTCTGGCCGGAGTGTGGTAGCACTTGAGCTAGTCCCAACTGACCGTATATTTCCTGGCTGCACTGCCCATTCTGGGAACCTCAGCGAGCGTCTCTTATTGACTTCACTAACATCATGCATTCAGAAAACTAAGATCATGGCATCTAGTCCCATCACTTCATGGCAAATAGATGGGGAAACAGTGGAAACAGTGGCAGATTTTATTTTGGGGGGTTCAAAAATCACTACAGATGGTGACTGCAGCCATGCAATTAAAAGATGCTTATTCCTTGGAAGGAAAGTTATTACCAATTTAGAGAGCATATTGAAAAGCGGAGACATTACTTTGCCAACAAAGGTCCGTCTCGTCAAGGCTATGTTTTCTCCAGTAGTCATGTATGGATATGAGAGTTGGACTACAGAGAAAGCTGAGTGTCGAAGAATTGTTTTTTAAACTGTGGTATTGGAGACTCTTGAGAGTCCCTTGGACTGCCAGGAGATCCAACCAGTCCATCCTAAAGGAAATAAGTCCTGAATATTCATTGGAAGGACTGATGTTGAAACTGAAACTCCCATACTTTGGCCACCTGTTGCAAAGAACTGACTCCTTGGAAAAGACCCTGATGCTGGAAAAGACTGAAGGCGGGAGGAGAAGGGGATGCCAGAGGATGAGATGATTGGATGGCATCACTAACGCAATGGACATGAGTTTGAGCAAACTCCGAGAGTTGGTGATAGACAGGGAGGCCTGGCGTGCTGCAGTCCATGGGGTTGCAAATAGTCGGACGTGACTGAGCGACTGAACTGAACGTCATGCAGCCCCGGAAGTTCTCACCTTTCGCATCATCCTTGTTCTCCCCTCACAACAGGCAGAGTGAAAAAGGCTTGATGAGGCAGTAGGTGGTTTAGAGAATATTGGAGCCATCCTGCGCCATCCAATTCCCTTCCTTTTTTAAAAACTTTTTTTTTTTTAAACATGTGCACATTGCTTTATTTATATTTGGCTGCACTGGGTCTTCCTTGCTGCATGCAGACTTTCTCTAGTTGCAGGGAGCAGTGGCTGTTCTCTAGTTTTGGTGCACAGGCTCAGCTGCTCAGAGGACATGGAATCTTCTCAGACTAGGATTGAATCCATGTCCCCTGCATTGGCAGGTGGATTCCTATCTGCTGCACCACTAGGGAAGTTCCAGTCCCCTTCCTTTTTACAGGTGCTTAAACTATAGGGCAGAAGCCGAGACCAGAACATAGAATGGAGAGGAGGGTGCAGAGCAGCTGCTCCAGTGCTCACAGAAGGAATGAGGTGTTTTAGACGACTTTCACATCTGGACTTCTAAGCATATATGGGAGGAGGGAGCGAGTGTCCCACCAGGTCAGTCTTGGGAGTGGGAGGCTGAGGTTCATCCCCTATAGCAGCTGGAAAGTCCGAACACTGGCTCCCCCTTGCCTTCTTTGCAGCCACCAAGTGTGCACAAGTGCTGGTTTTAAGAACCCACGCGCAAATGCTGTCACAGGTGTGAGGATTAGTGACTGTTAGAAGCAGACACAGAGAAAGGAAGAAGTGAGGATTTCTCCCAGCAGCCAATGGCTGCAACATCTCACTTCTAAGGCAGAGAAGCAGAAGAGATGCCCAAGGCTTTAGCAGTGTTGGTTGGACAAGATGTGACATCATTCTGCCCAGCGGCAGTGGGGGATGGGGGCCCCCTACTGTGATTCAGGAGTAAACAATCCTGGGACAACTATTGAAGAATTACTGTCTTAAGTGTATTAAAACACTCAGTTGCAGACTAGGGAAGACCAAGCGCCATCTAGTGTCAGAAAGCTGGAAGATAACCTGGGATTAAAATCCCACTTTAGAGGGATTTAGGGCTTCCCTTGGAGAAGGCAATGGCACCCCACTCCAGTACTCTTGCCTGGAAAATCCCATGGACAGAGGAGCCTGGTGGGCTGCAGTCCATGGGGTCGCTAAGAGTCGGACATGACTGAGTGACTTCATTTTCACTTTTCACTTTCATGCACTGGAGAAGGAAATGGCAACCCACTCCAGTGTCCTTGCCTGGAGAATCCCAGGGATGGGGGCGCCTGGTGGGCTGCCGTCTATGGGGTCGCACAGAGTCGGACACCACTGAGCAACTTTACTGGCTCACTGGTTAGAGGGACTTCCTTGGTGGTCCAGTAGCTAAGAACTCCATGCTCCCTATGCAGAGGGCCTGGGTTCAATCCCCAGTCAGGAAACTAGATTCCACATGCTGCAGCTAAAGATCCCAAGTGCTGCAACTAACACCCAGACAACAAAATAAAATAAAATGGGTAGAAAAATTATTCGGATCCATTAAAGGTGACCTTGTGAAAGAAACTACTGCTAAGAGAAACTGGTAGAAGAGAAGTCCCATAAGAGAAGGCACTTTCCAGGGACGTTACCATGGTGACCAGGGAGTGTGGCTTCTGTTTCAGAGGTGGCAACATTTGTGATGTCCCCTTTGTAACTGCCAATGTCAAGGGTCTCTGGAGTTTCATGGGGAGTATGCAGAGGGTATCTGATATTTGTTGACTGCCCACGGTATTTTGGTACCTCCCTTTCTAGTTCATACTTGAATCTTTTTTTTAATTTATTTATTTGGCTGTGTTAGATCTTTAGTTGTGGCATGGGGGAACTTTAGTTGCAGCACTCGAGCTCTTAGTTGCAGCATGTGGGATCTAGTTCCTTGACCAAGGATCAAACCCGGGGCCCCTGCATTGGGAGTATGGAGGATTAGGCCCTGAGACACCAGGGAAGTCCCCACACTTGAGTCTTGATGGACATTCTGGACCCCTGCTGTAAACACTGAACAAGTCAATGAGTCACTTTGTTTCACCCTGATACCTAGGGCTGCACCAAAATGCCTGGCAAATCTGATGCTCCTACCTGACACTTAGGTCTCCTCTGAGTGACCCTAAGCAGCAAGGACCAAAGGGCAGCCTTTCGCAGGGCAATGCAGTATTTTCATCCACAGCAGCAGCCAGTCAGGGATCACTGGTGGCTATGGTGAGTGTCCAGGACCAGAGTAAAGGTGTTGACATCACCCAGTTGTTGAGCTGTGGTTGGCTGTGAACACGTTACCTGGACACTCATTCTTACAGTGCCTGAATTATGATAATTCAGCCTGAATCCTCATAATTCCGTGTGCCAGGCTTTGCAGATTGCATTCTCAAGGGAGCAGAAACTGAGACAGAGTTAGCAGTGCAACTTTTATGGCAAAGTAACATCTGGGAAAGGGAAGGAGAGGATGCAGAACTAGGTACCAGGAGCATCACCTTACTGACCTGACTGCATCCCTGCCAGCCCCTTGGGGAAGCTCTGGAGCAAGGATTTTCCATAAGAGGGGGTCCTCCATTAGGTGGAAAAGGAAAAAGCCTTGAATGACAGCCTCACTCTGTCCCTGGCCAGCGGCTCCCCGGGCACAGTGTGATTTCAGCTCAGGTACTGGGTGTCTGAGAAGACTTGCTGTCTGTGATCAGCTAACACGCTCCTCGCGGTTGGGTGACAAGCTGCTTCTTGAAGGATCTCTGAGCTGCACACCTCCTTCTGCTCTGGGGATCCACATCTCCGTTCACACTGGGGAACAGCTCTGGTGGGCTCTCTTCCTGTAGGAAACCATAGAGGGTAGGGGTCTGTGGGGCAAACTAGAGCCCCAGCCCCTGCTACAGCTGCTTGCCATCATCATCACCCCTCCTTGTCACCCGAGTCTAGTCTCCTTGTCCTCAGCTAACATCAGAGCTACTCTCGGTGGCTTACCTGGTGGTGTGGCCCAAGCCCTCATCCATGAGTGTCACCAAACCGTTCTCAGGCCACGGTCATACACTTGTCTATTCAAGGCCATGTAGGGAAGGTGATACCAAGACATTATGCTTTTCCTTTGAGCCTCTTCACTGCTCTCCTCCAGTACTGCCAGGCCTGGCCTCTCTGAGATGCAATTCTAGTTTAGGAAAATTCCTTTCTGATTGGTTTGGCAAATGAGCTGCTTAAAAGCCTGTACTCTAAATCTCATGAGCGTTGTTTTCAGTCCCACTTGGTAATGCTGAAATATTATTCAGCCGGCTCATCCCTCACCCAGCCTTCTGATCCTCAGAACCTCGGGGCCAGGACAGCAGCCAACAAGGGAGAGAAAAGAAGCCGATCTTTGAAATATCTCAGGATCACCTTTTCTCATTCCATGGTTATTTATACCAATACACTTTATTATATTTAGTTCTGCTTCTTTCCTTTTTAAAAAGCAAAAACTAATTAAATAGCTCGTAGTCTCACTATTTTGTAATTTTTAAATAGGACTTTTATTTATTGATTAGATCTTCTACTGTTTTCCTATTCTTGATTTTAGAAATTTTATGGTTTTATCTCTATTATTATTTTCCTTTTAGTTGTCCTTTGGTTTACTCTGTCCTTTTTTAGGTCTTTGTATAAAATTCTTGATTTTTCCCCAATATTTCATTCTATTATTCATATATATATATAAATGTTATCCAGCCATTAAAAAATAAGACAATCTTGCCATTTGTGACAACAAGATGGATCCTGAGGACACTAGGCTGGGTGAAATCAGTCAGAGACGACAAACAACATGTACATGGTTACATTTATTGCGGCGTCTGTCACAATAGCCAAGGTATGGAAACAATCTAAGTGCCCATAGCAGATGAATGGATAAAGAAGATGTGATACATATAGACAGACACATATAAAGGAATATTATTCAGCCATGAAAAAGAAGGAAAGCTTGCCATTTACAACAATATGGATGGACCTTGAACAAATTATGCTGAGTAAGATAAGTCAGACAAAGACGAGTTTATATGATATTACTTATATACGAAATCTAAAAAAGCCACATGCATATAAAATAGAGAAAAATGGTAGTTCTAGGGTATGGGGATGTGTGAGATAGATTATGTAAGGGTACAAATTTGTAAAGAGTGGGAAATTAGTCCTAAAGATCTAATCCACAGTTGACTGAATATGTACAATAATATTGTACTATGATCTTTAAATTTGCTGACACTAGAACTTATTTCATCTACTAAAAAAAAGATAATTATGTAACATGATGGAAGCACTAATTATCAATACAACGGCAATCATATTTCAATATATGTGTATCAAGTTAATATGTGGCACACCTTAAATTTACAATGCTATGTGTCAAATATATTTCCACTAAAATGAATGTAAAAGGAGAAGCTGTGACAAGGCAATTAATTAAATGAATCAGAACAGCTCAATAGAAAAGGGAACAAGGACATGAAAAGGCAGTTCATGGAGGGGGAGAAAGTGTTAACTAATACCTGAATCGATATGAAAGATGTATCATCTCATTGATTTTGAAATGCCAGTTCAAAAAACATTGTTTCCATTGCATTTTACTGAAATATATCTGATTCACTAACAACTTTGGGCAGTTCTTTTCCTCCTCTGGGTTTTAGTTCTATCAACTGTAGAGACTGTCGCCAAGGGCTCCATCAGTCCCTTACACAATGAAAGAGGCTGAAAGATTCTACAGGAGCTGTTGTTCTAAATATTGTGAAAGTAGAAAACCCTACTTTTCTAGTTGAGATCATTGAAAAGGAAGAATAAAGGAGAGCCAAAGACCCCATTGAGAATAATTGCCTTGACATTGAGGATAGCTGATTTGACAGATTTGTAGAGGATCATCTCAGCCAAACTGCTCCCATATGCACCATTTTCTCCATTTCTGTACGTTTCCATCAACATATTTCTGTGTACTGTTCCATCACTCAAGAATATTGATCTCATTGTAGGGACTAACCTGCACGAAAAAGATTACGCAGTACTGACAATACGACCAAGAAGTTAGTTCTACATCTTGGTTGTGGACCCAGCTGGAGAGCACTCTATGACTTTGGAGAGCCCTTCATCTTCCTCTCTGAGCCTCAGGTTTTTCAAGTTTAAGTAAAGAAGTCATTCATGATCATCTCAAAGTGTACTGTCTGTTCTAACTAGATGGAAGGCTGTGTGATCAGGGAAGCTGCCAAGAGCTGATAAACATTGGGTGCATGTTTTTGATACCGAGGACTGGCACCCCGAGATGAATGACACATGCCCAGTGGGAAGAGAGCATCCCTGGTCCTGTTCTGGATAGAGCATCAGAAGCACTTAGAGTTTCTGTAACCTTTGAGTGATGCTCAGCTGTTCTGCCTCAGGGATAACCATGAAACCTCAGAGACGGACAGAAGGCTCCCAGCCTCTGTTGGGCGCTCAAGGGTGGTGGATGCTAGCTCCAGCAGGTGGAAGTAGGGAGCAAGAATGAGTCCTCCCACTGGCACTGAACATTTGATGTTTATTCTTCTCAAGCTACTGTGTGTAGCTCAAAGGACTGTGTGTGTGTGTGTGTGTGTGTGTGTGTGTGTGTGTGTGTGTGACCTTAACAGTGCCTAGAAGTCACAAATCCACTTTCTGACCTTCCCCCTGACTTCCTGCCCAGAGTTATTCACATGTCGAGTATGCCTATATTAGGTTCTAGGTTATTTGGAGTTTTAGTGCAAAGAACTTGAAAACCTCCACCTGCTCTGGCCTTCTCTTTCGCAGATGGTATCAGTGAGGTTCAGAGAGTATGTAGAACTTCTCTGAGTCTAAGTGGATTGGGCACAGTACTGCCTGCTTCTGAATCCAGCAAGGACAGAGAATAGCAGGTACTTGGAAGGAATATGAGGCTGGATGTCTGAATAGGAATGAAAAGACTCTCTTCTCTGCCCAAGTTCAGGCTCCCAAGTGAGCAGAACCTGGTCCAAATAGGGACATGGAACCGATGGATACTTGGTCCAGAGTCATGTCGCCTCAAATGGGTCCCTTATCATGCTGTGAATCCCTCATTTCTTTGAGTGAATAAATCCCCCTTAACACTACAAATGATTTAAAAATGTCACTGGGCTCCAGGTGTCAGAAGACAAATGTTCAGGCATTAGTCAGAATCAGAGAAATTTGCATTTGCAAGAATTTAATCAAATCAGCAAGTTCCAAAGTTAGGTAGAATGAACATTGGTCTAGGAGACAGGGAATCAGGTCTTGGTGGCCCTGATTTGCTGAGTGAAATTGGTAAAAGCATTTCTTCCTAAACTTCTCCTTGTACAACTGATATAAAGCAAAAGGGGAAAGCACATCTACCCAGACTTTTCTTCTTTATATAATTTTATTTATTTATTTATTTTTGGCTGTGATGAGTCTTCATTGCTGTGCATAGGCTTTTCTCTAGTTTGTCTACCCTCTAGTTGCAGTGTGCAGGCTTTTCTTTGCAGTGGCTTCTCTTGTTGCAGAGCATGGGCTCCGGCGCACACAGGCAGCTTGTGGGCCTATTTGCCCCATGGTATATGGGTTCCTAGATCTCAGACCAGGGATCAAACCCATGTCCTTTGCACTGGCAGGTGGACCCAACTGAACCACCAAGTAAGTCCCCTCTACAGACATTTTATTGTCCCTAACCCCTTGCTTCATCATCTTTTGAGCTATTTAAAATCCTAAAAGATGATTCTCGAGAGTTCCTTGGACAGCGAGGAGATAAAACCAGTCAATCCTAAAGTCAATGCTGAAGCTGAAGCTCCAATGCTTTGGCTACCTGATGCGAAGAACTGACTCATTGGAAAAGACCCTGATGCTGGGAAAGACTGAAGGCGGGAGGAGAAGGGGACGACAGAGGATGAGATGGTTGGATAGCATCACTAACTCAATGGACATGAGTTTCAGGAAACTCTAGGAAATGGTTAAGGACGAGGAAGCCTGGCTTGCTGCAGTCAATGGGCTCACAAAGAGTCAGACATGACTGAGTGACTGAATGACTGGACAGCAATAACAACCACCACTTCCTTGGACTGTTTTGTTAATCTGGTGCCAGAATCACCAAGGGACCAGCTGTGCAGGGGCAAAACTATTGCATCTTTGAAAGTTGCTATGAAAGTAGAGCTTTAATGTTCTCACCATAACAACAACAACAACAATAAAATAGCCAGTACCCGAGGAGAAGGATTTGTTAACTATTCTTATTGTGGTAAATATTTTGCTGTGTATACATATATCAAATCACCAGGTTATACACCTTAAACTTATACAATGTTATATGTCACTTTTATCTCAATAAAACGGAGGAAAGAGAACAAATGAAAGGGGTAAATATTTCTGTCTTCACCATACAGAATCTTCACATTCTGGAGCATGTTAATTATTTATGCAAGACTTTTTTATTTGCTACATGAACACTTGTTTACATTTCTTTTTTAAAGTTCTGCCTTCTCTCATTAATTTGTTGAGAGTTTAATTGCGTTGATATTAGTATTGGGAATTTTTTTTCCATTTTCTGATTATTGCTAGTTTATAATAAAAATAGGATTCATGGGAGTTCCCTGGGGGTCCAGTTAGGACTTACTGCTTTCACTGCCGTGGGCTGGGCATGGGTTGGTTCAGTCCCTGGTTGGGGGACTGAGATTCCATAAGCTGCGTGGTGCAGCCAAAAACTTAAAAATAAAACAGGATTTAGTTGTGCCCTTATGTTCATATAGCCCTATTCAAGTAGCTAATACATGGAAGCATCCTAAATGTCCATCAACAGATGAACAAAAACAAAAACAAATGGATGGACAAAGAAGGTATGACATATACACAATGGAGTACTATTCAACCATAAAGAAGAATTAAATAATGCCATTGATAGCAACATGGGTGAACCTAGAGATTATCACACTAAATGAAGTAAGTCAGAAAGGGAAAGGCAAATACTATATGATATCACTTAGATGTGGAATCTAAAATATGACAAAAATGACCTTATCTATGAAACAGAAAGACTCACAGACATAGAGAACAGACTTGTGGTTACAAGGGGGTGGAGGTGGGGAGGGATGGATTGGGAGTTTGGGACTAGTAGGTGCAAACTATAATATATAGAGTGAATGAACAACAAGTCTCTCTTGTATAGCACAGGGCAATATCTTGTGATAAACCATAATGGAAAAGTATATGAAAAAGAATGTGTATGGATATTTATAACTGAATCTCTTTGCTGTACAAAAGAAATGAACACAACATTGTAAATCATTATACTTCAATAAAAATTTGGAAAACTAGGACTTATCATCACTTACTAGCTCTGTGTCTTTGGGTGATTAATGACGCTTTCATGACTTCAATCTTTTTTTTTTTTTTTTTGGCTGTGCTGTGTGGCTTGCAGGATTTCAGTTCCCTGATTGAGGATCAAAGCCACACCCTCTGCACTGGAAGTGCAGAGTCTGACCCATTGCATTGCCAGGGAAGTCCCATGGTTTCAATTTTTAAACAAAATTAAAGAGGTGTATTAGACCCATCTGAGGGAGTTCCAATGAGAACTAAGACAATACTTATGACATGTTTAGTACAAGATCTGGAGGAGACAAAATGCTAAAACAGAAACCATTCTTACCCAGTGGTGTATTATGTTTCTTGGGCCAGAAGTTTAGGCACTGCTCTTGTCTGTGCTCCAAGATGAGTGGTCCAGTCCATCTCCTGGAGAATCAGAGGGGAGCCTTGGCTCCTGGGGGGTGGCTAAGGGACACTGGGCTCTCTGTTCTCTCACCCCCAACAAAGCCTCTGCTCCCCACCTCCCCTCTAGCAGAGCCCAGCACATGTACATAAAGAAGAGATGTTTCAGCCCCAGAATAAAAGGGCTGAACTGACATTCATTACTAGACTTCCAGAATATTTCACCCAACCCCCCTCAAACTGAATAGACAAAACTGAGGCTCAGAGAGAGAAAGAGGTTTATCTGCAGTCATCGAGCAAGTTGGGAGGAGCCTAGAGCTAGAACCCAGGTCTCCTGACTCCCAAGTGGGGTGCCCACTTCACCCCAATGCCCCTCCCACTTCTTCCTGGAGAACTCCATTGCACAAGGGCAGTGGGGCAGGTGAGCCAACAGCAGAGCCATGAGGTCATCCAAGGTTACCCAACATACACCCTCCTTCACTCCTTCACCTGCCTTCACTCCTCCAGTCTGCTCTTCCCCAACTTGTATGTCCCCAGAGAACTTTATTCAGCAATCAAACAGAAGGATCAGTGTGTCTTGCCTTCTCATTCACATCTTGAAATAGAAAGCTGGGAGAGGATATTGCTTCACCCAAAGGAATTATGTGTTATTAGAGGTCATCTCAGGCATGAACAGGTGAAATGCTTCGTGAGCAGGTATTTCCTGGTATCTGTCTTTCTGTCTTCTTGGAGGACACAGATTCATGGGAAACATTAAGGAAGGGGAGGGGGGAGTCAGAGGTTTAGCTGGGAAGGCTGGTTGGTCACACCGGCAGGGTTGATCATAACCAGGTCAGAAGTGGAGGTCAATGGGAAGGTTTGAGGGTTTATTTCCCTGGTCTGAGGCCAGAGGCAAAATGTCTAGGTTTCCATTCCCTGGTGAAATGGAGGCTGCGGTTCTTGGGTTGATTTTTGGATTTCTTCAGTGAACTCTAGGAATAAGCCTCTTGTTCCTGCCCCTGCTCTCCTTCACACCCCAAGAACATCTGCCATGGGTCCCGCTCCACTCTCCACTGGGGACAGGAAGTCCCAAACCCGCACCCATCTCCCCAGAGCTCTCAGGAGCCCAGAAGTCACAGAAGCCAGAAACAAATGGAGTCGAAAGCAGTCTTTTATTGGAAAGTTCATGAGGGAGGCAGTCCATGCTCAAGCCTGGGCCTCCTGGATGAGAGAAGAAGGGGTAGTGTGGGAGAGGGTCATGCTACAGGCACCAGGGCCTACATCCCTGGGCACTTCACAGGTGCAGCAAGAACAGACTCTACCTGGTAGAAGAAAAGAGAATCGGAAATGTGAGTCAGCAGGTGAAAGACTCAGAGGCAGTGAGAGGCAGGACCAAGTCCACATGTCATCCTTCTCAGGACCCCAGTTATAGCCTCTGAGATCCCTCAGTCTCTCCATCACCTCCCCATGTCCTTTCCCCCACTAGCCTAGGATCACTCTCCACCAGTCAGCCTCTTTGTGCCCTCACAGGTCACCTTTTCCTCCACCCAGTTCTCACCTCACCGGGGATCCATACAGGTCATCCCACAAGAGCCTTCACAGCACTTCTTGGCCCCTGGGCACTGAGCATCTCTCAGACACCGGTTAGGGGGATTCATCATGGCACACCGGATCAGAACCCTGGGGCAGGAGCCACGCTTAGTGAAGAATGGATTTCTGACTTGGCCTTGTTCTTTGACTGGATCTTGACCTTTGACTGGATCTTGACCTTTGACTGGATCTTGTCCTTTGACTGGATCTTGACCTTTGACTGGATCTTGTCCTTTGACTGGATCTTGACCTTTGACTGGATCTTGTCCTTTGACTGGATCTTGTCCTTTGACTGGATCTTGACCTATGACTGGATCTTGACCTTTGACTGGACCTTGACCTTTGACTGGATCTTGACCTTTGACTGGACCTTGACCTTTCACTGGATCTGGTCTTTTGACAGGATATTGACTATTTATTGGACCCTTTCCCTTGACTAATACATTTCTTTTCCTAGTGTCTTGACCTTTTGGATGACCTGTTGAAAGAAATATCCCTACTATTACTAATATTTAGACCAGCATGCCCGCTTCAACTCTCTAGTCTTTCCTCCAGGTCCAGCCATTGCTCACTGCAGTGTCCCTTAAGCTGAGGGACACTGAGACAGAGCAGGCTCACTAGGGCTAGCTGGGGTCTAAACTCTTGGATGGGTGTTCCCTGGGCTTTGGGGAAAAGGTCCATAGGACCAGGTTTCCTTTGGGTGTCCATTTCTTCCCCTCACCCTCCATTCTGGGTCCTGGGGCCCTCATGAGGATATGCCAGGGAGGAGTGACTTTCAGGAGATGAGGATACATTGTCATCTTTGAGGAAACTTGGTGGAAAGGCAAGGAGCTTTGAGACACATGCCAGGAGACCTGAGCTCCTGCCTGGCTCTGGAGACTGCCCTGACAATTCCTCACCTCACTCTAGGTCTCAGTGTCCTGCTTTGGAAAACAGAGGTCTTCAGACTCCATGATTTCTGAGGCCCTGTTAGTCCTTAACCTCCCCTTACAGGACTGATGACTCAGGTGCTTTGATGGAGCAGACAGGCAGGGAAGAGACACCACCCATGGCCCAGATTCTTGGGGCTCCTCACTTCATTGCATGTTCTGTCCAAGTATCAGTGCTTGAGGCCAAGGTCATGTTACAACACTCCTTTCACAAACAGCCCTGATTTCTCAGTCCTGGGGCAGAATGTCCATGGAGCCTAGTGGGCAACTTCCTACTTCTCTGGATACACTCAAAACCTGCTGTCCAGGATAAACAGTAGGCTCCAGCTCCTCATGCTGCCCCTTGTCAAGACCTAGGCTGCAGCCAACAACCTCTCCTGAACCCAAGCCAGCCTCACTCACGCCACTTGTCCACTCACCTCTTACGACAGCTGCCTCTGCCACTAGCGTCCCAAGGACAAGAAGTACCACCACCTGGACCAAGAAGCTTCTGGTCTTCATGTTGTCGGGAAGGTGTATGACTGAGAGCTGAAGCTAAGCCTAGTTTTATGCAGTTTCACCTTGGCCAGGTGCCAAGGGTGGGTCTGTGGTTTCACAAGGGATAAGACTTAAATTTTCTTAGTTATACCAGGAAATATCCACCCTCATCCTGGGAGGGACCTTGGGCCCTTCCCCAGGGATTACCCACAGGCAGAAATGGTGGGTGTTACATCATTTCTAGTAGCCCCAAGAGCTATCTCACATTCTCACAAAGAAGTAGGGCTGGCTGGTCTGTAGGCACCATCATGACCAAATTCTTTATACTTAGAGTGTATAAAGCCCAAAGAAGAGAGAGGAATCACCCACAGTCATTCAATAAGTCAGTGGTAGGTCCGGTGAATTGTTTTCATATCCAAGGTGTTCCCCCATTACTTCCAGCTCCTGCAAGCCCCACCCAGACCTACCCTAACAATTTACCCTTCCCAGCATCAAGCTAGGCTTTCCTTTCATTCTCCCCTTGATCCCAAGAAAAACTCTCAGAGGCAAATTTGCCTTGAAAGTTTAATGACTAATCATTATACTTTTCCATTTCACAGGCAGTCTCTGAAATGCACCAAGAAAGTAATAGGAAGATGGCATTCGACATCTGGAGTGGCATGATGCTCTTGAAATCACAGTAAGAAGAGAGGAAACATCCAGAAAGGGAAGAAAATAAAAATCATTTATAAGGTGGAATCTACAGCACACACATCCAATATGACTTCTTCCTTTTCAGAACAGGCACTCTGTTTCTTCTGAAGGACTCCTCTTTCTTTGTACCATCAACTTAGGAATCTAATGGAGACTGTTGATCATGAAAGTCTGACACCCAGTCACAGATTGGGGTGTGTGTGTGTATGTGGTCAGTTGACATCCTTTATTTAAATGGACACTAAGGGGAAGTCCCTCCTTTTGGTGAAGGTAGGAGAGATGAGCCTGGGAACTCCTGAAACTATGGTTCCAGTCTGGGAGAAGGGCAACTATTTGAGAAAAATAAACTTAATTCAGTTAGAAAAGTAGAGAAATGATGGTAAGAGACGCTTTGGAAGGGACTAAACTTTGGAAGCCAGCACTTCATTCCCCTCTACCTTGAGAGCAATTCTTCCCACACCTTTCCCATAGTTCAGTTATAACCCAATAAACTGCCTAAGCTAGTCTGAGTTGGTATTTTGTCACTGTTGTCATAGTTCAGAGTAATAAAATGAATACAGAGAAGTTAGGTGTTGTCAGGAACAGAACCTGAAGTGTGGAAATAACAGTTGAGTTCTGGGTGAGATAGGGATGAAAGGAAACTAAGTATTTTATAGCCAAACAATTGTTTAAATCTCCATTCTTTGTCTCTTTGGACTCAGACCTCATCATGCCCACCAATGCTGTTGAAACATTAAGGAGCTATAATAAATGCAAGACATTGGAGTTGGCAGGCTACTTAAAAAAAAATGCTCATCACAAAATGAATTATACAAACAAAAAAAGTGTGTACAACTTATATTCTTTAAAGAATTAAAACATTAAAATGGCAGCCTGCACTCACCTATCAGGTAAAAAAAGGAGACTATTTCCTGTATATATGCCCTATGAACATTTACTCCTCACCAATTTCTTCCCTCTCCATGTTTCACAGAGGTAATCACTATATTGGATTTTCTAATTTTCTGTTAACTCAAGCATCTTGCCCATTTCTAGCTGGGTTGTCTACCTTTTTCTCATTGTTTTGTAGAGAGAAGAAACTCTCACTCATTACTAGTGAGAATGTATATTTATGCAACCTATTTGAAAAGAAATTTGGCATCAGCTAGTAAAATTAAACATGAGCAAAATCTTTTAGATTTTTAGCAATCTGATGAGTGAAAAGTGATACACTGCTGAAGTTTTTAGTTAGCATTTCTCTATTTCAAGCATTTTTCATACCTTAAAAGCCACTTATATTTCTTTATCTGAAAACTTCACTTCTTTTATTTCTTTTGCTCATTTTCCTATACAGTCATTAGCTTTTTCTTCTCAATTTCTAAGCACTCCTTACATATTATAAAGGTCTTTATCTGTGATAAGGTTTGCAAGTAAAAATTTTAACCCATTCTTAGACCTGCTCAAAACACCTCAGGGTGGCACCCTTTTCTCCTCTTTTCTAGAGATTGCCTACTGTTGTTTGGCTATTTTTGCTCTGACTTTTGCATTTCTGCTTCATGATAGCCTTAAATTGGTGAAATTGGTTCATTAACCTTTTTTCAATTTGTGTGCCAAAAAAATCTTAACGATACAAATGAATCATAGAAAAAAATAACTTTCTAAACTGAAACTGACACAAGAAAAAGTAGAAAATCTGAATAATACTGTAATCATTACAAAGATGGAAACAACAGTCAACAATATTTAACCAAATTAAAGCATCAGGATTAGACCTCTTCATAAGCATATTCTATAAGGCAATCAAGGAACAACTAATTCTAATATGACATAAATAAAAATAAGAAACAATTCTCAGTTTGTTATGTTTTATGAAGTAAACATAATCTTGATACCAGCAGTTAATAAGAACTTGTGTCAATTATATGTCAATAAAGCTGTTTAAAAATAAAATTATCAAAAAAGATTCTATGAAAAAGGGAGATTTTAGCAAATCTCACTCATAGAACATAGATTCATGAACATAAAAATCAACTATGTTCATAAAATTCCAAGCAAATCTACATATAATTGTTAGACTCAGTGAGAGTTTATCATGACAGATGCATGCAAAGAAAGTGCACAAAAATCAATGGTACTATATACATCAACTATATACTATATACTAATGGTACTACATACAAATCAGCAAATGAAATTTTAATAATTTTTATAATCATATAAAATATGAAGAGCTTATAAATACATGTAATAAATTTTGTGCAGAATCACTACAGAGAAAACTATAAAACTTTAGTGAGAGACATTTTGTAACACTCCCAAATAAGATATGTATACCACGTTCATGGATCAGAAGACTCAATATGATAAGCATGCCAATTCTTTTCAAATTGATTTTTAGTCTCAATGCACTCAAATCCCCAGAAAAGTTTTCATAAAAGTAAACCAAGAGAAGCTTGGCAATGCAATTCTGAAATGCATACAAAAAATGCAAAAGGCAAGATAGCCAAAATACTCTTGAATAAGGCTAATTTAATAAGACTTGATGTAGGAGATATCAAGCTTTATTTTAAAGCCACAATAATTTTGATAAAGTGGTATTACAACAACCATAGATAGGTATGCAAATGAAACAGAATAGAGAGTCCTCAGACAGATGACTGCACATAATGAGAGTATGTTCCTAACTTGGCTATTGTAAACAAATATCGCGACAGTCATATTAAGAAAGCTGCACATCTTAATATTAATACACATTCCCTAAGTGGCTGAAGGAGGATTCAGGTTAAGAAGGTAGGATAGAAGGAAGAAGAAGAAAAATAAATCATGTCAATTTACCAAAAAACTCATCATGTCTCATGGGATCCTATTACATTTATAAGTATATTGCCAAAAAATGAATATCACTAGATCTCTGTTTACTGTCTTCCAGTGATGTCCATGAAATCTTACCAACAGAAAAAAAAAGTTGGAGAGTACTATATGGGTTTTGATAATACTTCAGTTGAACATAGAACTCCTGTATATGAAAATACTTCTGTTTGAAAAAGGATAAGTGTTTGAAGAATAGCAACTGCTGTGAATACTGGTTACATGATGATGATGATGATGGGAGTGGAAAGGGGAGAAGCATAAGTAGCTATGCCTTTATCCATTTTAGTTTCTAATATTTTTCTTGTTACAGTTGTTGATGAAGGCTCAGGTAACAATTAAGAAGAAAGAGAATTTTATTTGAACCAGACTGAGGATTATAACCCGGAAGAGAGACTCTCAGAAAGCTCTGAGAAACTGTTCCGCCAGGTGCAAGTTGAAGGCACAGTCATATACATTTTTGAGACAAAGGATCATACATCAAAATGACATACTGATATTTTATACAAAGTTCACCGAGGGCACAGTGCACGTAAGCTCATATAAAGAGAGTAGGAAGTCCAGGATCCTCTGCAGAGTTGGGAAACAATACTATCCTTTCAAGAAATTATATTGCTAATGTCAAAAGAAAAGGGAAAATGTTATCTTTATGGTCAAGCAGACACTCCTGTCTTCGAGAAAGTTTGTTTAATATGTAATGCAGGCGCACACTACACATTAGAGAGGGAGGGAAGAGGCCCAAACGGATGCAGAGGGAGAGTTTTATGTTTTTTTCTTATCCTGCCTGTAAATATGAATTTTATTTCATCACAGCAAAAATCACTACTCTTATGATCTGAACATATCAAATAAAGAAAATTAAAATTCATAATTTGTGGTTGTTGTTTAGTTGCTAAGTTGTGTCCAACTCTTTTGCAACCTCATGGACTGTAGCCTGTCAGGCTCCTCAGTCCATGGGATTTCTCAGGCAAGAATACTGGGGAGGGTTGCCATTTCCTTCTCCAGGGGATCTTTCCGACCCAGGGAGAAACTCACATCTCCTGCATTGGCAGGCAGATTCCTTACCACTGAGCCACCAAAATTCATTATAGGTTAGAACAAAGCACTCAAGTAATCGCGTGATTGGAGAAAACAGGGTAATTGAGAGTTGCATCTAAAGAAATGATTATATATACATATAATCATTAATGTAAGTGTTATAAAGAGATGTTTAAAATATGTCATAATGTAAAAATAAAATAGTGCATGAATCAGAGGCAGTCAAAAGAAATCATTCCAGGTAGCTCAAGCAGAAAAAGAATTTCAGCTATTGTATGAGCATGTCTCACTGTAAGAACCCGAATCACGTGTGAAATCCTGGATATGAAAGAGTCTGGGAAAAGATAGGCATTTGATTTACAACCCCTGCAGGAAGGCATTCTGGGAGCAGCTGAAACGCCTGTAGATGGAGACACTACGCAGTACCTGCCATACCCCAGCTCCCTCCCATACTTACACTTCCCATTAGAAAATATTCACCTCTCAGAAGACAAAGGGCCCCCCTTGAGTGGGAGCTGAAGTGAGTGGGTCTGAGAATAAGCAAGGCAGGACACAAGTGCTGGGAGATATGAATAAAATAAAGAGAGAAGAATACAAGGTATTTATGAGGAAGGTTGTTACCTTGCGATGCTGGAGTAACATCTCACAGTGGCCAGAGCTGATGGTGGGAGCCCTTCTCTTTCAGACAAATACCTAAGAAAGAGAAGTCCAGGGAAGTATTAGGAAAACTGCAACAGAGGGAGCCCTTGAGCTAAATAAAGAAACCTATTACTTCGAACTCTTCCCACTCAATTAAGATGCTCCTTTCAAAAGCTAGTCCCCTGACACTGATTTTAAAATAAGAAAGAAATTTGGAAATTTAAAGAAATCATATAGGCTCTATAAAGAGATTCCTTTTTAAAAAAACAGAAACAAGAAGCAACCCTTAAAAGCATTTGAAAGAGTTTTAAAATCCCCAGTAAAATGTCACCAGAAAGCTGAGAAAAAATTATATTCTAAAATAGATTTTTAAAACTAGTGAAGCAAATTAAAGTTATGAGAAGAAGTGAAAGTTGCTCAGCTGTGTCCGACTCTGCCACCCCATGGATTGTAGCCCACCAAGCTTCTTTGTCCATGGCAAAAATACTGGAGTGGATAGCTGTTCCCTTAACTAGGGGATCTTCCGACCCAGGGATTGAGCCCAGGTCTCCCACATTGAAGGCAGATTCTTTACCGTCTGAGCCACCAGGGAAGCCCAAAGGTATGAGGAGCCATCATAAAATGGAAATACAGAAACTCAAAAAAGAGATAGCAAGGTAACAAGAAGATGTGAAATAGAATCTGATGGAGAGAAGAGAAATTGAAGAAAAGGACAAAAATATTTCATAAATAAGGACTAAATAAAGTAAGGAATAAAAAGAAAAACATAAGAAAAGCATATAACATAAAATAAAAATTAAAAAGTACCTTAAAAACATAGTCTTAAATATTAAAAAGTCAATGAAGATCTACCAGACACAAAAATCAAGTCCTACCAGGAAGAAAACCAAGTAAATAAAATAAAAGAATTATTTAAAACTATAATTGAGGAAAATATTTCTGAAATAAAAGATTTCAGTCTACACATTAAAACCTCATAGTACAGTGAACATAAGATGAATGCAAGTAAAAATTGTGATCTTTCAAGATAAAAATAGAAGCCTTCAGGAGACCAACACTCCCTCCTCCAACTAAAAAAGAAACAAAATCTTAAAAAATCAGGTTGTAAGACAGCAATACTCAACGCCAGAAAATAATGAAGCAAAATTTAGACACTCTAGAGAAGAAAATATGCACTGAGGATTTTTGTACAACTAATTAGACCTTGACCTAAATATAAGAATACATTTCTAAATGGTCAAGAACTCAAGAAATATTGTTTCTGAGAACTTTCCTGGGGAGTTTCCAAGAGACAAGATTTATTCAATCAAGAAACATTTGCAGGAATTAGCAACATAATTATTACTTAGTATTGAACATTTTAATTGTGGAATTAAGTCTGATGAAGAAGTAATAAATAGTATGTAAATATGACCTTCTGTGATAATGTATATAGCAAAACTTCCATCAGATAGGAGGATGAGGGAGAGAGGTAGATCAAAGAATAAGCCCTCTGACTGCTATATATATAATAGCTTCAAGTCAAAGGATATTTAAAACACATAAGATTCAACAAAATTAAAAACTTGTACATCAAAGGATCCTATCAAGATAGTGAGAAGATCCTGCTGAGAAGAAAAAACAAACCAGGTCTCTGATAAGGGCCTATGAACCAGACTATACAAAGATCTCTCGCAACTCCACGTTAAAAAGATGAACAGTCCAATTTAAAAACAGGCAAAGAACTTAGACATTTCTCTGAAGATACACAAGTCGCCAGTGAGCACCAGGAAAAGATGCTCAACATCATTAGTCATTAGTAAAAAGTGAAGTTGTTCAGTCGTGTCCAACTCTTTGCAACCCCATGGACTGTAGCCTATTGGGCTCCTCAGTCCATGGGATTTTCAGGGCAAGGGCAAGGGTTGCCATTTCCTTCTCCATCATTAGTCATTAGGCAGATGAAAATCAAAATCACAAGATACCACTTCATACCCAATAGTGTGACTATAAGAAAAAAAGTTTAATGGAAAATGGCATGCATCGGCCAGGAGGTGAAGAAATTGGAGCCCTTGTACTGGGGAGAAGGTAAAATAGTGCCAACTCTGTGGAAAACATCCTGACAGTTCCTCCAAAAGATCAGTGTAGAATTACCAGATGACTCAGCAATTCCACTCCCAGATGTCTATGTAAAAGAACTGAAAACAGGAAGTTCCAGTCCACGACTGAAACATAGGAGGCTCCTTGACTCACCTCCACCCCTGGTCACACAAAGTTGACAGCTGCACACAAAGCCATTGAAAGAAATCCAGTAATGAGCTGAGCCAGTGCTACATATTGGGCAAGCAAGAAAATACTCACATTGGAGAGGGGCTTGGCACACCCTCAAGCCATGAAGAACAAAGAAGGCGGCTTGGACAATTACAAGGGTTCGAGACACAACCAAGAGCTGGGGAGGGTGGGACGATGAGGTTAAACTCCTACACGTGGCCACGTGGTCAAGACTGGAAGACCTGGCTGTTTTATCTAATGCCCAGAAGCCAATACAGACAGTGGGAGAAAATGAAGTCTCCACACTGGGTCTCCCACATTTTCCCCACACCTGCAGGCAGCTCCCTACTGGGCACACCCACTTTCACCCCAGACTCCAACCCGGACCACTGACCCTCAGCTCTGCTAGCCCTGCCATCTCACCAGGACTCCCAGCATCTCGTTATGCCCCAGGAAATTCAGAAAGTGTTTCTGCAACAGTTTACTTGGAGGTCCTTGCTCTTTAGGCATCTCTCCTGTTGGAGTCTGAGATTCAGCTCCACTGGCAGGCACTCCATCTGCCTGGATGGCACAGTAACCTCCTTCCTGTGATCTCTTTTGAGAAATAAATGATAAGGCAAAACACCCCGAGTCTCTGATATGTTAGAATAATTTAGTGGCATGAGCAGTCTCCTCTCAGTTCAGTACAGTTCAGTCGCTCAGTCGTGTCCGACTGTCTGCGACCCCATGGACTGCAGCATGCCAGGCCTCCCTATTCACCACCAACTCCTGGAGTTTACCCAAACTCATGTTCATCGAGTCGGTGATGCCATCCAGCCATCTCATCCTCTGTCGTCCCCTTCTCCTCCTGCCTTAAATCTTCCCCAGCATCAAGGACTTTTCAAATTAGTCAGTTTTTTGCATCAGGTGGCCAAAGTATTGGAGTTTCAGCTTCAACATCAGTCCTTCCAATGAACACTCAGGACTGATCTCCTTAGGATGGATTGGTTGGATCTCCTTGCAGTCCAAGGGACTCTTAAGAGTCTTCTCCAACACCACAGTTCAAGAGCATCAATTCTTTATCGCTCAGCTTTCTTTATGGTCCAACTCTCACATCCATACATGACTACTGGAAAAACCATAGCCTTGACTATATAGACCTTGATTGGCAAACTAATGTCTCTGCTTTTTAATATGCTGTCTAGGTTGGTCATAACTTTCCTTCCAAGGAGTAAGCATCTTTTAATTTCATGGCTGCAGTCACCATCTGCAGTGATTTTGGAGCCCAAGAAAATAAAGTCTGACACTGTTTCTCCATCTATTTGCCATGACGTGATGGGACCGGATGCCATGATCTTAGTTTTCTGAATGTTGAGCTTTAAACCAACTTTTTCACTCTCCTCTTTCACTTTCATCAAGAGGATCTTTAGTTCTTTTTCACTTTCTGCCATAAGGGTGGTGTCATATGCATATCTGAGGTTATTGATATTTCTCCTGGAAATCTTGATTCCAGCTTGTGCTTCATCTAGCCCAGCATTTCTCTAGACACTAATAATTTGGTAGGGCAGATTTATGGGGTGGAAGGAACCTACAGTGGAAAGGGGACTTTCCTAGACAGACCCCAAAGACCTCATGGCTCTGCTGTCCATGCACTGGTCTCGCAGTCCTGTTCCAAGGAGGTGCCAGGGAAGTTCAAGTTCCTGGGAGGAGATACTCTGAGTGACTTCCAGAACAATGGCCTGGAAGTCAGTCTCAGCTTTGCCCCGAACTTGCTGTGTGACTTCAGGAAAATAACTCTCCTTCTCTGAACTTCAGTTTGGGATTTAGATTTTTATTGAACTTGCTTGTGAGCAACAGCCAAGTAGTCTGTGTAGTTTGTAATCAGGAATAAAAATCAGCCTCATAAAAATTTCCTTCTAAATAAAGCTGCCAAGGGGATGCCAGAATTCCCAAAGTCACATCAGATCATGAACTACAGGGCCCCTCTTTTTCTGAGAGCTTAGAAGACAGCATGAGGTTAAACCCCAGGGAGCACTTCCTGACTGTGAGGGTTGTCCTGGACTGGAACATTCTCTTCCTTTCTCAGGGTCAGAGGAGGTATTGCCTTACTTCTGAGAACAGGATGGGGATCATGGAGAAGCGATGTTCCCATGGAGAAGACGTTCCAACCTAGTTAAGAATTAACTGTGTCCTTGAGCCAGGCCCCTCCCATCTACAGCCGACTGTTTCCTCATCTTTCAGATGGGAGGGCAGGGAGGATGGGCCCTGATCTCCTCTCATGCTGGTGAGTTACTCAGGTTCAGTACATTTCTGCTTGGGGCCCCTTAGGACTCTGAGCTCCACTTGTCTCTCTTCCACCAAACACAGGAGCCAGATGACCTGAAATCCAAGGAGGTGGGTGGCCTTGGCTGAGATGACCTTTAGCTCAGGATCCCTTAGGGCCAGGGAAGGGGTCCCAGAGGCCACCTTCATCCTCTGTGACCAGCCACCACAGCCAAACCTAAAGCCTCGCTCCGTCTACCCCAGACACCTCAGCCAGCTCCAGGCAGAGGGCAGTTCTACCAGATGCCACTGGAGGTGATCTTACCAAACGCAGGGTGCTCTCTTTCTCTCGTCCACCAGAACCCAAGAGGAGAGACCAGGGCTGGCCCCACTCGCTGTGCCAGCCTGGGCCAGCCGTCTCCAGTAGAGAGCGCTGACCCTAACTCGAATGCTTCCCTTCGCAAGTCTCCAGAGCTCTGTAAACCCTTCCTGGACATTCAAGGCCGACTTCTATCCTCCACCTAAGCCACGGCTGGGGCTTCAAGATGTTAGAGACCCAGGAAAGGGACCATCTGACTCAACAACTCTCACCCTTTGTACAAATGAGAAAAACTGGAGCCCAAACACGAACAAGACTTGTCCAAAACACAACCCAAGTCAGGGATACAGGCAGGACCGGATCCCAGCCCCCGACACCCAGGGCGGGTCCTTACCCATCATCAATTCTTGCACAAGCACCCTTGCAGGGTGACTCTTGAGCAGGGGGTGGGGCCAGGATGAGGCAGACACATACCACTCTGTTTATCCCCTCTCCTTCTTCCCTTAACTCAGTTGCTCTAGCCTCCCCGATGTTGTAGGTTTTAATTTGGGGGCCTCTGGGTTCTACCTTATCAGGTGTCGGCAACAGAAACATGAGGGCCCAGAGCCTCCTCCTCCTGGTGGCCCTCCTGGGTTTGGGGAGCCAGTTACCTGCTGCCTTGGGCAGGAGGAAGGGAGGTGAGTATGGGTAGGTTCCTCTGCTCCAGGGACAGAGGTGGTTTCTACCTTTTAGGCGAGAATACGGGTTTGGGGGAAGGCAGGCAATGAATGCAAGTGTTTGTGTGTGTGTGTGTGTGTGTGTGTGTGTGTGCGCACGCACGCACACATATGACTGCTTCTTAGTACTTCCGGCAGCTTGCCTCTTGTCTGTACATCTTCATGCCTGTCAGCCTGCCTGTGTGTGCAGCTGTAAATGTCTTCTTGCTAGTTTCTCGGTGCTTGCCTGTCTGCACATTTGACTGTAGGATTGTGTTCACACGCATGCGTCTACTCTAGTTATACATGTAGCTTTGTGTCTGCTTGTTGGTGTGATCTGTGTCTGCCCACGTATCCCTAGGGACTACCGCACACATGTGTGTCTGAGCCTGTGCGAATGTCCGTGTGAGAACATGTGTCCTCCTGTGCCTCTGGGGAGGGTTGGAGTGGACGGTCGGTCCCTGCTCTTTGGTGTCTCCGTGGGTCCATGTCTGGACCTGTGGGTCTGCATGTCAGGGAGATGATCTTTTCTGTCATCCTCTGTGGCCAACTAGGTCTTGTCTGGCCCCCTGCCCATCTTGTTTGTGTCCTTCTCCAGGCTTCTCTGTCTCCCAGCCCAATCTGTGAAAGGGACTTCTTGGTTGAGTAGGGGGCGTGGTCTCTGGGATCCGGATCTGTCTGAAGGAAGCTCTACCCTACCTCTCTTCTCCTCCGCCTCCTTTAAAAGGCTTGTGGACTTTGTGGATGAGGGTAAGGGTGGGATGATATGGGAGAAGGGCATTGAAGCATGTTAATTGTCATGTGTCTAATCAATCGCCAGCCCAGGATTGATGCTCGGGACTGGTGCAGCGAGATTTCCCGGGGGGGAGGGAGGAGGGAGGGGGGACCCGGAGGGGAAGCATATGTAAACCCATGGTGATATCATGACAATGTATGGCAAAAACAATAATAAAAAAAAAAAAATAAAAGGCTGAGTCTGACCTGTCAACAGATGGGAGAGGCTGGGCCTGCAGAGATAGCCAGACAGGTGCCTCCCCACCCAGGTGATGCCTCCACCTCCATCCCTTCTGGGTCTGTAATACTCTGACCACACCAGCGTGTGTAAATATGACTGTGCCCCTGTGTATATGTCTATGAGTGGGGAGCCTGGATTTGGAGAGAAGGTTAGGGAAGGCAGATGAAAAGTTGAGAGTAATACATGGGGAGAAAAACAGGGCCTGCAAAGAGAAGCAGCTTGGAGTTGATCAGGAGCCACCAGTTGGAAACAGGGTAGATGAAGAGACCAGAGAGATGGGCTGGGGCCAGACCAGGCACGGTCTAGTTGCCCAGGTGAAGATTTTGAACTTCGTTTTATTTTTACCCTGCCTTTTACGTCATCTGAGTCTCAAACCAACCCTGGGAGGATGGAGTCTAGCTTCCCATTTCACAGACAGAAAATTAAGGCTTGTAGTACAAAACTAAAAAAACAACAAAAGTCTTACCGACAATTTACAACATGGATGGACCTTAAGGGTATTATGCTAAGTGAAATAAATCAGACAGAGAAAGATAAATACTGTGAGGCATCATCTGAAAAACAAAACATCAAGCTCACAGATACAGAAAACTGTTGGTGGTTGTGGCCAAAGAGGTAGGGTGTAGGGGTGGGAGCGAAATGGGTGAAGGGGGTCAAAATGTACACACTTCCAGATATAAAGTAAGTCACGAAGATATAATGTAGAGCATGGTGACTACAGTTAATAATGCTATAATTCACATTTGGATGTAGCTAAAAGAATTGATCTTAAAAGTTCTCATCACAAGAAAAAAAATTATAACTATATATGGTGACCGACGTTAATGAGACACTGCGGTGATCATTTCGCAGGACATACAAAAATAAATCATCACGTCGCACACCTGAAACTAATATAATGTTACATTTCACTTTAGATGTCAATAAAAATTTTTAAAAAAACAAGCAAGTCCATTCCAAAAATAAAAAAAAAAAAATGCAAAGGATGGGCAAAGAAGTATGGGGTGGAGAATTTAGATCAGGCCATCCCCAGGACAGCGCTTATACTGAATTCTGAACTGCCTGCAGCGGCAAAATCGGGGGGGTTCTCTTACAGAGAAGTCTGGGGGCTGCCCCCCGGACGACGGGCCCTGCCTCCTCTCGGTGCCTGATCAGTGTCTGCACGACAGCCAGTGCCCCTCAGGGAAGAAGTGCTGTCGCCAAGGGTGCTTCCTCCAGTGCGTCCGGAAGGTCTCAGGTAAGCATCCCCCTCCACCTTGTTGACCGCCAGCCGGACCCCAAGCCCCAGGGCCGGGCGCAGGCAGGACTCACCCGGTCCCTGTGTTGCAGTTAAGATGGGCAGATGCCCCGAGGACCGCCTGCGCTGCCTTAGCCCCGTGCAGCATCTGTGCTCCAAGGACTTGGACTGCCAGGGCCGCAAGCGGTGCTGCCTGGGTGCCTGCGGCCGCGACTGCAGAACCCCTGTCTGAGGTAGGGCTGGTGTGCCTCGGGCAAGCTCCTTCCCTCTCTGAGTCCCAGCCCTAAGACATTCCTCGAGTTCAACCAGCGGAACAGGAACCTTCCCAGAAGCCTGGGCCTCCTGTGGCCAGCACTGGAAAAGTGGATGGGGTGGGAGGGGTCCTCCTAGGATGACAGAGGAACTGGGGGTCCCTGTTCTCTTGCTGAACTTGCATGACCTGGACCACAGCCCTAAACGCTCTGAGCTTCAGTTTGCCCTTGTGAAGGAGGCTGGGGGCTCCTGCCTTTCGTGGCTGGACTGATGGGGCCTCAATGGGGGAATCAGGCCCAGAACCCAGAGTTTGAGTATGGAATGGGGATTAACCTTCTCCTTCTCGCTCCTCAGACTAATTCTGGCTTAGGATCCATAACTCTGAACCTCGGGGTGGGGTTCTCTGCACGAAGATATGAAGATGGGAGGGGCGCGCCTGGGAGCCAGTCACCCAGAGGGAAGCCCCTCTGCCGGTGGAAATTCCAACCTTCTAATAAACATTGCTTTAGAAGAATTTTCTAAACATCAATCTGTTCACATACCCATTTCACAATGTTCGCCATGCCTGCAAAATAGCATCATATTTTATGTATCGCCTGTACTCCTATTGATGGAATGTTTTTCTTCCAAGGGACTCACTTTTGTATAAAAATAAATTTACTTGAGAAGAAAAACTGGATATCACTACTCTAAATAGGATAAGCAGGGTCACTTGTCACAAACAGAATGTAAGCGTAGAAGCAGATGCAACGAAAGCAGTTTAAGTTCCATGTAAGTAAATCATGTCTGATTAAATGATCTGAAATAATAGTATTAGATTCTGGCTAGATACTGCCACCTGCCAGAACTGTGAGCCTGAAGCCTGCTCTCTGTCTCTGTTGTGATAAAGGAAGATTAACGAGGGTTAAAGAGATGTTAAAGACACAGATCTCTAATCTGGGATTTTCTTGCTGGTGTAATCAGAAGGATTGAAAAGAACTTTCTCAATGCAAGAGTCAGTGTTGTACGACGTTGCATCCAGACACACCCTAAGATCATTTCAAATTGCTCCATATTTGGGGAAATGTCTGAACAGTTGAGATGTCATTATTTATGGGTGGGTCTGACTCCACTATTGGATAATAACTCACTGGCCTCTATTTCTTGTGGGCCTGGTCCATAGTCAGGGCTTAATGAGTGGGGGTGTTAAGGGAATGACAGCCATCCCAAGTGGCACTAGTGGTAAAGAATCTGCCTGCCAATGCAGGAGATGTAAGAGATTTGGGTTTGATCCCTGAGTCGGGAAGATGCCCTGGAGAAGGAAAATGACAACCCACTCCAGCATTCTTGCCTGGAGAATCCCATGGACAGGGGAGCCTCGTGGGCTACAGTCCATAGGGTAGCAAAGAGTCAGACACTACTGAAGCGACTTAGCATGTATGCACATGTGTGCGGGCACACACACACACACACACACACACACACACACACACAGAGCCATCCCAAGGGACATTCCTGAGAGTGATCCCCAGCAGACAGCAAGCAGGAAAAGAGGGAGGTCCATCCTACAAACAGGGAAATGAATTCCGCCAACACTCTGTGAGCTGGAAGAGAACCCTAAACCCCAGATGAGAACCACGACCCTGGCTGACACCTTAACTTCAGCCTAGTAAGACCCTGAGTAGAGAATCCAATCATGCCATGCCCAGACTTCTGATCCACAGAAATTATGAGGTGATTAATTTCGTATTTCTTCAAGTTGCTAGGGAGACCAGGTTCAATCCCTGGTTGGGGAACTAGAGCATGCCATAGCTAAGAGTTTGCATGAAGTGAAGTTGCTCAGTCGTGTCCGACTTTTTGCGACCCCATGGACTGTAGCCTACCTGACTCCTCTGTCCTTGGGATTTTCCAGGCAAGAGTACTAGAGTGGGTTGCCATTTCCTTCTCCAGGGGATTTTTTCAACCCAGGGATCGAACCCAGGTCTCCTGCATTGCAGGCAGATGCTTTACCATCTGAGCCACGAGGAAAGCCCTGGTGTTTGCATGCTGCAACTAAAAAAAAAAAAAAAGGACCCCACATGTTGCAAGTAAAAGAGCCCACGAGTGGGGCATCGCTGGTGGCTCAGGTGGTAAAGATTCCACATGCCACAACCAAATAAATAAATATTAAAAACAAACAACTCTCCCAAACTAATACCTGGATTTTGAAGACTTAGCGCAAAAATGAAAATTTAAAATATCTCATTCATACTTTCTTTATTGATTCCATGTTGAAATTATATTAATAATATTGGGGTTAAATAAAATACAGTAGTAAGACTAATGTTATCCCTTTCTTTTTACTGCTTTTAAAAGTTGCCATAAGAAAATTTTGAAGCCTATATGTAGCTCACATTACATCTATCAGTGATGGCCTAGAGGACTCAGAGGTCGACCATACGACCTTGAGCAAGTCACCTAACCTCTCAAAGCCTTACATTTCTTATCTGCAAGATTGGAATAATAATAATGGTGCCTATGCCACAAACATTTTGCAGTTTAAGAGATGAGGTCTATCGAATACTGGAACCAAGGTAAGTGCTCAATAAATAAATCATCATTATTAATAACAATATCTGTAAAGTAGGAATCCTTTCTTGCGCCCAGGTCTTAATCTTCAGGACCAGGCACACAGTAGGTGTTTAATAAAAGCTTGTGGGTCACACACCTTGACAAAGCTCTTCCCCTTGCCACCGTGAATCAGGAATCTGTGGGCAGGTGAGGACACTCAATTTTGGGGGCAAAACGATTTGTTTCAGGCTTCCCTGTTTCAACAAGTCCCTGCTGAAATACTGCAATATGTGAGTCCCGATCCCAGGTCCACAAGGTCTAGCTAAGTGCCCTGAGCAAGTGACACTTGTGAAACAGGGAACAGAAGACCCTGTCCATGTCCTTGAGTTGGAAATAACTTAGATAAGTCACTCGAAGTGCAGCCCCCGGCCCACACTAAGGACCTAATTAAGGAAGCTATTACTACTGTTGTCCTTCTCTACAGGGAGCCCCCTCCCCAAATTACCCCTCATCCCCTGGCCCCTGACTTGGTGTGGATGCCAGTGGCTATGGGGGCCCAGTCTCCATACACCCCCCCCTTCTTCTCTCAACCGAGGTAGGAATAGAAACCACCACTTCCGGGCTCCCTCCCCGGGCAGCGGGAGCGATCAATAGACCTCAGCCACCGGGGACGGAGGAAGGTTGGGCAGAGGCGGCAGCGGGGCCTCGGGCTGCAGGCTGCAGAGGCGCAGAGGGGCCGCGCGGGCAGAGAGATCCCGCCGGATAGCGGCTCTCCAGCCTCTGCGCCTTCGGGAACCACACGGCCAGCGGGCGCCCTGGAGGGGCCCCTACAGGTAAGGGACCTTCCTTAGGGGGCGGGGAGCGGCGAGGGTAGGGGAAGGGGCGTGGGCTGCAAGAACAGGAAGCCAGGCTGCCCCGGGGTTCCCAGTGCCTGGGGCCCCACCAGGAGAAGCCCCTAGAGGAGTGAGCAGCGTGGGATTGGCTGAGCTCTTGGGCTGTCCCATTGGCTTATCTGTACAGCAGGAGTTGAGAACCTCTCAGTCAGGGTTGGTGGAGGGATAAAACTTAGTGAAGGGTATCTAGAGCCCAGAGAAGTGACCAGCACATAGTAGGTGCTCAAAATTAATGTATGGAGAGTCTTGAATAAAAAGTCTAATCTCCAGCCTCAACTGTGCCATGGGCTAGCTGGATAATAATTTTGAGCAAATCATTTAATCTTTCTTACTGATACTCAGATTCTTGTCAGAGAAGGTTTGTTAAATTATTCATCCTGTTTCATACGGCAGGAAGGTGAGTTCTAGAAAAAAGGATTTGCCCACAGTCATTTGCCTAATGGGTCATGGAACTGGATTAGAAAACCCATCTTTTGACTCCAAGTCCAGTAGAGGCATAGGAGCTGCATCACATATGTATTTACTGTGCACGAATTATGTGCCAGGAATGGTGCTGCCCGTAAACAATTTCCCTAATTTAATCCTCAAAACTTCTCATGGAAAGTATGATGTTCCCCAGTTTACAGATGAGGAAACGGAAGCTCAGAGAGGGGTATGATTCTGCTCAAGGGCAACAGTTAGTAAATGGCAGATGCAGAATTTTAACCCAAGTCTAATGAGGGAAGTGCGATGAATTGACATTTACTGAGCATCTATTGTGTTCCAGGGGCCTCTGCATACATACTCACAATAACTCTTCACCGGAATGTATTATCTCCATTCTGTAGATAAGGGAGCTAAAACCCAGAGCTGGAGGAGACTAACCAGAGGTCACACAAGTGACAGAGGTAAGGACGAAAAATCCACCTACTTAAACACCAGGCCCAGGGTGAGTGAAAGGTACCCTGTGTGCTTCCTGTCAGGCACTGGGCCAGCGGCTGGATACACACTCAATCGCTGGTCCACCCTGAGAAGCAGGCATTACTGAACCCACAGCCCAGATGACATTACTGAGGGTCAGGAGGTGAGTCACTAGTCCTTGAATCCAGCAGAGGTTGGAGACAGTGAGCAGTGGAAGAATCTAACATTTCCTGAGTATCTGTTAAGGCTGAGCACAGTCCATAACCTACCTTAATCCTCCAGCCTTCGGGAGCAGGTGCTATTGTCTGCATTGTAAATTGTGCATCATGCCAGAAATAGAAATCTGGAGAATAGCATCTTCTTCAAGGCTCCAGCTGCATTGGGGTGGTGATAAGCCCAGCTTTGCCTAACTCTGGGAGACAGTAAAACAGGTGAATGACTTACTACACCCCTTCTGGAGCCAGGCCTGCTCAAGGCATTAGGTCATTTAATATTTTTAACCACCCTTGGCGATGGTTGACAGAAGCTCTGAGAGGTGACATGACTTGTTTATGGTCATGTCACAGAGTGCCAAAATTCTGTCTGACTGACTCTTATGATTGTTGTATCTGACACTTTGCAACCCTATGGACTATAGCCTGCCAGGATCCCTGGTCGATGGGATTTTCCAGGCAATATACTGGAGTGGGTTGCCATGCCCTCGTCCAGGGCATCTTCCCGACCCAGGAATCAAACCCATGTCTCCTGCATTAGCAGGTGGATTCTTTACTGCTGAGCCACCACAGAAGCCCTCTGACAGACTCTACAGATGTTTTAGTCTAAACCAATGACTCTCAATCCTGACCGTGCATCAGAATCACCCTCCAAACTTGTTGAAACACACACTGCAGAATCCCCTCCCCTGAGTCTGTGATTCAGCAGGTCCCCAGGAGGCTAAGAATATGCTGCATCTTTGACAAATCTCTAGGTGATGGTGACGCTGCTAGCTGAGGGAACACACCTTAAGAACTTCTGGTCTAAACTGATTCTCCCAATAACCCTAGATAGTAAGCATTACTATCCCGTTGTGTAAAAGAGGAAACTGAGGTTCAAAGTACCAGCTTGTCCAAGATCCCGTAGGAAACCTCTGGTATGCGAAAATCCAAGTTTGGGCAAGGAGACATACTGTATGGGCAGCCACCAGGTGCCAGGACGTCCTGCCTTCAATAGCTCTCATCATCCAAGGTACAGCTCAGCATTTCCTTTATGTAAATGAAGGAGGCAGACTCGGTGATTTGGCCAAAGACCCCCCCCCAGTCGGGGAGTGAGAGATACTCAAACCCAAGCCTGACTCTTGAGTCCAGAGGGCACTTGACACTCACTGTGCGCCTATGGCATACCAGACGCTTCACATGGGACCTCCAGCACGCTTGGCTGGTGGATGGCACGCAGGGAGGGAATTTAGACCTGATCTTTGGGGAAAGGGCTAGGCCCTAGGGCTTCCCTGATGGCTCAGATGGTAAAGCGTCTGCTCGCAGTACGGGAGACCGGGTTCCATCCCTGGGTCGGAAAGATCACCCGGACGAGACAATGGCAACCTACTCCAGTAGCCTTGCCTGGAAAATCCCATGGACAGAGGAGCCTGGCGGGCTACAGTCTATGGGGTCACAGAGAGTCAGACGCGACTGAGCGATCCCACTTTCATTTTGGGGAAGGGAGGTCCGAGGACGCCCGGTTCAGTGTGACTCTTCCTCTCCGCAGGCCAGGGCGCCGCAGGCATGGTGAGCGAGTCCCCGGGGCCGGGCGCGCGGGTCCCCTGGCGGCGAAGCGACGAGCCGCTGCGCGTGAACGTGGGTGGCGTGCGGCGGCGGCTGAGCGCGCGCGCCCTGGCGCGCTTCCCGGGCACGCGGCTGGGCCGCCTGCAGGCCGCGGCGTCGGAGGAGCAGGCGCGGCGCCTGTGTGACGACTACGACGCGGCGGCGCGCGAGTTCTACTTCGATCGGCACCCGGGCTTCTTCCTGAGCCTGCTGCACTTCTACCGCACCGGCCACCTGCACGTGCTCGACGAGCTGTGCGTCTTCGCCTTCGGCCAGGAGGCCGACTACTGGGGCCTGGGCGAGGGCGCGCTGGCCACGTGCTGCCGCGCGCGCTACCTGGAGCGGCGGGTGACGAGGCCGCGCGCCTGGGACGAGGACAGCGACACGCCGAGCAGCGTGGACCCGTGCCCCGACGAGATCTCCGACGTGCAGCGCGAGCTGGCGCGCTACGGGGCGGCGCGCTGCGGCCGCCTGCGCCGCCGCCTCTGGCTCACCATGGAGAACCCGGGCTACTCGCTGCCCAGCAAGCTCTTCAGCTGCGTCTCCATCGGCGTGGTGCTAGCCTCCATCGCCGCCATGTGCATCCACAGCCTGCCAGAGTACCAGGCCCGCGAGGCGGCGGCCGCGGTGGCGGCGGTGGCCGCGGGCCGCAGCCCGGAGGGCGTGCGCGACGACCCGGTGCTGCGGCGCCTCGAGTACTTCTGCATCGCCTGGTTCAGCTTCGAGGTGTCGTCGCGCCTCCTGCTAGCGCCCAGCACGCGCAACTTCTTCTGCCACCCGCTCAACCTCATCGACATCGTGTCCGTGCTGCCCTTCTATCTCACGCTGCTGGCAGGAGCGGCGCTCCGAGACCGGGGCGGAGCGGGTGGCGAGGAGCTCGGTGACCTGGGCAAGGTGGTGCAGGTGTTCCGTCTCATGCGCATCTTCCGCGTGCTCAAGCTGGCGCGCCACTCCACCGGCCTGCGCTCGCTGGGCGCGACGCTCAAGGTAGGGGGTGGGGGTTTCGGGAGGTGGGGATAACCGTGGGGTGGGTGAGCAGGGGCACTTCCAGGTCTGCGGTGTCCAGGCTCAGGATACCAGGTGTGCATTTCAACAGAAGGTCTTTCCGTTATCTATTTCCCTACGGGAGAAGGGGAAAACCGAGGCAGAGCTTAACCAAACCAAATCAAAAACAAAAACAAACAAAAAAACAAGACAGAGATCACTTTGGAGCTATCTGTCAAACATCGTTGTTGTTGTTGTTGTCCAGCTGCTAAGTCGTGTCCGACTCTGCAAGTCAACCATCATAAAAATACGCAAAGCAGGGTGCTAGCTGGCTTCTCCCGATGAGCTGGTCACCCTGCCTAAGCTCAGTCTAGCAGTGGGTCCAGAGCTAACACTAAATGCTGCCTCTGTGCCAGTTTCATATCCATTCTTGATTTTATCCTCAGGAAGATGCTATTATTTATTCCCTTCCAGTAGATGAAGAAGCTAAGGTCCGAGGGTTGGCTTTTTAAAGCCTGGTTGCAACTTACTGAGCAGCTGCCCTGGGTCAGGCCCTGCAGTTGGGGGGGGTGGGGGGTGAATCGCTGTCTTGGCAAGCTTACCCTCAAGGGGGTGAAATTGACCTATTTGGAGGAGGGAGGAAATGTGAACAACTTGGATGAAGGTCTGGAGAGGAATAAGGATGATGCTGGGAGGGGGACCTGGAGGGAAGGGCATGCCCACTGAGGAGGTTGGAAAGGTGAGTGGGGTGGGGTACTGAAGGGCCCTCGATTTTGGTTGTTTTCTTAAATATTTTAATTAATTTGGCTGTTAGGTCTTTGTGGCACACCAGAACTCTTAGTTGGGCCATATGGAATCTAGTTCTCTGACCAGGGATTGAACCTAAGCCCCCTGCACTGGGAGATGGAGTCTAAGCTCCAAGGTGGTCTAAGCATGGACCCCACAGGAAGTCCCTGGCCCACAATTTTGGGTTTTGTCCCACGGGAACGGAATCCTGTGAGAGGTTTAACCAGGGCAGGTATTTCTGTGACTACTTTGCAGATGTGGAAACTGAGGCTCCAAGAGGTGGCAGGACTTGTCAGAAGTTCCTCAGGGAGTAAGTGGGACAGCTCAGGGAGGAGTCCAGCTGGTCCTGACTCTAGCACCTTGGATCTTTCTCCTAAAGGTCCACACAACCCTGTTAAGAATCCCTAAAAGGTGCTGAAAGGTCCCTTCCATGCATAGCTTAGGAAAACCTTTTGCATGCTCTTATGGCAGGGCAGCTGGGCAGAATGCTGGGGCAAGTAGAGGGAATTCATTTGCCAGACTTCTGAACTCAGCATCTCTCCAGTGCCCCGGAACCCTGCCTCCACCCTGCAGGGAGCCAGGGCCTAATGCTGCTGACTTTTTCTACAAGGAAGAAGAGTACTGACCAAAGCTGCAGAGTCTAAGACACGGGTGAAAGACTCCTGATGAGGCCCCTGGCCAGCAGCTGCTTTCTTACTACCCGGGAGTTTGCAAAATCTCTGGCCCTACTGAAGACCTAGGCTTCTCTGATGGCTCAGCAATAAAGAATCTGCCTGCCAATGCAGGAGACTGGGGTTTGATCCCTGGGTTGGGAAGATCTCCTGAAGAAGGAAATGGCAACCCACTCAAGTATTCTTGCCTGGGAAATCCCATGGACAAACGAGCCGGGCGTGCTACAGTCCACAGGGTTGCAAGAGAGTCAGACACGACTTGGCAACTAAGCAATAATCCCAGAACTACTGAATTTGGTCCCCTCTACATGATTTCTGTCCACTTTATGGGCGTTCCTGGTGCCTCAGATGATAAAGAATTCACCTGCAATGCTGGAGACCTGGGTTCAATCCCTGGGTCAGGAAGATCCCCTGGAGAGGGCATGGCAACTCACTCTGGTATTCTTGCCTGGAGAATCCCCTTCGACAGAGGAGCCTGGCAGGCTATCGTTCATGGGGTCGCAGAGTCAGACATCTCTGAGCAACTAAGCACAGCACCAGACATGATTTCTCTCCACCTTATAGTTGGGAGGCCCTGTTCCAGAGTAGGGGTTCTCAGCCCCGGCACTATGGACATTTAGGGACAGATAATTCCTTTTTGGCAGGGGCTGTCCTGTGCTTTGTAGGGTGTGTAGCAGCATCCCTGGCCTCTACCACCGATGCCAATACTAGATGCCTCCACCTGGATGCCAGTAGCACACCTGCCCCCAGAATGACTACAGACATGGCTGCATGTCCCATGGGGGCACAGTCGCCCTAGAGAATCACTGCCATAGGGCCGGCTTGGCCTCAGGGGCAGAACAAATATACATACCACAGGCAAGTGCATTCAATAGGTGGTCCAGGGAACCTATGTATCCGTGAGCGGCAGAAAATGTTTTTGTCCTTATCAGAAACAGGATAGACCAAAGGACATGAGCGCACCTCTTTGCACTGTGGAATATAAACTGGTTCTCTTGGTCTGCAACAGTAGAAAAAATTATGAGCTTTCCATGACTGGCTGGTGTCGCCAGTGGCCCCGGCACTAGAAGAAATAGCCATGGCTTAGCTGGCATGCACCTTGGACAACAGAAGTCAGGCTTGTGTTCAATCCCAGGGTGATCTGCTGGCTATCATAGCTGAAAGATCTTAGTGTGCAGCAGGGGGACCTGGGTGTTGACATCAGTTCAGCTTTGCTGGGTGATTTCAGCAAACTGAAACTCTCTGAGCCTCAGTTTCCACACCTGTCCAACACCAGGTCTGTAAGCCCAGCTGGCTCTCATGTGGCTTCCTGCATTCTCTTCCAGCACAGCTACCGTGAGGTGGGCATCCTGCTGTTGTATCTGGCCGTGGGGGTATCCGTGTTCTCCGGCGTGGCCTACACAGCCGAGAAGGAGGAGGACGTGGGCTTTGACACCATCCCGGCCTGCTGGTGGTGGGGCACGGTGAGCATGACCACTGTGGGCTATGGGGATGTGGTGCCGGTGACGGTGGCTGGCAAGCTGGCGGCATCAGGCTGCATCCTGGGGGGCATCCTGGTGGTGGCCCTCCCCATCACCATCATCTTCAACAAGTTCTCCCACTTCTACCGGCGCCAGAAGGCTCTGGAAGCTGCCGTGCGCAACAGCGACCACCGGGAGTTTGAGGACTTGTTGAGCAGCATCGATGGGGTGTCAGAGGCGTCTCTGGAGACCTCTCACGAGACCTCCCAGGAGGGCAAGTCTGAAGACCTGGAGGCCCAGGCCACTAGTGGGCCTCCAAACGCTCAGGTTTATTAAAACCAGGGTTCCATGCCCCCTCTTCCCATACCCCTACAGTCAGCTGAAACGGAGCAGAGATTCCTTCCCTGCTTAACTTCTTTGTGGATGACCTCTCAGGACCACTCACTCTGGCCTCAGAAATGACACCTGGAGGCTGGGTCCTTTCCTCCAAAGACACAGGGAAGCATGGTGTTATCCTAGATTCTATGAGCCTGTGGAGCAACCCAAAGATCTTTATAAATGAACCTCCAAGCCACCCACAGTACAGACATGAGCCAAAGAGGGAAAGTCAAATGGATGCTAACAATTCCTGAGCACTTCCTGTTAGCCATGTCACATTGACCCTATGTTAGAAGATGAGAATTATCCCCATTTTACAGATGAGGAAACTGAGGCTCAGAGAGGCACAGTGACTTGCCTAAATATCACACAGCTAGAAGCGGTGGAGCCAAGGTTGGGATCCCAGCTTGTTGATCTGCCAAGGCCAACCAATATTCCTTCCTGTGGTCTTTCTTCTACCCTCACAAAGTTTGCAGATGGTTTTAGGTGGTTCATGGCCCCAGAGTTGGTTCATAGAGTTAGACACTTCTGTTAGAGCTAGGGAAAGGACCAGACAGGGGATTCAGATGTAGGATCCATGAACCTCAGCTGTGGTTCTTTTCCAGGACCTTCCAACAAGAGTTAGCTCTCAAAGATGAGGTCTGGGAGGAAAGACTTAAGAGGCTGCCACCTCAGTGGATGGGTAAGACTTGCTAAGCAATAGTTCTGAGGCTTCCTCCCAGGATTCCTCCCTGGCTTAAGATACAGAAAATCTGAAGGGGCTCTGGCCTGAGGCCTGAAGTCTAGACCCAGCTGTGCTAGGGCTGCTCCATTGCCACATCTCAACCCATTTATCAGATGGTCAGGGAGATGAAAGCCAAATGGAGCAGGGGAGGCATTGCTTTAGAGCCAGCTCAGCTCTGAAGTGTTGATGGCAAGGAGCTGCTGTGCCTGGACATCTGTCTCCCCTTCCCAGATCCCCCTCCCTAGACTGACCTTGGCAGTTCCCTTCTTCCCATGATACAGACCTCCAGCCCTACCTTGGGTCACCATCCAGGCAAATGTTTGAGCCTCCTGTCCCTTTTGGCCAGGTCCAGCTCTCTCATCTTTTCTGGGGCCATATCTCTTATACTCACCTGCTGAATCCTCCCTCTACTTGCTGAGAAGGTTGGGAGGGAAGGGTTCCCGCAGCCCTTTCCACATACTGTGGCTAGGAGAGCCATCACGGGGCCATCAAGGCTGGACTGTGGCTCTGTCTTTCCCCTACACTGAGCTCTGAGATGGAGGACACTGTCTGACTGAACCTGGCTTGGTTCGGAGCAGGCGTTTTGTCAGCATTGAGTGGACTGACCGATTTGTACAGTCCACTGTGTGCTGGGCGCTGAGGAGAAAGAGGAAATAGAAACCTTGTCCTCAAGAGAGGGTGGAGATGAGATCGAAAAGGAGGTTCTGCCTCACTCCTCCTTGCTTTTTGAGGATTTTAAAATGATTTCCTTATAGATTCTCTCCTCACTTATTCAACCAATACCTTTTGGAAGGGGCATAAGCTGGGGCTACACGTGTGGCCTGCAGATGTGTTTTGTTTGGCCGAACAGTGTTTTTAGTGTATTTTTTAATTCCGACATCGTTGGGGTGGGCACACACTCTCCAGTTCCCCATAGCAACCCCCGCTTCCCACCCTCCTCCTCATACACACAGGCGCCATTGTGTCAGCCCCACCACTTCTCAGATCTACATCACCCACCTGGCTTCTGATTTATTAAAGCTTACTAGGTTTCAGAGATATAATGGGAAGCACAATATATATCCCTCCATGCATGAAGCTTATAGACTAGTGGGGGAAGTGAATTTTAATCCAATAATCACATAAATATGTAATGGTTTTATGAAGTAAAGGGAACTGTAAGCCTGTAAGGGAGCAGGGACCGTTAACCAAGAAGGTCAGAGAAGACTTTTCTGAGCAAGTGGTGACACCACCATAAGGATAAATACCAAATCAGGCGATGGAGGTGCCTGGAAGCATGTTCCAAGCAGAGGGAACAGCATGTGCGAAGGCCCTGTTTCACACACAGGGCCTGGTACACAGTCGGCCCCTACGGGTGGATGGATTCTGAGTCTCCAGATTGGAGCAGAGACTGGAGCTGAGCCAAGGGGCTGCCTGTGAATTCACCGTGCCCACACCAGCCCTCGTCCAGCTCTGCCCAGGTCAGGGCATAGAGACAAGAAGGGCTGCGTGCACTGCCCTTAGGTTCTTGCTGGACATACCAAGGAGCCAGATAGCTTCCAGCCTTTGCGTCCCTAGAGCAGGCGTGAGGAAAGCTCAGGGAAGAACCGTCTGGCCTGCATCCATCACAAGGCTGTGTGTGGTCCTGGCAGAAAAGCGACAACTTACTTCCACTCCTGTGTATCAGTGAAAACCGTGATGCAAATAAAGAGTCTGGGTCCAGGGACTTGTGTCTGCCTGTGTGAAGCTGGCTGCCTGGTGTGCTTTCTGGGTGACTGGGGACAGAGGGTGACACGTGGAGTGACCAGAATCTGCAATCTCTGGTTCCAGCCTTCAATTAGGCACAGGTTATAAACAGTGGTGCTAGTGGCATAGAACCTGCTTGCCAGTGCAGGAGACATAAGAGATGCGGGTTCAGTCTCTGGGTCACAGTCCATAGCGTTGGAAACAGTCAGGACTGAATTGACTTAGCACAGTAAGTGATAGGAACAGGAATCCAGGTGATTACTGACTTAGGCAAAAAGGGTAATTCATTAGAGTAAGTAATTGAAATGATGAACAACAGTTACAATTGGGGTTCTTTGTTTGCAAGCAAGAGTAACTGACTTCCTTAAAAATATATATATTTAACTTATTGAAAAGTGTATTCGTTTCCGGTGGCTGCAAGTTACTACAAACTTGATGAAACAAACTTGAAACAACAGAAATTTATTTTCTCACGGTTCTGGGAGCCAAAAATCCAAAATCAGAGTGTGAACGGGGCCACATTCCCTCCTGATACTCCAGGGTACAATCCTCTCCTGGCCTCTTCTAGCTTCTGGGGGCTGCCGGCATCCCTTGGCTTGTGGCTGCATCACTCCAGTTTCTGCCTCTGTCATCACATTACCCTCTCCTCTATATGTCAGATCTCCCAATAACTCTTCCTCATAAGGAGACTTGTGATGGCATTTAGGGCCTACTAGGATAATCCAAGATGATCTCGAGATCATTAACTTCATCACATCTGCAAAAAGACCCTTTGTCCAAATGAGGTAACATTTATAGGTTCCAAAGATTATGATGTGGGCATATCTCCGGGACCACCATTCAGCCCACAACAGGATGGTATTGGTCAAGTTCATAGGGGACTTCTCTGGTGGTCCAGTGCTTAAGCATCTGCCTTTCAACGCAAGGGATGGAGGTTTGACCCCTAGTTGGGGAACCAAGATCCCACATACTTTGGGACAGCTAAGCCCTCTTGCCACAATTACTGAGCCTGTGCACTCTCACTGCTCTGCAAGAAGCAGTGTGCCTCAATGAAGACTCACGCAGCCAAAAAATCAACTAAAAATTTTTAAAAAGGGTGAAGTTCACCCAATCAAAGGAAGAGCTGGCTAGGCCTCAGGAAATATAGGAATGAGGCGAGCTCTAGGGACCTCAGTGGCAGGACCCATGAACCTTCTGCTGAGGACGCTGCCGTTCAAATGATCCATGTCCAATCTCCTTCCTTCCCTGCATCCTTCTCCTCACAGTCCCAATCCTAGGAGAGAGGTGGATTTGCTTAGCTTGAGTCATATGCCTCTCCCTTGATGGGGTGGAGGGCAGGGTACCTGGATAAACAGCTACAACAGATCACTTGGGGTGGAAGAAGGGCAGTTACCCAAAGAAGATCCACATGATGTCAGCAAAATAAAGGGGAGGAATGTTAATAGGCGACAACAGCAAGTGTAATTACATTCCAACCCCTGGCTGCCCATCACATCACAGGCTCACACCTTCTTCCCATTTGCACAATTTTATAAATGTTTCTAACAAGGAAACCATCTTTTATATAATTAAGAATACCCTTTGACTCTCCAGGCCCTATTAATGTGACTTAATCAATGCAGTGAATGCAGTGGATCAGTTTGATGTGTGAAACAAGGATGATCAGGGAATCAAGTCTTCCTGCTACAAAGCTGGAGAATTAAGGTGTCTCTGTGAGTTGGAAAACTGTTATCCTTTCCAGCAAACAGTAAAGTGCTTCCTATGGTTTCTCTTTCTTCAAATAGAGAGTGAAACCCTTAGATGTATATTAGCTCCAGGGACTATAATTAGGAGCACGTATCTTAACACAGAAGCTAAGATGGGAATTGCCACTTGATTAAAATAATCCACTGTCGTTTTTTAAGACTCTCCTGATTTTGCACCAAACAGGGGAAACTAATAGTTTTGTTGTTTTAAAATTCTATTTAATTTTATTATCTCATCCTTTTAAAAAAAATTTAGTTGGCTACGCTGGGTCTTAGTTGTAGTATGTGGGATCTAGTTCTTTGATCAAGGATCAGACCCGGGCCCCCTGCATTGAGATCAAGGAATCTTAGCCACTGGACCACCAAGAAAGTCCCCTAATGGTGTTTTGATCGGAGTCATCACCCTACAGGAGCTTTGGTAGAAGCACTAATCTTTCAGCCTCCCCAAAGATGTGGGATCTCTGTGGAGTTCTCTATTTTGAAACAGTTAATTGAATTCCGTTGGCCATTTGTGTTACAATGGCCTCCATGGGTCTGGGAGTCAATGTAGGGATCTTTTCCAACTATCACTCCGAAACTGAAGATAGAGGATAGCTTTGGGATCTCACTAGACCTCCAGTGATAGGGACCAAGGTCAAAACATAGTTTTTCACATGAGTGGTGGACCTTCTGGTCCCCAGAAATTGGTAGTAGCTCGAAGTCTTCACCCAAAGTTCCCTAAAAAATTTGGATCTTTCCCTTTCTTCCACACCCAGTTACCCTGGTAAATGGCCAGAAGTCCTTCTGGAAGAGAAATGTTCACATCCCACTCATGCCAGATTCCTTCCTCCAGATTGGTAGTGTTTGCTTCATTCAAAGGGCTTTCCATCGATAAAAGAACTCAAGCCTGGGTGTTGGGTGGCAACCTGTAAATATCAAGGTGGCTTAAATCAGGGCCCCACCCTCAACCCCATATAACAGATCAGAAAACAAAGACACAGGAAGGTCCACATCATAATTGAGTTTGTTTGTGTGGAGATGAGCTTTTTAGCTCAAATAAGGACCAACCAGGGTGTTTGTGGGCTTTTCTGGTGCCTCAGATGGTAAAGAACCCACCTGCAATTCAAGAGACCCAGTTTTGATCCCTGGGTTGGGAAGATCCCCTGGAGAAGAGAAATGGCTACCTACTCCAGTATTCCTGGAGAATCTCATGGACAGAGGAGCCTGGTTGGCTACAGTCCATGGGGTCGTAAAGAGTTGGACACAACTGAGCAACACACACACACAGGTTGTTCATACTGGAAAGCAGAGGGGGAAGGGAAGCTGGTTGACTCATAAGGTACTTTTTGAGGCTCTCAAGAGTAAAGATGACCTATTGACTAATAATAACCAACCACCCTTCACGTGTCGGGCACACTACAGTTAACAAAGTGATTTCACATCCTTTATCTCATATACTTCTCACAATAATCCAGCAAGAAAGCAGCAACAGTGCTAAAATAGTGTAATCATTATTGGGCAGATTCAGGAAACTGTAGCCATAGTCAGACAGTCAAAAAGTAGTGAATAAAAAAGAGCAGTGAATCAGGGATTCAAACGGGCTTCCTAGTACTGTAGTGTTCTCACCTGGCATCGCATCCTACTGTCATCACTTTCTCTGCCAAACTTAACTCCCCAGGCATCGCTGAAAGAAGTGACTTTGAAATGTGGGTCCTGTTATGAATTTCTTCTTTCCTCCAGATTCTGGACCCTGAGCTTAGGTGCTGGCTGAGATGGTCCTTGATGACTACCAGTCCTCTTATTTCAGGCCAGCCAAGTCCTGTACCTGAATATGGAAAGAATTTTCCAGAAAGCTTAATAAGTTGAGAAGCTAATTTCATACAGCAGGAGCCTTTGAGATGAAAGGGACAGTGTCCTTCAGAATCAGGACTGCTAGGAACGAGGAGTAGGACAAGGACAGATGTTGACTGGTGCTCTTGTTCCACAGGAATAGGTTCAGAACCTTCAGGAAATCCACGCATTGAGGAGGGACTGGGCACAGCTTGCTCTGGAAGTCAGATCTGGGTTCAGATATTGGCCCTGCCACTTACCAGTTGCATGACCTTGGATGGGACGTGTCGGTCTCCAAGAAGCCCATCTCAGGGTCAACCTCCAACCGGATGGGTAGCCAAAGCCCAGTTCTTCCTCCCTTCTTGGATTGGTAAACCTCTTTCAGTTACGAATGACAGAAACAGAACAAGGTGTCCTAAGCACAGGGGTTTCAGAGGTTCAACTGAGGTCACCAGCTCCTCTCTCCCTGTTCTGCTTTCCTATGTTGGCTTTTCTCAGGTGGGAAGGTATGAAAATTACTTGTATGTGATGGGAGACTATGAGGACTACCATGTGGTTCAGAGAAAAGAATATGGGCTCTGAGGCCAGAGAGCCTTGGGCTTGAATCTCTTCTACTAGGAGGTGTGTGATCTCAGTTGGATTTTTTTGCCTCTCTGAGCCTGTTCTTTACTTGTCTTGATCTAATAAACTCCTACAACTCAAGAGTATTAATATCAAGTTCAAGTGAGATAATACACGTGAAAATGCCTTGTACTGTAGTATTATATATTAACCCTCAAAATATACTTAGGAAAGAGAGCTCGGCAACCCCCTTCAGAGCTCGTGTTCTTCTTAGTAAAGCAACTCTGCACAGAGGGCACTAGGGAAGGAAGTAGTTGCATGTCCAAGGATCACAAGTCAGGCTCATTCTTCTACTTGAGGCCCCAGCTGGGGTCTCAGAATGAACAGTGGGGTCAAGAAACCCGAATTTGGTTCAGAGTCAATGTGGCCGAATCTGGGGCCTCAGTTACATCATTCATCAAAGCAGGATGCTGGCTGAGACAAATGCTGAGGGATAAAGAGAAGCTACCCCATACACATGCATGGGGCTGGGAGGTGACCCTCTGATGGCCTCTGTCTTATCAGGAATAAACACCCAAACCCCATCCCATAGACCACATGGCCCCGCCTGCCCTTGTCTCACTCCTCTGACCTCACTGCCACCTACTCTGTCCTTCGAACACTCTGTCCCAGGAACAGTGACTGTCCTAGCAAGTCAAGCTTTTGTTCTTGCCTCAGCGCCTTAGTTCTTGTTCCTCCAGCTTGGAATGGGTATCGTACATGCCTTCCACCTGGCTCGCTTCTTGTCATTCATTCCAAAAGTCATCTCTTCCGGGGCAGGCCTAGATCCCTCTGTGTAGAGCTGTGTCTCCCCGCACCGCCACGTCACACTGCTCTCAACCTCATTACTCTGCTTTATCTTCTTTTTTTTAATGAATTTTTTTTTGGCTGCATCAGGTCTCAGTTGCAGTACGTGGGCGGGCGCTTTAGTCACAGGCTTCTCTCTAGTTGTGGCCTGTCAGCTCAGTTGCTCTGGGGCATTTAGGATCTTAGTTCCCTAACTAGGAATCGAACTCATGCCCCCTACAGTGGAAGCCCACGTGGAGCCTTAACCACTGGATCACCAGGGAAATCCCCTCTTTTTCATTTTGTATTAGTAAGTTCAGGATGTTATTACCTCCTCCAGAAAAGCTTCCTTGGGCATCCCAGAAGAACTGATTGTTGCTCCCTCCTCCTGTGTCCGCAGGCTGTGTACTTCCTTCTGCCGTAATATTTTCAATGTTGTGTGTTCATGGGCTGGATCGACTCCCCGAGTGGCCTGCCAGACCTGTGTCTGGTTCCATCTTTAAACCCCTGACAAAAGTAGCTCAGTACCTGGTACACGGCAGGTGTCCAACAAAAATTTACTCCCTACGCTACCTGCCTCTCCCGTGGCTTTGGATTCTAGAATAAACACAGCACAGACTCAATCAATGGTTCACAATACCATCATCCAGGCTACAGATGGAGGATGTTGTTTTTAAAAAGAGAACAGTCTCTGGTCCAAAGGACAGTTTATTTAAAACAAAGGTGACAAAGTGGAGGAAGGAGGGAGAACAATTCTAACATAAAGCACATAGGAAGCATCTCAATTTTTTTTTTTTTAAAAAAAAGGGCAATGGACGAAGCTATGTCTCATACATATACAAACTGCTGACCTCAATTGATTATTTACATCCAAACTTTATAAAATAGCATTTCAAGTCAGCACTTAAGCCAGTGTTATTAGTTTCTGTTACAAAAATTTAAAGCTACAAACTTCACATTTTTAAGCTGTACATCTGCAACAGCATTTAAGCTTTTTTTTTCCAAGTTGGTCCGAGTGCAAGCTGGTGGAAGAGATTTTCTTTTTCCCCCCCAAACACAAAAAAGTACATCAATTCCAAATACAATGACTATAATCCTAATGAAAACACAGACATGGTGCTTAAGAAAGGATGGGGTGATAGGATGCACACTGGGCAGGAACAATTTTCAGGTTAAAAAAAAGGAGCTGCAGTCTTTAGAGGCAACATGGTATGCTAGAAAGGGCACTGGAAGAAAAGACCTGGGTATGAACTCTGGCTCTGCTATATTCTAGTTACCTGACCTTGAGCAACAGACTGTACCTCTCGGAGCCTCAGTTTCCTTTTCCGTAAAATGAGGACAAAGATACCTGTATCTCTCAGAGATACTAAGTTTTAGTAGATGTCGGCTGTTCAGATTATCTCCTTCTTGAGTGAGATTTGGTACTTTGTATCTTTCAAGGAATTTGTCCGTTTTATTTGAATTGTTCATAAAATTGTTATTAGCCTTTTAATATCTGTAGGGTCTATACTGATGTCACCTGTCTCATTCCTGATACTGGTAAGTGCTATTGAGTTTGAAATGGTATAATAAATTTCTGGCAGCAGGTGCTAAATAAATGTTTCCTGGATCAGAACCTACAGCTTCAAAGAAACAAGAACATAGTCCTTAAGTTGCTTCAGAATACTGGTTCTGTCTGTTTATATTTATCTATTTATCCATCACACCAAACATTTATCCACTGGTCCATCTGTCTATCAACTGTTGGCTGGGAGAAGAGACAAGGAAAAATAAAAATAGAAATTTGCTGCAAATTTACTGATGAGCAAACAATAAAGATATTCCTGAAGGAGCTGAGATTTTTAAAAGACACAAGTAGGCTGGGTCATTGCTTACTAGGGGAGAACAAGTGACAGGCCCAGAGTCCCGTGGAAGCTGGCGTCACAAATGATTGAAGCTCAGGGCTCTACAGGAAGCCAGCTGACCCATCATGAATTTAGTATCCAAGGAGAAAAATGACTAGGATTGACTTCCTGCCTTCCTGGCATAAGAAAACAAACACACCTTGTCAGAAAGTCTATCTCATCCAAAATAAACTGACTTCTGGCCAAAGGGCTCTGTCTAGCTCAACGGGAGAGCAATGCACTTTGCTGGACCAGCGTGTCGGGTGCACACAGAGAGCGGGATCAAAGAAACTTCAGATCAAGACTCATCACCCAAGAATATTTATGGGGAAAATCTGAACCTTCTTTTACTTGGATCTAGCTTAGGAAGGGAGAAAATGGGCATCCCCTCCTGTCTGGCCAAGTGCAAAATCCTTTTAAAAAAAAGAGCAAGGAAGGGAGGGAGAGAAGGAAACTGAGGCAGGACTGTTAATTAGCACAGCAGATGGTATAGGGAAATTCATGCTCCATACTTCATTTTTTAACTCACTTGACTGTCAGACTTGCCTGATTCAGTGGTTTCCCAACCTAAGAATGCCACCTAGGGTTTTTTAGTCTGTGCAAGAAAAGTGGTCACTTCACTTTTAAGAAGGCTTGTTACATAAACAACAAGGTCTCACTGTATAGCACAGGGAACTATATTCAGTATCCTGTGATAAGATATAATGGGAAAGAATATGAAAAAGGATGTATAACTGAGTCACTTTACTATAAAGCAGAAACTAACAAAACACTGTAAATCAACTATATGTGAATAAAATAAAATTTTAAAAAAGACTTGTGACTTTCCTTTTCCCTATAAATACTGGTCCCACACAGTGATCCTATGAATCCTGATTCTACCACTTACTAGCTGTATGACCTAGGGAAAAAAACTTTTTTTTCTCTCTGAATTTGCTTCATCCTCTATGAAATGGAGATAAAATACTTAATTTACAGAGTTACTGGGGAGGTTGGAGCTGACATAAAGAGCCTACCTACTTAGCTCAGTGCCTGGCATATAGTTAAGTGGTCATGATTGCTAGCTGCCCTTTATTATTACAGCAGGATCCTCAAATTGTCCTCTGTTCTCTGTATCTGCCAAGTAGCTGCATAATTGGCCAAGCCCTGCAGACCAGCAATGGCCTCTTACATTTTCAATAACTTGCTGTCACTGCAAAGAACAGAATCTGGCCACAGAAGAGGAACATCCCTGACTCTCCATTGATTCCCAGGTTTGGGCAGCAAGAGCAATTATGGAGTCAAATTACAGTATCCTTAGGTGCAACCCAGTCACGGCTCCCCTATCTGAGGAGAAGAGGTTCTGAAAAATAAAAAGGCAATTGCCTTTCCCAACTGTCTGCTCTCGGCCATGTCATGAAGTGACACGTGGCCTAGAGCCAAAGCTGCAGAGGGATGGCTCAGTGCTGTCTGCTGCAAAACCCTCTGACCTGCTTTAGGCTCTACGTCTACCTGTGTGATGCTCGTGTGCTACCCGGCAGGTGCCGCAGAGCTTGTGGGATGGCTGAAACGGGACGATCTTAGCTCCCTGGGGGACTCTCTTCACAGCCAGTTGCCCACTGAAGAGACAAAGCCGGGCAAGTTCCCATTAGCAGGGTTCCCTGGGACAACTTTACCAAAATGGACACGAGCGTCTTCCTTCAGGAAGGGGCTGCTTGGTCCAGTGAAGCAGGAGTGAGGGGCCCCACCATCCAGTCCCTGCGCTTCCTTTCATTTGTTTCATGATTTGGGCCATGTCACTTCCCTGCTCTGGGCTGCCATCAGGCCAGGTGATGTCTATATGGTCCCTTCCAGCTTTGGCATCCTACATGTCTGGGTTGAGTCTCCTGGAAGACATATCTTACTCTGATATTCATTTACCCTTTCCAGACCCCAAGCAGTAAAATGAAAAAAGAAAACAGTCACATGTTTGAATGTGGGTCGCAAAAGCAATGCCCCCTACCCCCGTCTGTAACGAACGTGGAGCAAAATGCCGTGTGTCATCTTCATGTGAATGACGAGAACTTGGAAAGCCTTTTCCCCTTTTGCGGACTGAATACAGCCCCACTTTGCCGGGTGTTCCTGGTAGGCTGGTGCCCTCGCTTGGATCACGTCTCCTCTTAAGGCACTGGGCAGTGTCTGTGCTGTGACTCGAGGCAGTTGGGAGAGCGGAGGTGGATGAAAGGTGTTGAAACTGCAAAGGCCAAGCTCACAAGGCAGGCACCAGGCTTCTCCTGGGACTCAGAAAGCCAATGCAAATTGTCTTTCCCAGGACACCACCAACAGCTCTGGAAGCCAGGGGTGGCCTGCATAAGGCTGAAAGCGTGGCAAAGGAACTGACCCCAACCTCATCTATCAGCACAGCCCAGCCAAAGGGTGAGGCCAGCTCCAGGGGGTGGAGGGCCCCGCAAAGCCTCCTGGTGTCCTCTGCCCTCATGTTCCACAGTACCGTCATCTTACAGAAAAGAGGCAACTGTTTTAAAACTGTACCTGTACAGAGATGCCACCACACCACGTGGGGAATCTAGTTATAATTTATATATATATATGTGCATATTTATATATATATTTTTAAAAAGTCTTCCAGAAAGAACCACTAAAAGCTACTGGGAGAAGAAAAACAAAGAGACCATGTGACACTTCCCCAGCTCACTCGACGAGGAGCCTCTGGTTCTGGGGTGGGAAGGTCTGAGGTTCAAAGCGCCCACGTGAGTCCTGGGAAATGATATATACCTGTCCAGTTCAAATACGCACCGGGGCAGTGTGCCGACTGGCTCCGCAGCCCAGGCCGCTGGCGCACTTTCTTGGTTCCTGAGTTCACGGAGGGGGCTCTGGAGAGACGAGGGAGGTGAGCTGGAGGGGCGAGCGAGCCAGAGTTCGCTGGCAGCTGCGGCCGGGCTGCCCTCAGAAGTTCTGCTGCCGCCGCTTCTTGGCCTCAATGGCGTCCAGGATGGGCTGCCGCTTGGACTGGTACTTCTGCCGGATCTCCTCAATCTCCTGCTCCATCATGGGGTCCAGGGCCAGGAGCCTCTTCTGAAGGTCTTCCACCGTCCAACTCTTCAGCTATGAGAGAGGCAGACAGCACAGTCACGACTAGGCCCAGGTCAGTAGCTTCTGGAGGCAACCTATCCCAGCAAGAGGTCTTCTTTTTTTTTTGTGTGGCTGCACCACTTGGCTGGTGGGATCTTAGGTCCCTGACCAGGGGCTGAACCAGCGCCCTTAGCTTTGAAAGTGTGGAGTCCTAACCACTGGAAGACCAGGGAAATCCCCCCAACGAAGGGTTCTAAGTGCTAATCTCTTTTGAGTTACTATTCCTTGACCAGGGCCCTAATGAGTAAGACTTTCACCTCCCCTGTCTTGTAAGTTAATTGCACTGGATTCCTGGTTAGGGCACTAATGTAACAGTAACTTGGTATGTAATCGGCAGAATGGCTCCCTCCTAGTTCTCGTCCTACCCACAGGATGGGCATGTGCACAGTGGCCGTGTCTCCTGGATGCTCCCCCTACCGTCCTGCCTCTTCACACTGTCTTGGCAATGGCACACTGGTCATCGCTGGCATTTACTGGGGGCACCACTCTAAGCAAGCACTTTACAGGGATCATCTGTGTAAGTGTCTCGGGAATACAGACACAAACCCTGAGTGTGGGTGGGGGGTGGGGGGGATTGGAGAAGCCCTGAAACGTCTAAGATGACCTTTCCATCAGGCAAAAAGAAAAAAAAAAAGGGGGGACCTGATATCGACATTAATAACAAAGGCAAGCGTTTCCCCAGTGCTCTCCATGCACCAGACACTGAATGCTTGATATATATGAATATTACACATCCCTTAATTCAACCCTCAGGACAATCCTATGATTTCAGTGTATTATTATCCCTACGTTACAGATGAACAAGCCAAAGAAGATGGTAGCTCGATGACCTGCCCAATGTCTCATGGGCAAGAAGTGGCAAAGTCAAGGGATCTTCCTGGTCGTCCAGGGGTTGGGACTTTGCCTTCCAATGTAGTGGGGTGTGGGTTCGATCCCTGGTTGGGGGAGCTAGAATCCCCCAAGTTTCTCAACTAAAAAACCAAAACATAAAAATGGAAGCGATATTATAACAACTTAAATAAAGGCCTTAAAAAAAAATGGTCCACCTCAAAAAAATCTTTGGGGAAAAAAGAAAAGAGGTGGCAGAGTCAAGATTCAAACCCAGAATCCCTACTCCTAACCAGCATCGGAAAAAGGCAGATTTGCAAAGCACGGGCTAAAAGAGCCCACTCAACCTGTGTTGGAAACGTGGTTCTGCCTGTGCAGATGCTGTGGGACTCCGGCCAGTGACCAGTCTCTCCAGGGCTTCCTCATCTATGGAAGTGGGACCACAGGGCCTCACCATGTTTATTGTAAGAATAAATGAGACTGGGGCTATTGGGCAGCTGGCACAGCGCCAGGTGCCCTGTGTACTTCAAGATGGCGGTGCGTGTGATAACACACACTCCTGGCCACGGCCGGGGGGCCCATCTTCCACCTGTGTCTGCAGCTGTCAGGCACGTGCCCTCGGGGCCTGCCATCTGTGTGAGCGTTCACTGCGGCTGAGCGGGGCCAGGCCAGGCCAGGCAGACAGGGGCAGGAATGAATGCCAACATTCTCCACAGCAGGTGGTGAGAAATTCTGTGAGCTCACGGCCAGTTGACAGGCGCCGTGTTTCAGGAACTCAAAAGGTTCACTCAAGCGTCGGAGGAGATTTAGAGATTCATTGGCTGCTCCGGCCCCTTCCTGAGGCCTCAGCAGGGAAGGGGCGTCGAAAGGTGGGTAAAGGAGCCTCTTTCTGTCCCCTCTCCCTTTAGAGGGTGGAGTGGGAAGCCCTCCAGTGGCTTCGGCAGAAATGGCTTAATGACCAGTCACCACAGGAATGTCCCTTGGCCCGCTTCAGGGAGGTGGTCTGAGACGTGAGAAAAGCCTCATAGTTCAAGACGAAAGGTTCTTTGTGAGGTGAGAATGGAAAGACTCTAGAGGGTGGGGGAATGCTGGAAAGTCAGGCTGAAAAACTCCATCTTGCTTCCAGCCTGTGTGGCTTTATGCCATCTCAGAGGTTGGTATTCTTGGCCCAGGGACACCCCAGAGAGTGATGTTTAGTGCCTAGTCTTTAGCTTTTTCAAGCCCTTCTCCAAAGAGAGGACACCTCAAACCTAAAACTGGATGCTACGGTAGTTCAGGACATATCCTAACTTTGTACCGGCTGTGTTGCCTTGGACAAATAACTTGACCTCTTTGAGCCTCACTTTCCTCCTCTGGAAAACAGACAATACCAGTTCCCCCACCCTTGGGCTGAAATGAGTTAGACAGGTTCATTATGGGTGTGGCGCTCACAGTGCAGGACTTCACTGTCGCGTGCATCCGGTGGATAGTCTGCATGTCACAAATGGTAGCTATCAATGTTATTAAGAACTGTGACTTTTGTTGCTGTTAATATTATCATTATAATTAACAATATTACTAGAAAGTCTCTAACCTCCCATCACGATTGGTGACTAAACAACAACAAATCTCCTATCAACAACCCGTTCCTACAATCTCTGATCCAAACCAGAGTCAAACGAGGGAAGGTGAAACTATACTACTCCGTTTTGCGTTAAAAGTGCCTAAGGGCTGGGACTTTCCCACAATGCCTGTTAAAACAAGTCTTTATAGTCTAACAAAGTAGTTTTCATCATCCATTTATTAAACATTCACTGAATACCTACTCTGGGCTAGGCACCGTCCAAGGCACAGAGGATACTTCGGTGAAAAGAAAAACAGAGACTCCCCAAATCATTGCCCTTGTGAAGCTTACATTTTAGTGAAGTGAGACAGACATATGGCAAGTAACATAGTAAATTAGTAAATGACTCAGATCAGAAGGTGATACAAAAAAGAAAAGAAAAACATACAGTGAAGGAAGGGGAGATGGGAATTGGGGTGGGAGGCTTACTTCTGGTCCATCCATTTGGATAAAAACTCAGTGGCAGGACTTCCCTGGTGGCCCAGGGGCTAAAACTGAGCTCCCAACGCAGGAGGCCCTAATTCGACCCCTGGTCAGGGAACTAGATCCCACATGCTGAAACTAAAATTGAAGATTTCTCATATGGTAACTAAGACCCAGAGCAGGCAAATAAATAAATAAAAACAAGTAAGTATTCTTTTAAAAAGAAATGAAAAAAGAAAGAAGAAAGTCGATGGAACTGCACTGGCTTGCCAGCTTGTCCTGCCGCTTCAGGCAGCCCCTCCTCCCTCTAGGCCTCAGTTTCCCCACTTGTAAGAAAGAGTTGCCTAGATGATCTTAATTTTGTCTTTTGAAATTCAGTGTTTCTCAAAGTACAACCCATGGGTCACCTGCATCAGAATCACTTGTTGAAAATACAGACTTCTGCATCCCCAGTCAGAGCTACTTCATCAGGCTCCCTGGGAGGGGAGGGGCAGGATTTCAGACACTAAAGATGCTCTTCAGGTGTTTCTTATAAGCCCTCAAGTGAGATAAGCCCAATCCTGCATCTCCCTTCTCATTTTCCTGGCAGTGAAATTCTCACAGAGTCATTGCTGTGTGTCTCTGGTCGAGGCTTCTTCTAGGTTTCCAAAGTCGATGGGGATCTTTTGCCCTTGATTCTAATCTTTGGGCAACAACAAACACCCTGACTTTATCTCAGCCACCTTCAGATTGCTCTAAGGCCCTTGGAACTTAAAGTTACACCTGACCTATTAGAACACAGCCAGCCAGTCACACCAGCCAGATACGGATTTTTCTGAAAATGAGCTCAAGAGAATGGCTTTATGGCTCCGAGTATAGCATTTCACCATCGTGGTCCTTGGTGGCATAAATAAATTTCAAATGGATTTCCTGCAGTAAAAAAGCTGTGGTTCTACAGTTCTGCTGCAGCCAGCATCCTGAGAGTAAATGCTCACACTGACCACACAGGCAGCTTGAGGGGTTTTCACTAGCTCAAGGGAGGGTCACCATTCAGCATCTCCTCTCTACCCTGCAACCCCCACAATTCTACCTTTAGACCAGAATTCTCTGAACTCGATTCACACACCCCAATCAGATCCTGCCAGCTATCTCAGCCCCTCAACACATCCAGACCAAAAGTCTGGAGACCCACCCTTCCCTCATCTCCAAACCTCTTCTCCTTCCTCCCCAGTCTCCCCCATCTCAGGAATGGTGCCCCCATCCTCCCAGGTGCTCAAATCACCCCCAATTCTCCCCTTTCTGCCTCCACCTCTCTGTGCACATCCAGTCCTTTGATCTCTGAAATACTCGTACAACTCAGATCCAACCATTTTTTTCATCTCTGCCTTCAACTCTTCAATTCAGGCCACCAACATCTTCCAGCCACAAACAATTAAAAACAGAGAAATGAGCTGCCCTTACGTTGCCTACTGCACTTAGGGAAAAAAATCCAACAATTCCCCAGGGTCTACAATGGCCCTATACCTCTGGCCCATTGTCCCCTCCAACTTCCTTGCCTGCTGCTGCTCAGGACCTCTGGCTAAGCTTTATTTCAGATTGTCAGATACACTTTTCTGGCCTCAAATGCTATGCAGCTAACAATCCTTCTGCCTGGATGGCTTGTCCCCAGTTCTTCCTTATCCTTTAGGCCTCAGATCAGGAGTGGACTCCTCAGAGAACCCGAGGAGGAGTGGGTGGGTTTAGGGGGAGAGCAGTAGCTTTGAGTCAGGTGGCCCTGGTTCCACCGAAGCTGCGCCCTTGCGAGCGGGACGGCCCTGGACAAGTCTCCACTGCGTGCCGCTCCTGTCTGCTTTTTCGATGGAGGACAACAGGATTTCCCTAGGGCAGCTGTGAGGCTCAGATGGGCCGGTCAAGTACAGAACATGGTGTCTGTGCACGGAAAGAACGTGGGTAAGTGGGAGTTGCCACCTCAGATCCATTTTTTTTTAATTGGACCAAGTAGGTTAGTAGAAGAGACAGCGGCTGCTGTTGTAAGAGCTGAGCTTGGTGAGCTCAGTGTGGTGCAGGACACACACCCTTCTCACAGACGCGTCTCCAGTGAACTGGACGGTGCGTGCGTGCGTGTGAAGTCGCTTCAGTCCTGTTCGACCCTCTGTGACCCTAATGGATGCAGCCCACCAGGCTCCTGTGTCCAAGGGATTCTCGAGGCAAAAATACTGGTGTGGGTTGCCATGCCCTCCCCAGGGCATCTTCTTGACCCAGGGATGGAACCCGAGTCTCTTGTGTCTCCTGCATTGGCAAACAGGCTCTTTACCACTAGCATGACCTGGGAAGCCCAAACTCTGTGGGAGAAACCCCAAATCAGATGGACCTGGCTTGTTTCTTTGGGGCCAGAGAATGGCCAAGTCCTCGGTTTCCCAGCATTAGGACTGACAGGAAGTGACTTCTTCTCAAATGGCCTTAGCGACTCTGAGATTCTGAACGACACCGTGTCGACGTCTGTTGCACAAGTGGCCTGAAGAACAACTGAGAAGATCCGGCTGGTGTTTCATCACACGAGACAAGTCACAGAGATTACAATGAGCAGAGTTCACTGGAATCAGCAGAGTCAGTCTAAACTAAACATATCAGCATGTATGGCAGAGTTTCTTCCTGCCTTTGCAATAAGGCCCACAGTGAACAAACTACCCAAGGTACAGGGTTTAGAACTAATTGTAAGTCCTCCTCTGTGGCTACTAGAAACTCTCACCTCAGAAGTCTATCGCAAGAACAGTGTCACAATACATCTGTAAAAAAGAAACTCAAGCACATCATCCTTTCAGGACAGGTAACTCAGGCTGATGTCCTGGCAACAGGTGATGTTTTACGGCGGTCAAGAACCACGAAAGAACACACCTTTGGAATTTGCAAGATGACAAGGAAGCTTGACAAAAGCTACAAGTCGGAGGAAGCTACCAGGATGCCACTTCATACTTTTTTTAGAAGAATATTTATTTATCTGGTTGCGCTGGGTCTTAGTTGTGAAACGTGGGTCCTCGAACTTTGCGGCCTGTGGGATCTAGTTCTCCGACTGGGGATGGAACCCAGGCCTCCTACAATGGGAGTGCAGAGTCTCAGCCACTGGACCACAAGGAAGGCCCTCCTCCGTATCTTTAATACCCACCCCTAGAAGGCTAGCTAAAGTGCAACAGAGAAAACATGTACAAATCAGACAGAAGGCATGAAGACACTGATTCAGACCCACCAAAGACAGGTATCCTTTCTTGATATGACCTTGTCTCCATCCAGGGGTGGATTCAAGACTGGGGACTGGTGACTTTAATAAGATATGATTCCTGGGTGATGCAGTCCCCTCTCAGCAGGTGAGTGAGAAGATAGTGATGCAGAAGAGCAAGGATGCTGACAAGTAAATGACAGCTTGTGTGGATTAAGTAAACACTGGACCATTCAATTTCAAAAGATCCTGCTCCTTAAATTAGCTTTGTGAGAACTTTAATGAGCGACTGCCTCTGATTCAAATTACTGTCATGCCAAATCATGCTTCCACCAGTCCCTTATAAAATCTTCCTCATGCCTCTGCAATAAGGAAGGAAAGTGGCAAAACTGTTACCAGTAAATTATCTCTGCAATCCCATTCTGAGTTTCTGATGACTTCGAATCAATACATGGAACGGTTACCAGAATTCTAACCAAAGAAGACAAGACTGCACGTGTATAAAATATTTACTAAGCTGACTGGAACAAAATGCAGAGTTTGAGCCTGGTGAAACGAAGAAATCTCGCTCCACGCAGGGATGGTGATAATAATGACAAGAGCTTTGACAGGGTCAGAATATTGGCCTCAGATAACCTGGAGACTGCATCCCAAGAGCCTCCCACTCAGAGAGGGCTCAGTGTGAATTGTGTGTGTGCAAGTGAAGGACGCAATTTGACAAATGGTCTAAACAAAAAGTGGGCTTTCCAAGTGGCTCAGTGATAAAGAATCTGCCTGCAATACAGGAGATCCAGGCTTGATCCCTGGATCAGGAAGATTCCCCTGGAGAAAGAACAGGCAACCCACTCCAGTATTCTTGCCTGGAGAATTCCATGGACCGAGGAGCCTGGTGGGCTACAGTCCATGGGGTCGCAAAGAGTTGGATATGACTTAGAGACTACACAATAACAAAACAAAAAAATAATGTTTCTTTAAACAGTGGAGTGTTACTATAGTATATGGTACTTGCATTCTCTTTGTGATTTACTCAAAGCCATCCTTAAACTTCCAAGACAAAATGGAATTTTGAAGTAGTACTTTCACATGCTTAGAATTTATTCCAACTCTGTTCTGGCATAAACTTTCACAACTTACCCTGAAAGTCACAGTGCACCTGCTTTTTCTTGTTGTTTTGGTTTGGTTCTGAGTTTTATAATAGCTGTTGGCCAAAGGTAGTCAGGTTTTGACCAAACCCAGACTTTATAAATGGGGCTTTTCACAGCAAAAACCCAAAAAGAAATTTCATATCCCAAATATAAAAGAATAATGGATCTCAAGAGGCACTGCATTGCTAATATTTAACATTATAACTTAATAAAGATGCAGTGAGTACCAGCTCTGTGTCAGACACTTGTGCTTGGCTGGACTGGGCAGGAATGCGGATGATAGGGGGATATGGCCAAGGAAGGGTGTATACAGGACAGAAAGTATATGGCAGGTCCCTTCACACAAGCGGCAGAAATAAACAAGGTAGGGAAGTCACAGAACCAAGCTACAAAACGAGGCATTGCCGAGCAGTGCCCAATGACTGCCAATGAGGGCTGCTTTGAATTGCGTGCCATGTACTCAGCCTTTACATGCATTACCTCATGGGAGCCTCAGATGAGTCCACAAAATAAGTATCAATTTTACAGAGGTGGAAACTGAGACTGAGGGAGTTTTAGGAATTTCTCCCCTGACCCCAGAGCCAGTAAATGTTAAGTGATCAGGTTAGGACATGAGCCCCTGTTTGTCTGAGCGCAAAGCCAAGCTAACTCTGTATCAAGGCAACACATACTCCAGTTAAGAGAAGGAAGAATCTCTGTGGTCAGTGTCTCTGAGAGACTTTGTCTTTTTATACATTTATTGTACACAGAAGGGGCATGAACTGAATTGCAAGAACTTTCAAAAATGAAATGCAAATCTTATTTCAAGTCACTACCACATCTGAGGTAAAGGGAGCTAATAAAATTAGGTTGAGTAAATGAAGGGATGTATGAGTTCTTGTATCGGTATCACTAATAGCTACTCAAAATTCCTTTGGGTACCATGGTTTTTCATGCCTCCAGGCTTCTGCAGAACCGAATCCTATCTTAGGTTTAGGGAATGCCCATTCAACCTTGCAGCCCAGCTCAACCCTTCACTCGTGTCTCTCTCCAATTCCCTTTTCCTTTTACTAAAGTGGGAGCTGTTTAAGTGTGGGAACTACATCTATTTTCAGAAAGTCAGGACAGCATAAGAGAGTTCTCAAGGAATATTTAATAAAGAAACAGATCCTTCAATCTTGAGGCTTTTGCATGAAAATGATACTGACTTTTTATTGGGTTCCAGCAATTACTAGTAAGACACCGGGCTTTTCAGAAGCTTTGAAAATGTAGAATCAATAAATAAGCCTGAGTATAATATAAGAGTGTTAAATAAGGTTGTGTCAGTTACTCCAGACTGATAAATGCAGGCCGAAATCAAAACGAACAGCTCATCCACTCTCATGACTGCAGTAAAGTTACAAGAGAAAACAGACAGAAAAATCCATGCTGGTCTTGATTGCTAATGACTGCTCTTTTACGAAAAAATCCTACTTTCAGAGTGTATTGAGACATATACATCACCATATGTAAAACAGATACCCAGTGCGAATCTGATGCATGGCAGAGGGCACCCAAAGCTGGTGCTCTGGGACAGTCTGGAGGGAGGGGGTGGGGAGGGAGGCGGGAGGGGGGTTCACAGGATAGAGGGACACATGTACCCCCATGGCCAATTCACACTCACATACGGCAGAAACCATTACAGTACTGTAATCATCCTCCAATTAAAATAAGTGGATAGATTTTAGAAGAGAGTGGCTCTAAATTGGTTTATAACCTGCACACTGAAGGAAGCCAAACTATAAAAGGAAAACCTTCAGGAAGTGAGCAAACACACAGCCTTCTGGAATAATGAAATGTCCTAAAATGACTGTTGGTGTCTAAAGGAGGAAGAGTATAGGAACAGTGCTGAATATGATGCCCCTGATATTTGAAACCATTAAGGGAGACATCAACAGCATCATCACTCTTGTGAGGATATTAATATTTCAGAGGATGCGAAAACCTAAAGCACCAAGCAGCTGCTGTTTTAATGCAGCTGAATAATGCAGGAAAGGAGCTAGCTAGTCACACAGGAATCCCTACTGGTTGTGCCTTTGGACACTTTTGGGGCTGGAAATTTCCAAGGTAACAAAAAGTCCAGGCCACATAAAAGAAGCTCAAAGAATCCTAAAGCAAACTCTGAAGACTGAAATATAAATTAATCTCACTTTACTTCATAAAGGTAGTCTCCAAAGGTATCTTCAGAGATAACTAAGACCCAGTCTAAATACACTAAAATAACAAAGTTTACAGAAAACTGGTAAAGAAAGAAGTAAAAGCTCTCTGAGTAAGCTACTTTGCAGGCCTGAGTTTTTTCAGCATGGGCTTTCTCAAAGCGGGAAAATTTGTAAATAACAGCACTCAATTTCTGGAAACCTCCATGAGCCTTACTGCTGGGTGCTCCCATCTAATGGAGGGTCAGAGATTTATAACCCGAATACCCACAAGGAAAGAAAGAAAGTGAAGTCACTCAATCATGTCCGACTCTTTGCAACCCCATGGACCCTGTAGCCCAGGGTCCTCCATCCATGGAATTTTCCAGGCAAGAGTACTGGAGTGGGTTGCCATAGCCCAGGGTCCTCCATCCATGGAATTTTCCAGGCAAGAGTACTGGAGTGGGTTGCCATTTCCTTCTCCAGGGAATCTTCCCGACCCAGGGATCGAACCAGGGTCTCCTGCATTGCAGGTGGACGCTTTACCATCTGAGCCACCAGGGCAGCCCACCCATAAAGAAACACTCAACATCCTTTGATAAAAGAACTCTGCAACAAAAGCAGTTAAGTTCTATCTGTAAGGCACGTCAGCATCTTTCTGCAATAGCCATCAAGTTTTGGGACCTAAATTCCTTTCCAAAAGTCTTGTCAAAAAGAAAAAAATAAGGTCTAGATAGATAGGGATATGTCTCTGTGTGTGTGTGTGTGTGTGTGTGTGTGTGTGTGTGTGTGTGTAAAATACTTTTTTATTCTGCCAAACCACAAAACTGCTAAACAGGGATTTTTAACATTTTCTTTTCTTTTTCTGATTTAAGACTTTTTTTTTTACAAAGTCATCTTTTTTTTAGAAAGCTTAAATCAGAAAAATAAAAGTATTAATATGTATGTGTCCTAGATGCTTTGAGACAGTCCTTTATTCTTTTCCACCAATGTTTAATCATTATGGATAATCAAATGTGATTTAATTCATGCCATGGTGATACTTATCAACTGTGTATAAATTCAGAAACCAGAAAGCACTCTTTGTAAAGACCGTGTGTCCTAGTTTTCTGGTTCAGAAATAGTGATCACCATATTCTTAGCAGTTAGCTCATCCAAGCTCAGAGTTAAAAACCACTTAACTTCTCTGGTGTAAAACTGTTCTTCAAAATGTGTGTCCTAAATATTTTCTATAATGAGCAAGCAGCATGAAGAAAGAAACTATCTCCAACCTGGAGTCTGGGATAAAATTTGGAATCATTAATGACAGGGAGCGGGGAGAATGATGCTAATACCATGATTAGCATCATTATACCATAATAATACCATATTAGTGTATGCTAATATGCTCCCCTTGTGGCTCAGCTGGTAAAGAAACCACCTGCAATGCAGGAGGCCTGAGTTTGATCCCTGAGTTGGGAAGATCCCCTGGAGAAGGGAAAGGCTACCCACTCCAGTATTCTGGCCTAGAGAATTCCATGGACTGTATAGTATAGTCCATGGGGTCGCAAAGAGTCGGACACAACTGAACAACTTTCACTCACTATACAATATACGCTAATATGGCATGGGAAAGTCTATTTCATGATTCAGATGATGTTGATATGTGTCTATAAATGGAGTCTTTGTGGATCCTCACTTTCTTAAACCTTTTTTCTGTGGTGAAATATCTGTTAATAGCACACGTACACGGTTAATACTGCATTTGACTTGACAGCATTTCTTTTAAAAAGAAGAGGGAGAGTGTATCAGTTACCAATTTACTGCCTCTCAGCTCCAAAAGCACCCTTCTCTGCAATAAACAAACGCACTTAAAGCGCTTCTCCTTTCAAGCCCGTGTGATGTTAAGCTTTCTCAGGAGAGGCCGGAGGAGCAGCGCACGCAGGCGGCGGCTCCCCTGAACGCCCAGCACTGGGGCGGGCCGTGGGGACAGGAGGGCAGTTAGTGGAGTGCAGCCCACTCACAGCCCAGGACCTGGTTCCTCTGTTGCCTTGAAGCCTCAGCCTGGCCATAATCTTTTGGCAGTCTTGTCCACATGGATACCAGTGCCCCCACATGGCTGGTGGGCTCTGAAGGTCTCGTGGTCCCACTGGTACCCAGACCCCTAGTGCATATTCATGGCACCGGCTGCCACTTGCCTCCTCCTTGCCTGCACTACGGAGGGCCATCTATGGTTTTCCCAGACTTCGTGCACCAGCTTGAGTCTAGCTAAACCAGCCAACTCCTCTGCTATGCCATGGGCTGAACCTGCCTTCTCTACTGAGGTCTGAACCCCTGGTAGTTTGTCCTTCCTTGGGGACACTCCCTCAGCCCTCGTGAACCATGTTTATTTACAGCCCAAATGAGGGGTAAAAGACTCTCACTTGCTCCCACTGAAAACTGTACTAATGATGAAGAGAAAAACAATCTGTGGCTTAGTCAGAAAACTGAAAGCTACTCAGTGGCCCAAAGGAGTGACTCCAGGTACGTGCAAACACATGGATGAATCACAAAAAGGAATGCTCAGTCACAGAACCCAACACAGAAGACTATGCACTGAATGACTCCATCCAGATAGCAACACAGACAAGATAAAGCTATCAGGACAAAAGACAGGGCACGAGGGAAACTCTTGGAGGCAGTGGAAGAAGGGTTCTATGTTCTGATTATGGTTGTGTTTACACCACTGTATACATCTGTCACAACTCTGCAAACTGCACACTAATAAGCCAGTTTTATGGTAAAGCCTCAATAAACCTGATCTTATAAAGCAAAAAACTAAATACATATAAAGAATTGTGGGGGACTTCCTTGGCAGTCCGGTGGTTAAGACTCTGCATTTCCAATGCAGAGAGCATGAGTTCAATAGCTGGTTGGGGAACTAAGATCCCACATGCTACACAGAGTGGCCAAAAGAAATTTTAATTTAGAAAAACAACCGTGGAAGGTAGTTCATGTAATACTTAAAGGTTATACCTTACATGGATGGATTACAGAGATGATTTAAAATTATTACATTTAATTATCCAGTTAAAGAATAAAAAGCCCAGGAAAAAACCACAGAAGGTAGATACGGGTAATATAAAATTATGAATTCAAAAGCTAAAGCTCAATGGCAAGGATCTCCCAAACCAAAAGCTGATTCTTTCAAATGACTAAAAGAAAAAAAAGAAAAAAAACCCACAGAAAACTGCTGACAAGTTTAATCAAGAAAAAAAGAGGAAACAAAACTCAAAACTACTGGGAATGAAAAGCAAGCTGGACTATGGAGTCTATAAATTTTTTAATCTTTAGTCAAAAAATCTAAAAACTTATACAAAATCAATATTTCCAGGTGGGGGAAAAAATACCATAGATTTACCTGGAATCAAACCAAAAAGACCATGGACTAAGAAATCTGGACTGCAAGAATACAGGATGAACTGAATTCCAGTTCTCCCAACAAAGTAGATTACTGGCAGAATTCCTGAAACCTCCTCCTATGGAAGAAAGGAAATCTCCAGGGGCCAGAATCATTGTTATATTAATAACACTAATCCTATTTTCTTACAATACTAACAGTGCAGTTCCTGGTAAATCAAGAAAATATAAAGGACGACAGCATGGAAGGATACACAGAAGCCCCCAACACCCCACCCGCCCTGGTTGCCTTGGTCAGAGGGTAGGACTTAACGAAACTGGGTGTATAATGATTATAGTAGTAATTACAATTATATAAGCCAGTATTTTTAAAACACTATTCTTAGCTGGTCACTACATCAAGCACTTTGTGTGTATTATCTCATTTGATTGTCACTAAATCTTACAGCTGTGACTGTTCACCTGATTGTACAGATAATCTGAGGCATGTAGAATGACATAGTTTGTCTGAGGTTACACAGTCAGCAGGGGACAGAGACCCATACTGACTGGCTTTCTCCATCTGTAAAATGGAAAATCCAGATAATCCCAACTAACCTCTTGGAAAGGTTTTGTGAGGAATAACCAAAATAAACAGGCGGGTAGAAGTCACCTGAGGACAAATTTTGGCTGAAATCAAAAAACACAGAAACTTCAGGCAGACCTTCTAAAGCAACAGTATGTCTATTTCCCAACTATGGAATCCTCTCTTCTCAGAAATGACCAGAGGTGGTCAAGAAGGAACTTCCCTGGAGGTCCGGCGGTTAAGACTCCATGCTCCCAATGCAGGGGGCATGGGTTCGATCACTGGTCAGAGAACCAGCTCCCACATGTGGCAACTAAGACCCAGCACAGCCAAATAAATAAAAGTTAAAAAATCAAGGAAAAGACAACCCACAGAATAGAGAGAAAAAAAAAAAAGCAGTCAAGAAAATGCCAGCTGATGCCTCTTGTTGGAGACATAGTAGGACTAGAATACACACCCTTTAAGGCCCCTTTCCATTCTGAGAGCCCAACACTCCTCTGGCTGACACGGGGCCAGAGGAGTTTATGGAGGGAGACACAGCTTCTAGGAATTCAAGACACAGGCCATTTGTTGCCTGCACTTTCAGTGAAGCCTGGTGGGCGTGGCCTCAGGACAGCCCTTCCTAGAGTCTGACGTCAAAACACTGTTGACAGGTCTTAGGATCTGTCTCTGCTCTTCTGTTCTAAGCCATCTAGATCTAAATTATGTCTTACTCCTGTTCTCACTGCCACTACCCAAATTCATGGAAGCCCTGGTCTGGACTCGGCTCTTTGGCTCACCATGTGGCTGAGATAAAACACCACCCTATGCTCTAACAGCTGAGACTAACTGGCCATGAAGACTGAACTTAAGTGCCAAACAGACAGGGCTCAAGCCATCTCAGAACCAAACCAAGGCAATGAGAAGCAGTGTTAAGCTCACACAGGCTGGTATCATTCTTTTTTTCCCCCTTAAATTGGAGTATAGTTGCTTTAGAAGGTTGTGTTAGTTTCTGCTACACAGCAAAGCCAATCAGCTACACACACACACACACACACACACACACACACACACAAGTGTGTGTGTGCGTGTACAGCCACTCAGTCATGTCCGACTCTGTGCGACCCCATGGACTGCAGCCCACCAGGCTCCTCTGTCCATGGGATTTTCCAGGCAAGAATACTGGAGTGGGTTGCCATCTCCTACTCCAGGGGATCTTCCCAATCTAGGATCGAACCTGCATCTCTTGAAATCATATATATATATATATACACATATCTCCCCTCTTTTTTGGATTTCCTTCCCATTTTGGTCATCACAGAGCACTGAGTTCCCTGTGCTACACAGTAGGAAATAAAAATAGTAGTTATCTATTTTATACATAGTAGTTAAAAATAGTAGTTATCTATTTTATACATACTAGTGGGTGTATATATGTCAATCCAAATCTCCCAGTTCATCCCACCACCCGCCATTCCCCCACCCCAGGCTGAGAGCGTTCTAAGCAACCCTCTGGGGTCACAAGCCACAGTGCTGAAGACTTGTTCTTGGAGCCATGTTAATAACCAAGTTAAAACCAAGCTTCCCTCAGCTGCATGATTCCCCGGCAGAACAAGGCCGCTGTGACTCGAGACAAAGACGACATTCATCTGCCATGTGGTTTCTCAAAGCGTATCTAAACAGCAGGTTGCCCGGGCAATTTTGGATACATATTTCTTTTTCCAACTGCTGTTCTTGGCTGGTTTTCTGACAGTAAAAAGTACAAGATCTCGTTATATTCCCACGTACAAATGAATTCAGCCTTAACATACTTTAAGCCCAGCTTTGCAGGAAAAATAAGAAATCTGAAACAAAAATAGTATACCTTGTCAGGAACAATTTAGGACAGTCTTCTCACCAGGAGCTGCTCGGCGTGGTTACCCCAGTAAAGACCATTAGCGTGCAACTGGTGTTTATCCTGGCTGGCTCTGGGCACTCACAAGGCACTGCAGGGCTGGAGGCCAGAGTACTAATCACGGTCTCCGTTCACCTTTCTTTCAGCATAGGATTATGAAAAGAAGGTCATCAAAGGAAGGTTAACAAGCACACAAGCTTGGAGTTAGTCCACGACAGAGATGGTAGCAGGAGATGGTGCTACAGAGAGAGTAGCATCTGAGGTTTAAAATCCTGACTTCATTCACACACTTCCCAGACAAAACACCACCAATAAAAGCAAACAGGAAGCCTCAATTCCTAAACCTCTCACTGACAAGAGACAAAGCCTGGCTTAATAAGTTCGAATGATCTCAAAGCAACCTGCGTGCGTGTGAAATTGCTTCAGTCGTGTCTCTGTGTGACCTCAAGGACTGTACCCGGTCAGGCTCCTCTGTCCAGGGGATTCTCCAGGCAGCAATACTGGGGTGAGTAGCCATTCCCTTCCCCAGGGAATCTTCCCGACCCGGGGACTGAACCTGGGTCTCTCATTTCTCCTGCATTGGCAGTTGGGTTCTTTATCACTAGCGCCACCTGGGAAGCTCCTCAAAGCAACCTACCTTCAACCAGAACAGCTCCCAATACTGAACATCAAATGAAAGGAGAGTAAGGAAGCTAATCAAAATAGCATGTGGGGGAATTCCCTGGCAGTTCGGTGGCTAAGACTCCACGCTCCCAATGCAGGGGGCCTGGGTTCAAACCCTGGTCAGGGAACTAGATCCCACATGCTACAGCTGAGAGCTCACACTCTGCAACCGAGATCGACGATCCCAGGTGCTACGACTAAGACCCAGCACGCCAAATAATGAAATAAATGTTTTAAAAAATAAATAAACCACAAGATGTGGGGCACTATCACATAACCATCAGAATGATACTTTTATAGATGTTTCTAATGGTATGAAAAAATGTCTGACATGTTAAGTGAAAAAAAAAACAAGATGTCATTATATACACAAATGATTTCAGCTGTGTGCAATATGTAAGTATAAGAAATTGGAAACGAATACATTAAAATGTGAACTGGGATTACATTGGGGGTGTTGGGGGTGGTGGAACCATGGAAGAAACTTTCTTCTCTAAGCTTTTCAACTTCTAAACGTCATACAATGGGCATGTATTCTTTTTACACCTTAAAGGCAGGAAAACAGCACAGCAACATCCAGAAGAGCAAACCAGCACTAATAAAGAAGATAAGAAACAGCATTTATTAAGGGCTTAGTGCAGGCCAGGCGACTGTCCCGAGGGCTCACACGCATTAGCACATCTGCTTTTACAACCACCCTATGAGATGAGCGTGACTTCTGTCCATATCTGAAAAGGAGACTGACGGTTGGCCAGGTGGCATACAGCCGTACAGCACAGCTGGTGGGCTGGACCGAGACTTACACCACCTCTCAAACACAACAGCAGAATCTGCCCTTGCCTGCAAGCCGGACCTAAAAACAAGCATCAGTGATAAAAATCTTCTTGAAAAGAGACTAGCAAAATGGAGGAGAATGACTACAAAAGAGGAATCTGCCCAGATGCTAAGACACTTGGGTTTGAGTTTTCAACCTGGAAGAACTAAAAGCACTTTCTAATTAAAGCTTTAAAGAGAACTGATGTGAAAGAAAAGAGGGAATCATCAGTGTAGGTGAAAATATACCAGCACGAGAAATTCAACCCACAGCTGAATTCTACAATACAAGAGAAAGCTGGGAATCACTGTCAAAAGAAAGACCTCAGGTCATCACACTAATAAATAAAGTTAGTGCTAGTGGTAGAGACTGGTTAGTTGGCACTAGTGTTGTGACTGTGTGGATCGCAACAAACTGGAAAATTCTTCAAGAGATGGGAATACCAGACCACCTTATTTGATTTGCCTCCTGAGAAATCTATATGCAGGTCAGGAAGCAGCAGTTAGAAGTGGACATGGAACTATGGACTGGTTCCAAATTGGGAAAGGAGTACATCAAGGCTGTATATTGTCACTGTGCTTATTTAACTTACATGCAGAGTATATCATGAGAAATGCTGGGCTGGATGAAGCACAAGCTGGAATCAAGATTGCTGGGAGAAATATCAATAACTTCAGATATGCATATGACACCACCCTTATGGCAGAAAGGGAAGAGGATATGAAGAGCTTCTTGATGAAAGTGAAAGAGGAGAGTGAAAAAGTTGGCTTAAAGCTCAGCATTCAGAAAACTAAGATCACGGCATCCAGTCCCATCACCCCATGGCAAATAGATGGGGAAACAATGGAAACAGTGACAGACTTTATTTTGGGGGGCTCCAAAATCACTGCAGATGCTGACTGCAGCCATGAAATTAAAAGATGCTTACTCCTTGGAAGGAAAGTTATTACCAACCTAGAGAGCATATTAAAAAGCAGAGACATTACCTTGCCAACAAAGGTCCGTCTTGTCAAGGTTATGGTTTTTCCAGTAGTCATGTATGGATGTAAGAGTTGGACTATAAAGAAAGCTGAGCACCGAAGAATTGATGCTTTTGAACTGTGGTGTTGGAGAAGACTCTTGAGAGTCCCTTGGACTGCAAGGAGATCCAACCAATCCATCCTAAAGGAAATCAGTCCTGAATATTCATTGGAAGGACTGATGCTAAAGCTGAGGCTCCAATACTTTGTCCACCTGATGGCAAAGAAATGAGTCACTGGAAAAGGCCCTGATGCTGGGAAAGATTGAAGGCAGGAGAAGAAGGGGATGCTGGAGGATGAGATGGTTGGATGGCATCACTGACCTGATGGACATGAGTCTGAGCAAGCTCCAGGAGTTGGTGATGGACAGGGAGGCCTGGCGTGCTGCAGTCCCTGGGGTCACAAAGAGTTCACTGAGAGACTGAATAGAGAGTGGTAGAGAACCCACCTGCCACTGCAGGAGACGTAAGAGATGCAGGTTCAAACCCTGGATCAGGAAGATCCTCTGGAGGAGGGGATGGCAACCCACTCCAGTATTCTTGCCTGGAGAATCCCACAGACAGAGAAGCCTGGCAGGCTACAGTCTGTGGGGTCGCAAAGAGTCGGACACGACTGAAGCAACTTGGCACACTCAAGTTAAAATTACTAAGGTTTGGACAAAGAGGACCTGAATTTGCCCTCCAAATACGAAGTACCCAGCAACAAGGGGCACTGACTCCTAAAGACTAGAGAATAGGAAGAAACTTGGGAGAAAAAGAAAAAAGCATTGTACTTGATTCCAAATTATATAACCTGCAACCAGCCTAAGAGGATCCTAACTCTTTTTTCAGCCCAGCACTGAAGGCCTTTTGGTCAGAAGTAATCAATTTTGCTTGGCAAAAAAGGCATCAAGACAGAGAAGTGCTTTGGATCAAATTCTGTAGAATCAGCCTCTTTGAGATGCATTAAAGTTAATGCCAAAACCAATATGGTGTTCTGTTCACAGCTCCTTTCTAGAGGCTTTAAAAGCAGAAAAATATTTAAACTCAAAGTCTGAAGTGGAAACTTGCTATCTGTAAAAACGAAGCCACTTTAATAGCTATGAGAAGCCACTGAGATTTGGTAATTCCAAATTCACCATGTATAATAAAAATATTGGTTGTTAGGGAAATTGGCTAGCTGTTTAGAAAAATATGAAACTGGACTGCAACCTTAGTCTTCACACCAAGACACATCCTGACAAGATAAATATTGAAAAAGAAAAAAATAAACATTCTAAAACAAAGTAAGGGTTACTATTTTTATAATGCTGGGATCTGAAAAACTTCTTAACATGGCATTAAATTCCAGAAACTACAAAGGAAAAGCTGCTAAATGAAAATACATAGAATTAAAAATACCTGAACAGACACCTTACATAAAGTTTTTTAAAACTAGAAAATATCTTATTTAAAAATTCATAAGCTCACTTGATAGATGAAGAACTCTTTGGAATCAATAGGATAATAAAAACTCCACTGACAAATAACACAAAGTGACAATTTAGACACCAAAATGATAGGGGAATGTGACCATCTGTATCACAATCTCAAATTTATAAGGTTTGATGCTCAAGTGTTCTACTTGTAAGAATTACTTCCAAGGGCATATATATCATGCAAAAGGGTTCATTAAAACATGCTTAATATCAAAAAGCCAGAAGCTACCTCGAGGTCCATGATTTAGGGATTACTTAAATCAGAGGTCACAAACACAGCTGTTTTCAGAAGCCAGTAGAGCCAAGGAAAATGACCTCAATGGGCCAGTTTTAACACAAGAAAGCAGGAAGTGGTAACATCCGGGGTGAACCGGGGAGTTCAGACCCTCTTTGGTAATCCAAATGGTAAAAATTGTGTGTTCATGGCCACAGAGGCTCTCCGTTCCCCAGTCTCCATGGCCCCTCAGGGCTGGACGTGTGATCCACAGCAGGTACGGTAGCCTAGTCTCTCTGAGACACACCCAGGAGGATCCCCTCACTGTGAATGCGGGATGCTCCTCTACCCCTTCGCACTGGAGAAGCTATGAAAGAGTTCACTGATGCAACATCACTGGCTCCCCAAAGCGGACAAAACCTTGAAGGTCATCGTCTACACGTTTCCTTGAGGCTATGGTCAGTTCCGCCTTGTTGAACAGGCTCAGGTACAGAAGGAAGACAGGGGAGGGGAAGGCAGGGATGGGGGGAAGGTCAGTAGTCAGGAAAGAAGGCTTTTTTGTGGGATTTTCATTTTTCATTAAGAACAAAACTGAGATGGGAGGAGAGGTCGTGCGAATGAAAAAAGGCAAAGTCCTCTGAATCACGAACCTTCTAAGGAAGTGTCCCTAAAACTCCACATACTGATCAAATACCAGGAAGTCAGGCACGATTTCTGAAAATTCTCGCACGAAGTGCTGACTTCACAGCATCACTGTTACGTGTTCCTTCGGCAATAAACTTCTGGGCAGCTGTTGTCCTCATTAACCAAGCTGGCACAGGGAAGGGCTGCCACGGATAATGTGACATGATGTGTGGTATTTTTCTCCCAAGATCTTAATTCATCCCAGGAACCGGTTTAACTAAATTCATCCAAGAATGGTTGTAGATTATAATTTCAGTCTCGGCAGCATGTCAGATGTAGAAAATGTCCACCTGAATGTGGAATGAATGGAACATTTCTTCCCAGAGAAAATAACCTGCCGCTTGGTCCTGCCCCATCTGGGGTGAGAACCCTTGGAAGAGAATAGCCAACTCCTTGACTTTACTGCATTTTAAATACCACTTCCTTAAGATCTGTTAAATTCCCAAAGAGGTACATCAAATGGAGATGAGTGGTTGCCACGTATTAGGGAACAGTGTGGGGAGGGTGTACCTTAAAAGCCAACAGGAGCAATCCTTGTGGTGACAGAACTGTTCTTTCATCCCTGATGGATGCAGGTCTCTCATCTGGATGGATGAATCTAGATATCCTCATTGTGAAACTGTGCTATGATTTTTCAAGATGTTACTATTGGGGAAATTGGTAGAGAGCAGTGGTCCCCAACCTTTTTGGCACCAGGGACTGATTTCGTGGAAGATAAGTTTTTCATGGACCAGGATGGGTGGGATATGGTTTGGGGATGATTCAGGCACACTACATTTATTGTGCACTTTACTTCTATTTTTATTATATCAACCCCACCTCAGATTATTAAACATGAGATCTTGGTGGTTGGGGAGCCCTGGTAGAGAGTACACAAGATCTCTCTATTATTTCACGCAACTGTATGTGAATCTACAGTTATCTCAAAATAAAAATCTATATTTCTTTTTCAAAAGGGACATCCAAATCTGAAGGCTACAAAATCCTAGTATAGTCTTCATTACGATTGTGCTAAGTAAAGGGAAAACGGAAGTGATGGGTGGGTCTGTAAAGTCAATCTGAGTTTGCTCTTCCTCCAGCAGCTGCTCACCTTCTGACCTGACGTGTGCAATCTGAACTCAGCTACACGGGCCCGGGCACTTGGCAGGTGATGGATTCCAGATATGGCTCTGGGTCTCTCTCTTTATGTCATTCATTCTCTCTCACACTTACTCATGTGCATACACATTCACATGAGCTATTTTATATGAACAATCACACCCGTCCGGATTAAAATGGTCCTGAAAAAGAATACCGATGTGAGAACTTTCCAGGTCCTACAGCTTCCAGGCAGGCACAGAAAGGAAGCGATCTCATCAGAGAAGACACACAAGGTCTGTAGGAATTGGTTAAGTTTGACATTCAAACCCCATGCACAACAAAGTCTCAAAAGAATTAAGCTCATTTCAGGTGTTAAGTGGGGCATCCCCGATACCTCAGTTGGTAAAGAATCTGCCTGCAATGCAGGAGACTCCAGTTTGATTCCTGGGTCGGGAAGATCCGCTGGAGAAGGGATAGGCTACCCACTCCAGAATTCTGGCCTGGAGAATTCCATGGACAGTCCATGAGGTCACAAAGAGTTGGACATGACTGGGCGACTTTCACATAGATGTTAAGTAAATCCTTCAAGGCAAACCCCATTTAACTAGCAGGCGGAAGCTGCAGCAGCAAGGCCCTGGACAGCGCTGTGAGGTGAGTTTGGGGCTTGCCTCCTGCCTCTCTTGTTTGAGGCAACACACCTCATCATCTTTAACTCTTTCCCTCTGGTAGTTCATCTCTCTCACTAACATCTTACAAATCAATATAAAATTTACTAAATGCCTACTATGCATGAAGCACTCTTTTAAACGCTTTAAAAGCCTTTTCTAATTTAATCTTCCCAACAACCCTGAGGTAAATATGATTAGTTATTCAAGGTTAAGGGACTTGCCCAGAGCTACAGATCTCATCAACAGTGAAGCCGGGATTGAATCCAGGGGTGTCTGGCTCTCGGTCAGTATGCTGTCCTGCCTCCTGGTTTCATGTTGGTCTCCAGGGTGTCCAGAGCATCTCCCCGCATTGTAAAAGGACAGGAGGAACAAATGCCTGACATATACTGAGCATCTTTTATATGCCTTACACAGGCTCTCGCTTTCCAGCTCAAATAACCCCTTCAACAGGTATGGGCTATCTCCATTTTAAAGATTAGAGAACAAAGCCTGAGAGAATTTGAGGGCTCTTGAAGACTTTTTCATCTCACTTTTACTTAGCAGATGAAAAAATGAGAGCCCCAGAAAGATTAGGTGGCTTGCTGAAAGACACAAAGCTGGTGACTGTCACAGCCGAGGTCTGGCTGCCAACCCACCGCTCTCTTTCACCGCACCTAAGCTCTCACTCTGCAAGGAACCAACACTATTAATAGTAGAGCAGGAACGCCAGGCACTTTGCTAGATGCTTTACACGCTCTCTCCAACTCTGAGGGAGGGGTTTCCCAACGCTGCTGCTCCATCAATGCTTTCTACTGACACAGACCACAGAAGGGGGCCTCGACTTAAATGTCACACATCAGTTTTACAAGGTGGTTAACATGATCCTCTACACACAGACGAATGGATATCACAGGAAGAAAACACGAAAAGACTTGGAGAATGGGTCACAGAAGGCCCAAAGGGTCTGAACAATGTAATCAAATGATGCTTTCTGAGCGCCTGTGTGCCCCGGCGATTTGCCAAGGGCTGGGCCCCACCGAGAAAGACAATTCAGCCCCTGAATCAATGAACACTCACCACTGGCACACGTGTGATGCTTCTTGCCACAGAAGCATGTTATTTTGAAAAAAGCAATGGTCTTGACATCAGAAAATCTACACTGAGAGCCTAACTTCACCATCCATGAATCAGGTGCCCTGGGTGGGGGCGGGGGGGGGGGGAGAGGGAGGTGGGGACACATGAGTGAGAGTGTCTGGGCCTTTCTGTCAACGAAGGGGAAGAGCTGGCATCTCCTGGGCCAAGATGCTGTGAGAGGTGAATGGAACAAGACGCCTGAGGGACCTGACATGGGATAAACACCCAGTAACTGCTATTATCAGTTCTCAAATTCTACAGCTTGAAGAGAGCAAATGTCCCTGACAGTAAAACTGAAAAGGAGACAAACAGGGAAACGGAGAGGTGTTAGTCCAAGGGTACCAAGCTCGGGTATACAAGATGAGTATGTCCTAGAGATCCACTACCGTGCTGCAACGGTGCCTGCAGCAAGCAGCCCTGTATAGCATGCACCTAGAACTTTGCCCAGACGGTAGCTCCTCCACTCAGTGTTCTTATCAAAAACACAAAAATTATATAATAAAGTAAACACAGAAGGTGGGCAGGAAAAGAAGACAAGACGATGAACAGCCAATATGATTACTGGAGTGGGAGGTACAAACTGTTGGGCGTTAAGACAGGCTACTAGGAGGTATTACATGACCTGGGGAATAGAGCCAACATTTTCTAGTAACCGTAATGGAGTGGAACCTTTAACAACTGTATTAAAATTTTTTAATTAATAAAAAGTTAGTAAAAAATATTCATTATCTACCACTAAGGTAAGAAGAGTAAACTTACAGAAAAGTTAACACTGAAGAGATAACAGGGTTATGAGGGAGGAAAAATTTGGGAATAAGGGCTTGAATGAGAGGGCATATCAACTGTTTGCTGTAGCCATTAAGACTCCTCTACAATTGATACCTTTGTTTTCACAGAGGTTCTGTTTCGTCAAAACTCAATAACAATGCCTTTTTATAGTTAGCATGACATGTCCTGAACAACAGCACAATTACTGTAAAACTCACCATTACAAAGCAAACAATGAAGAACATCAAGAGAAGGTAAAAATCACATTGTTCTGACAAGGGGAATTAGTTATGTAAATAATGAAATGCAAAGCTTGTCAATCTGCATGCACTCTGAATAAGCAAAATTCAAGTCAACAATAAACACTCTTCTAATATTACAAAATTCCCAGTAAGATGTGATAAACCTGAAACCATTCTTCCTGGTCACGAGAACCCCCATCACGTATTATTTGAAAGAGCATTCTTTCACCTGCTTTGTAAAGTTAAGTAAGTATGCAGTATGTCATTGGGTGAAGAAGCCGCCTGCCAACACAGGAGATGCAGGTTCAGTCCCCAGGTGGGGAAGATCCCCTGGTGGAGGAAATGGCACCCCACTCCGGTATTCTTGCTGGAAAGTTCTAAGGACAGAGGAGCCTGGGGGGTTACAGCCCATGGGGTCGCAGAGAGTCAGACATGACTGAGCCTGCGTGCATGCGTGTCACTGGGACTCCCAGCAGTTTATCTTGTTTTTCCCGTGAGAGCAAACAGAAGTAGGAAGCAACCTGGGAGTTTTGGGTCAAGACTTGATTATGCATTAAGTAGGAAAGCTGTCTTTCAGCGTCTGGATTTCAGATATTCAAACTATAAAAGGGTTAAAAAAAAACTCATCTTGCCCCCTCAGAGGTACCCTGTAAGAATCGCCAAGCTAAAGAGGAAAATATGAATGCACCTTTAACTGTATTAAACGTTGTATTAACAAAAGTGATGATAATATTACTGTCATGAGCAACAGATGCATTCCAGAAGTCTGGGCTTAACTGCCCCTTTGGCCTTCTCTCCGGATTATCTGTTCTTACTCAAAGACCTAGTTTTTTTACAAAGATAAACAGTCAAATAATAATAATAAAGTAAGCACTAACAGGAATATACAATGAACCCAAAGTAAGCATAAACAGCCTTACGCTCCTTTGCTAACAGAATTCTATCACTGTTCTAAAAGTAAATGTGATGCAAAAAACCCCAACCTACAGTCAGGGGCCTTCCTCTAACCCTGGAGGAAGAGCACCCATCCTAGTTCCTAGCTAAAGCCAGGCCCGTTCAACCCTCTTCTGACATACTTTGCTATTCATTCTCCTGGTCTAGGACAGTTACAAGGCACCCCTACTTTCAAGGAAACTTACTTCACATAATGTCCAATTTTCAGGCTGATGACGTAATGGTATCATTAATTTGACACAGCTGGCAACCCCTCTGTATCCTAAGGAACTTCTTCCACCCAGGAAGCTGAGCCCACAAGCAGAGAGACAGTGGCATCTACTGGTGAAAGTGTGCACCGCAGTGGAAGCTGAGTGCTTTAAGATTTGAAAAGGATCAGTAATGTGAATAGTTTATGAAATGAGGGGTGGGTACAAAGCAAAAAACACATGGAATAGAGAAGCAGGGGAAAGCCAGCAAGCATTGGGGTGTTCTAAAAATGTGACTCATGACCACTCTGGGTAATCACTTTTGGTAAAAGTTCTGACTCCTTTCTTTTAGAGCAGTTTTAAATCAGTCTCTTTGGGAGCAAGTTTTCTTTGGGAATGTATCTCTGGTATAATAATGAAAGTCAATGGTAAATCACTGGAGAAAGGTGTTTAGGTTACTGAAATTTACTCCATGGATGATGTTTCAAGAAAGGAGGAGAGAGGGGAGGGAAAGAGAAGGACGTTAACATTTAGGAAATGCCTATTGTATTGAAGGCACTTTACAAGCATCACCATGCTTAATTCTCACTCCCACATGAAAATTATCCTATAGGTAATAGTATTATCTCCATTTTACAGTGAGGAAACCGAGGCATAGAGAGTAGAAACTAGCCCTGAACTACTCAATAAATGGTAAAGTCAGGATTAGAAACCTAAAGGTCTGACCGTATGATCTAAACACCCCAGGCATGCAAACCACCTCAACCAAAATCAACACCTACTACCCACAGGCATAATATATTTCCTTAGAAGCAGACATCATTTCACATTTAAATGCATGTGAAATCTAACTAACACTTTTCCTGTCCAAAAACTTGGATGTTGAGAGCAATCAATAACACACAATGAGTTGTGTCTTTACAATACAATAAATTACCACAGATCAGCATTCTTCTCATTGAATCATCTTCTCAATGCTGTCAATACTTCTTTACACTGTCAGCTCAAAATCTCAATAACATTAGCATCGAATTCCAATGGTGAGATGAAGAAAGGAAAAGACACGCCTTCTACTCAGAATTATTGGTGCTTGGAGAGAACAGGTCATCAAAGACAAAGGATGCTCAATTCTGTTGTATTTCGCTTGAGTGATGAAAAAGCACCAGGATTTTTAAGTAAATGTGGTCACATTTGGGGAGGGAAATGATATAAGTACTACATCTCAGGGAATGAGAAAAATCCTGCATTACCTTCCTTCTTTCAAAGGCACTAGGCTACAGAAGCATTTACTACTTTCAGAATTCTAAGAGAGTGTCTTTGGATGGGGGTGAGAAAATTGGCACAAACCTTTTCCCTGTCTTTCTCAACATTTCATGTCCCAGGAATATAGATTACTGACCTGCTGGGAATCCATGTGAGAAAAAAATGGGAGGGGAAGTGGAGAAGAAAGACTGAAGAAAGGATCTGACAGCTCAAAGGAAGAAGAGTGAAAAAAGATAGGTCTAGGCACACAGAACCACAATTCAATGTCATGGCTGTGGACTCAGCAGGGAAAAAAAAAAAACTTACACTCACCGCAATTGAAAATGGAAAGCTCTACTTTCTAGATTAATAACTAATTCCCATTTTTAAGTATTTGGAAGCTTCTGACTGAGGACAAGTAAATGATACTAAACTTATAGTTGTTTTTCTTTTCTGACTTCAGACTTAGGAACATTAAAGTAACTGACCAAATCTGGCTTCAGGTGTAATGAGAGTCAAACGAAAGAAATTTCAGGTTCTGATTACAGCAACTGGGAATCCCAGACCTCCAGGAATTCCTTCAGTTCTTAATACCAACCCGGCAACATTCTGATATCTGGAGCCTCTAACAATGTTTTCTGGGACACTGATGACGCACACCCCTGTGACACAGGTGTTATGACTAAGTTACAATTTCATTAGTTTATATCACCAGCCCCAGACTGTAGCAGAGATATATTACTGAATCAATCTACTCATTGTTAATAAAAGACAACATAACTACAAAAAAGAAAGAAAAAAGCTACAGAGATTTAAAGTAACTTGCTTCTCAAAACTGAAAGGCTACAGCTATTAAATACCTTAAAAAACAAAGGTAGCAATTATAAAAAGTTTCGATCTCTGTTTATGAACAGGTTTACGAAGTGATCAACTTGAAAACCACTATAAACAACCTAAACGTCTATCAAAAAAGGACTGGCTGGATAAACTATGGTACCTCTTCACGATATAATGCTAAAACAGCAGGAAAAACGAAGTAAGGACTATCCCTATATACTGCTGTGGAGTGATTCCCAGGACACAGAGTTTAGTGAAAACAGAAAGGTAGATGACAGTGTATCTTTACCTAAGAATGGGATATCTTACGAGTATCTACTTATCTAAGAATGGAAGTACAAATATCCATGTATTTGTATACAGTTGGCCCTCAGGGGGTTACCCATGGTTGGCTGAATCCACAGATGCAGAACTCATAGATATTGAGTTCGGACTACAGGAAATCAGCATCCTCAGATTCTGCCATCAGCAGATCCAGGGACCAATCCCCCACGGATGCTGAGAGATGACTGTGTGTGTGTATATATATAACTGAAATGTACATATATAACAACCAAAAAAGGAGGAAATAAAGTAGAGAGCACAGGGACAGAAGCCAAATCTGACTAATTCTGTTTTGTAATTTGTCTTTGGAACCAATTAGTTTGTATAATTATAAAGTGAAACAATAAAAAACAAATCTAAAAACAGAAAGCAAATGAGAAAACAGCATGAGATGACTGAGGAAAACTGAACACCAGCAGGGTATTTTATAGCTTTAAAGAATTATTGTTCTTAATTTTTAAACGTATGATGATGGTATTATGGCTATGTTTTCTTAAAGGGATCTTTTATAGATTCATATGAAAGTATTTAAAAATGAAATATGTCTGGAATTTGCTTCAGAATAACTATGCAGTAGGGGAGATGAATAATAGAAGAGGAGGATTAGAGGAAATAAGAAGAGCCACGAGTTGATGAGTTGATGGTTGTTACAGCTGAGTGACAGGAACTTCATCAGAGCCTATCTCTGGAGGCAGGGATATTTGAGGATATGCATTTTTAAAACTCATCTTGAAACAAATGGACAATAAATCCAGAGATACAAAGTTTTAGGAGTGTTTCTTTTATTTCCATAAAATGGCAGATAAAAGTTTCAAGTTGTAGATACTTGGGTTCCCAGAAAACATTAAGAAGCATCCTTAGGAGTATTAATTTAAACATGAGTAAATCAAACATTTCTGCCACCATATCAATCATGAATTTAAATTATAAATAAGACAGCAATAATTCTCATTGCTCACCAAATGTCTAATTTCTAAAGCGTACAGCCAAAAGCAAAAAGTGCCATTCAATAAAAAATGAGTAACTGACTACATCCTGACAGTTCAGGAAAGCTTAATAAAAGCCCCAAGAAATCTCCACTTAATAATCTGATTTGAAGGCCTGATCCAGGAAAGAATGCTTAAGATAGTCTCATAAAATCAGAGGTTTTTGTCACCCTCCAGGGAATAAGTTAGGGCTAAAATGTATCCTTCACTACCACAGAAAGCCATCCAAATGGTTTATAACTATGCAGAGAATCCAGTCAATCTTGTTCAGGTTCTGTTGATCAAATCCATTTTGAATTAACAGTCTGGTGGTTTTGCATCCTGCCAGACACATTATCAGTGCTGCATTGGATTCTATTTTTAATTTCTCTGATACATGAAGGAAAAAAAATCTAAGAGGATGCCAAAGTATTTCCAGAAAAAAAAAAAAAAATAAGGGCACAGTGGACACTAACTTACTTCACCTGAAGGGCTCACCATCGCCCACTCCCGCTTCCTCACACCCCACACCCACCTTCCGGCCATCCCACAGCCTCCTGCCTCCACACACCCTTCCCTCCCTCTCCGAGAGTCTCAGCCTGCAGGGCCCTCTCCCTCCTCCAGCTGCAGAATTCCTACTCATCTTTCAAAACACACTTCAAATGAGATTTCTTGATGCTGTCCTTGGGGTCCTTTTCCCTGAGGTTCTTGCTCCCTCTTCTGGGCTCCTACAGCATTTTCTGTAAGTACTTTATGCACAGAATTCAGGAGCAGAGCCTAGAGAGAGGCCAAAACAAGGCTAGGAGGATGGGCTCTGGAGCGGAGTCCTTGCTTGGCCACTTACGGTCTGTACAACCTTCATCAGTGACTTACTCCCTTTAAGCCTCGGTGCTCTCATCCATAAAACGACAATGATATTGCCTACCACCTGGAATGGTTATGAGAACTGAGCTAGTGTTTATAAAGGACCTTAGACCCATGCCTGGCACACAGTGAGTTCTCAAGGCATGTAAGCTATTACGAGCACAAGGTATTGAAATTATCTGATTACCTTTTTATGCTACCCTATGTGTTTTCTCAGGGGAATGACTAATTCAATTAATTAACTTAATTCATTAATGGCATTAAAGAATTGTTCCTCTTAATTTTTAAGAATTTTTTTTAAATTTTTTTATTTATTATTTTTTTAAATTGTTTTTGCCATACATTGTCATGATATCACCATGGGTTTACATATGCTTCCCCTCCGGAACCCCCCTCCCTCTTCCCTCCCCGCCCCGGGAAATCTCGCTGCACCAGCCCCGAGCATCAGTCCTGGGCTGGCGATTGACTAGTCATATGAAAATTAACATGCTTCAATGCCCTTCTCCCATATCATCCCACCCTTACACTCATCCACAAAGTCCACGAGTCTATTCTATACATCTGCGTTCCTTTTGCTGTCTCGTATGTTGGGTTCTCATTACCGTCTTTCTAAATTCCATATATATGCGTTAATATACTATATTGTTGTTTTTGCTTCTGGCTTACTTCACATTACATTACATTCTTACATTAAAGAATTGTTCCTCTTAATTTTTAAGAATTAAGAGAATCAATTAATTCAGAGACTATCTCTGAGGTTAACTGAAAAGTCCATACTAACTACAAGCTAGGCGATTGCTAGGTGTTAGGAATATGAAGATGAGTAAAATTCCCAGCCATCAAGGGCTACTCACAGAGAGGACTCGGTGTACACAGACTGAATGAGTATGTGGGGTCCAGTTACTATCAACTCTTTTTTGAAAGAAATAAGAAATCTGGAAAAATTATTTGAATAAATAGGAAACTTACTCTTAGACTTTATATACCAAGAGCTGAGAATCAGCAATCTTGGCAATGTTACTAAGATTGAAAAGTACTGTGGAAGCTCTGGCTAATTCTATTTAGACTAAAGCCAGGAAGACCTTAGGAGAATTTAAAAAAGACATACCTCATTCTATTTTTAAAATTTAAGCAAGTAATCTGTTAACATAGCAATACATTCTTACTGTAGAAACAGTTAAAACTGAAGTTCTTCTCAAATGTAGTGACTCTTACCAAGTAGTTTCACATCCTTTTTTACCGATACAGTTGCATGTGTGCGTAACAGAAATACGTAGCACGGATTGTGGTTTTCAAAAAATTTATACAAATAATATCACATTGTGCATTATTTTGTATTTTATCATTATTACACACAAAAATTCCTATATAGACACAAGTGTCTTTCTCAGCTCTGTCCTCTGCAAGCCGTTCTTTTACACTATCTCTTACTGTGCTCCTTTAAAATAAAAATAGCCACCATTATCTGAACTGGTATATTATCTGACTTAATGTGTGTTTCCCTCACCACAGTCAACTTCAGGAAAGCCTGGGCCTGGGTCTGTCTTGTTCACCCGCTTTGGTATTGAGCCTCCTTGGACGAAATACTACAGTGTGTTTTTGGAAGGTCCATGAGCCAAACTGGGTTTAAGCTGACAGCTTTTTGTGGCTTTTATGATGGCAAATGGGAGGGTTTGAATTCTCATAAAAGCAACATTCATTTCCAAAAATGCATGTGTTTATAGACTATGAAATACAAATTTTAGAGAATACTGCATTTACAAACACATTTTATTTATACTTTAATCATTATAGTGTCTCAAAAAGTAAAGGAAATCTTTGTTGTTTTTCAGTGCGGTGAGCAAGGCAATTCAATTTTAAAAATGCAACAAGATTTCAGTTGCAGATGAAAATAGGTTTTTTTTGTCAATATCAAATTCTGCCACTTTTGACTGATTAAATTACTTCCCATTTGCTAGTCTGGGCAAAAAAATTCATTTCAAAATAGCAACTGCCTTCAGAGGAAGAAAGAGAATATCTTCTTTGTAACTAAATACTGTCTGCTGGGAAATCAGAAAATCTCTGAAAGGCCACTGAGGGAAACATGGCAGCCTGTCTGACACATACCCCTCTCTCTAAGCTTAGCGAGGTTACCCAGAACACTCTTCACTCAATGGATTGGCTCTTTCTTTGCCAGATGTCATTTTATATTTCCTTTTATAAAATACTTATTTACTTGGCTGCACTGGGTCTTAGTTGTGACACGCGAACTCTTAATTGCAGCCATGGGATCTAGTTCCCTGACCAGGGATTGAACCCAGACTCCTGCACTGGAAGCATGGAGTCTTAGCCAGTGGACCACCAGGGAAGTCCCTGCCAGATGTCACTTTCACACATACATTGTTCTGATTTTAGGTACTGCTTTGGTTCCTCCAGTAAGAGTACAGGAGACTCAAAAGAGGAGTAGAAAGGAAACTTAAAAATCATGCAATGTTGTTAAAATATGGATTCATCCTGATTTCTGAATTTTTATACCACCTAGTAGGAAAGAGGGGCTTCCCTTGTGGCTCAGCTGGTAAAGAATCCGCCTGCAATTCAAGAGACCTGGGTTCAATCCGTGGGTTGGGAAGATCCCCTGGAGAAGGGAAACGCTACCCACTACAGTATTCTGGCCTGGAGAATTCCATGGACTATATAGTCCATGGGGTGGCAAAGAGTTGGACATGACTGAGTGACTTTCAATAGGGAAGAAAGAAGAAATTTACACGAATTTAGCAGCTTAGGATCATGCATAAGGTAGGTTAAAACACAGATCAACAGGTGCTGTCCCCAGAGCCTGAGTGTGTCTGGGGTGGGGTCTGAGAAGCTGCATTTCCAACAAGTTTCCAGGTGATGCTGACACTGTTTGTCTGGGAATCACACTTTGAGAAACACTATTTTAGACTACTGGGGTTCCCTGGTGGCTCAGATGGTAAAGGATCTGCCTGCAATGCAGGAGACCCGGGTTTGATTCCTGGGTTGGGAAGATCCCCTGGAGAAGAGAATGGCAACCCACTCCAGTATTCTTGTCTGGAGAATCCCATGGACAGAGACTATTGTTTTAAGTACTTGGGATTCAGACATACAGCAAGAGTACTGAGGTATTAAGAATAGTTTTCATCTGATCTTTGGAACGTGTTGGTGTAGCAGCTTATGTATGGAAGAAGAAGTGGTAGTTACTCAGTTGTGTCCGACTCTGCGACCCCATGGACTACAGCCAGCCAGGTTCCTCTGTCCATGGAATTCTCCAGGCAAGAATACTGGAGTGGGGAGCCACTCCCTTCTCCAGGGGCTCTTCCCAACCCAGGGATCAAACCCAAGTCTCCTGCATTGCAGGCGGACTCTTTACCCACCCGGGAAGCCCAGCTCATGTACATCCTACCTCAATTTTCTCTCTCTGCTTAGTCTGAAATTCTCTTAGAAGGGAATTCTCTTGAAATTTTCAAGGTAACATCAGAATAAAATTTTTTATGTCAGGATGTGGTGACTCAGACACAATGTGGACATGTACAGATCCAAATGATTTAGACCAGGAGCCCCCAGATCAAGTGGCTTAGACACCAGACAGGTTAGAAACTTCACACGAGTGAATGAAGGCAATCGGATCTTGAGGAGAACTAGGGTTGTCAGAACTGAAGAGACCAGCTTCTACTCTGGAGTGGTCAGATCCAAAGAGAGCAGGTTCTACTCAGCTCCAGACAACCTGTCAATCAAAAATGGATCTTGGCTCTAAAACAGAAGGCATCTGAGTCAGTTCTAACGAGGTGGATGAAACTGGAGTCTGTTACATAGAGCGAAGTCAGTCAGAAAGAGAAACACCAACACCAAAACCAATCCACCAATACACCAACACATATATATGGAATTTAGAAAGACGGTAATGACGGCCCTATGTGCCAGACAGCAAGAGAGACACAGATGTAAAGAACAGACTTTTGGACTCTGTGGGAGAAGGTGAGGGTGGGATGATTAGAGAAAATAGCACTGAAACCTGTATATTACCATATGTAAAATAGCTGACCAGCGCAAGTTCGATGCATGAAGCAGGGCACCCAAAGCTGGTGCTCTGGGACAACCCAGAGGGATGGGGTGGGGGGTTCAGGATGGGGGGACCCACGTGCACCCACGGCTGATTCATGTCAATGTATGGCAAAACCCACCACAATATTGTAAAGTAATCAGCCTCCGATTAAAATTAATTAATTAAAGAAAATGTATCTTGGACTTCCTTGGTGGTCCAGTGGTTAAAAATCCACCTGCCAACACAGGGGACATGGGTTCTATCCTTGGTCCTGGGAGATCCCACGTGTCTTGGAGCACACAAACTCTTCACTGCAGCACAGCTATTGAGTCCACTCCCTAGGGCCCAAAAGCCACAGCCACCAAAGCCGGCGTTCCTGAAGCCTGCGCTCCACAACAAAAGACGCCACCACAACGAGAAGCCCACTCGCCGCAGCTAGAGAAAGCCTGCATGCAGCAACCAAGACCCAGTGCAGCCAAAAATGCAAAAAAAAGTTTTTTAAAAAAATGTAGGTCGGGGGGTTTTCCTGGTGGCTCAGTGGTAAAGAGCCCCCCTGCAAGTTTAGGAGACACAGGTCTGATCCCTGAGCAGGGAAGATCCCACAAGCCTTGGAGCAAATAAGCCCTGGCGTCACAACCACTGAGCCTGTGCTCTAGTGACCGGGAGCCACAACTACTGAGCCTGTGCTCTAGTGTCCGGGAGCCACAACCACTGAGCCCACACGCGGCAGCTACTGAAGGCCAGGGGCCCTAGAGCCTGTGCTTGGCAACAAGAGAAGCCACGGCCATGCCTGCACACCGCAGCTGAAGAGTGGCCCCTGCTTGCCACAGCTAGAGAAAAGCCTGCACAGCAAGGAAGTCCCAGCACAACCAAAAAGTTAATAAAAAAAAAATTTTTTTTCATGTAGGTCATTTATGGTCAGCTCTTCCAATTTTTCAAAATAAGCTGGAGTTCCAATATTTTACGCAGAACCTCTCAATTTTCAAACATACGCAAGTTATTTAAAATGTTTAAACACTGCATAGGGCACACAAAAAGGTATGTGAGCTGGATGATGCCAGGTAACAACTTCTGGTAAGTCTCAGAACCTTCCTCCTGTAGCAGCAGGGAAGAATACATGTTGGGCAACGTTCTAATCTAGTCACTGTGCTCACAGGCACGTTTGCCCAGACGTCATCTGCTTCCCAAATAAAAAGCTCTTTTTCTAAAGACCTACTAAAGCCCCTGTGCATAAGTAAGTAGCTTGCCCGTCCAAATAAATTCTCTGCCAGTGATCTGAGTTTGGGAAAACGATAGCAGAGAGAAATGAGTTCTTCAAACACAGGAACTGCTGATCCCAAATTAATGATTAAAGTGACCGGAATCTCTAGGATCACTGACTAGACCTGGGGACTAAGATCTGAGGATTCTCAAGCATCCCATCACAATGGTGATATGATTTGGTACCTAGAAGTTGTTTCACTCACTGAGAAAATCAGTCCTTTCAAAGATGTCCAAGACAACTAACTACAGAGGCAAGACAGAATTGCAAACCTGATGATTCAAGTCTCATGGGTCTACTCCAATTAATGGTGGCAGCCTGGAACACTGTCTGAAGGATTCTGAAGCTGAATCCTGACACAGTGGAAAACCATGAATGCCAAAGACCTAGAAGAGAGAAATGGCAGGAGACGGGCCTCTTTTGTATAACAGGTACACGTGTTCACCAAATCTAGCTTTCCTATGGTGTATCAATATAGCAACCAATATAATATTTTCAAAACCTAAGTAGGATCAAGTCACATCTTGCCAGTAGCTTTCCATTTTGCTCAGAGTAAAAGTGAAGTGATTATTATTACACAAAAAGCCCTATGTTATCTGACTCCTCGTTATACCTCTGATCTCATTTCCTGCTACAGCGTGTCCCCTTGATGCCATTCCAGACGTACCATTCATTTCACTGTTCTGCCAACACGCTAAGCAAATCGCTGCCTCAGGAATTTACACTTCCTATCCCAGCCACTTCGGACGGTCACGAAGCTCACTCTCTTATCTTCTTACCAATGAGGCCTTCCTCAACTCGTCATATAAAACCGCTACATATTCACACACACTCACACACAGCCCCCTGCCCCTCCTTTTCCCCTTCCCTTCCCCACAAATCTCCCTCTCCTGCTCCATACTTTCTACAACACTTACCACTATCAGACACACTATTTCACATTCTTATTTTTCTTCTTCTAAAATGAACCTCCACGAGGAATGAGTTTCTGATGGTTCTGTTCACCCCTACACCCTTAGCAAAGTGTCAGGCACATACTGGCAACCAAAGAGCTAATAAATAAATAAATAAATAGATGATAATAGCAGATGATGAATAAATTAGTGAATAAACCAACAGATGATAAAAACAAAGGAATCTGGGTCCTAACATGAGTTCAGGGACTAATAGGTTAAGTAACTTCAGGTGAGTTATTCTGGTCCTCAGAAGACTGTTATCCTTAGTTGTATAAACTCTGACATTTCTGCTGCTCTTACAAAAGCAGAAACTATGTTATGGAAGAATGACACCATTTCCTCTGGGCGAGTTAGTAAGACATAGGAAAGCCAGGACTGGAAAGTCTCCCTAAGTTCAAACAGAATGCCCAAACTAAGCTCTTATAAACAACAACAAAATTATGATAGAATTGACAAATATAAAAACTAAATAATCCTAAAGAGAAAATTCTAGAAAAGGAATACAGACCCTTTAGCTTACTTTTTTCCACTTTTTTTTTTTTTTACTGACTCTACTCATTAAATCTCTGCAAACATTTAACAAGTGTCTGTGGTTGAGGGAGAATGTTCCACAGCAGAAAAAGGAAAAACACACCCAGTTTTTCATAAGAAACTTTGGAATGATTTAATATTCATCCTCAGACAAAATTCAGAATAATCCTCTCAGAGAGCCTAATATTAGGATAATAACCAAACAACAAAGATGCAATAAAGCAACATTAATTTTCCTCCAGTCTAATTCTTAAATATAAAATCATAAGCCCAGATAGACTACAAAAGACAATGCATCTTCATCGGATGACTGAATATTTCTTTTACCATTAACAATTTCAAACTTAACTAAAGGAAAAATGGCAAGTGAGGAAATAATTATTAAGGCTGCTTTGGATGGTCACAAAAAAAGATGCCACTACTTGGGGGTCCTTGGAACAGCTCAAATGTCAGTCAAAATGTTGACTCGAGACCCTGGAGGCCCTCGGGACAGGAGCTGCTGCCGGGGGTATTTAGAGCAGGTGTGAGCTGCACAGGACAATGCTCAGCACTCTGCACTTTGAGAGAAATGACAGGATTGGGTGTGTGCTCTTTCAGACAGGACCATGTGCTTCCAACTCTACTTACGAACTCATAGTCTCCATCCTGGGGGACTTTCCAGTCTGAAGAGTTCTGTAGTGGGCCAGGGACACTCTTGCCGAAGCTGTTGATCTGATTTTCCTTTTCTTTTTGTTCGAAGTATTCAAGGAACGATGGTCTGGCCTGCTGCATGGTCTCATCCCTTCCTGAAAACCAAGACAAATACAAGGTGAAATATACTATATCTCAGATTTCAGACAAGTTTAGTGAACGGATCTGCCTCCAGGTGGGCTACTGTTATGGGATCGTATGGCTTTTTGTTAGATAATCCTTTAATGTTCTAGTGAAAAGTATAGGAAAACGCACCCAAAAAATTCTCATTCCTATTACGTTCCATAGGATTTCAGAGGATTCATGGCCCACTCTGGGTTCCTTTTTCTAAACAGATAAGACTTGGTGATGCAATGACTCTGAGCCAGCAGGAAGTCATAGTTTTCGGATCCCTGATAGCAAAGAGTTTCTATAACGTTTAGACTGAAAAGAGATTTCCCTTGGCAATCTCATGATCTAATTTGACGAATGAGAAAAACAGGTCTGAAAAAGAAAATCCAAGTATGTCACAATCTGCTCCATGAAATGTTATATAACTTTTAAAACACTGTTTACAAATGGCTTATGATAAAGTTAAGGAGGAAAAATAAGATACAATGTTACATATACAGTACAATCTCAACTCTGTAAAGTTATATACATAGGAGAAAAAACAGGACTAGAAAAAAATATGACTAAAATGTTGACACGGTTTATCTCTGATAGCAGGATTATTAAATTCTTTTAGATATCTTTTCCTTGATCCAAAGTTTTTATAATTTATTTTTAATTGCGGGGTAATCGCTTTACAATGCTGTGCTGGTTTCTGCCATGTAACAAAGTGGATCAGACGTAACTGAGCATATATCCCCTGTCTTGAACCTCCTTCCCACCCCTTACCCCATCCCACGCCTCGAGGTCACCACCGAGCGCAGGGTTGAGCTCCCTGTGTACACAGCAGCTCCCTACCAGCGATCTGTTTTACACATGGGGATGTGTCTGTTTCAGTGCTACTCTCGCAATTGGTCCCACCTTCTCCTTCCCCCGCTGTGTCCACAAATCCGTTCTCTACGTCTGCATCTCTATCCCTGTGCTGCAAACAGGCTCCTCTGTACCGTTTTTCTAGATTCCATATACATGTGTTAATATATGATACATTTTTTTCTCTTTCTGACTTACTTCACTCTGTAAAGATCGTATAGGATATTAAATAGACAGAGTTGACTAAGAGTTACACATGCCCAGGAGATGGCAAGATCTTGTAAGACAGGTGGTCAGGGAAGACTGGTTGAAGGACTTAGGTTAGCAGTCCCACAGCAGGGCAGCTTACGGAGCAGAATCAGTGGTTAAGTAACAGCAGTTACCATACGAGAGCAGAACACAGGAGTTATCCACTAGAACCAGCAACAATTGCAGAAAGAGCAACTTTACCTGGCATGACTTAAAAACCTAGTTAGCTGAAGGTACCTATTTCACAGCAATCTAATACTGGGAAGTAAAGAAGCTTTTTTTTTTCCCCCAGTACTTTGCATGTGGATTTATACTGCCTTTTCCCCCAGTAACCAGGAAAGAAGACTAGAAGGTTCAGAACTGTAAGAAGTGAACAGGTAGGGGCCCAGAACCTAAAGAACAGCACATGTTTCTCTCCAAGCACCCCTGTTCCCTGCAGTCTTATTTCCTGACATCTGCTCAGTCCCAGTTTCAAGCCAGCACCCTGACTGTCTCTCACGTTTGTGTTACTTATCATCACCATTGCCAAGTTCAACAGCAGCCAATCCAAGATCTGCCCACTTCCAGAGGCTGCCAGTAGCTCACTTCACTGTTGCCCCCTCATTTATTAGGGATTAAACACGATATTTGCTAGGATCAGTCAATAAGTGTGTTCAGTGTCTGTTTTGTCTGTTCTAGGTATAATGTTAAGTGCTTTTTACACTTACTTTGCTCACTTTTAAAGTTAAATTTAAGATATTATTTCATAATATAGTTTTGAAGGAACTGCAACAAAATAAAACTTGTAAAAATGGAAGTGTTTTGGATTTTCCGACAAGTTAGGACGTTAAGTCCTTTTGATCAGTCTTTCCCTACGGAGATCACCAGAGGAGAAGTTTGGCTCAGAGACAACTCTGCAGCAAGTCTACCCATAATCCTACAAATAAAAATGGGTGTTCAGAGGGCCTCCTTGAACCAAGCTACAGGTGGCTGACACAGGCAGTAGGCAGTGCGCTTTTACACCAAATATCTTGGAACTTCCTCGGTGGTCCAGTGGTGAAGACTGTGCTCCTAATACAGGGGGGATGGGTTTCTTCTCTGGTCAGGAGAACTAAGATTCTGTATGCCACACAGTGCAGCAGAAAACACCCAACCAAAAAAGAGGAAAAAAGGACTGATTCAGACCAGCTGAAGAGAACAGAATAACCAGAACAAGGCAGGAAGCCTAAATGTATATCAAACAACTGGCCAGCTGTTTGGGGAAAGACTACATTGTAGCCACACCTCCTATCTTCAACCAGGAAAACTCCAAACGAAAAAGAGCTCTGATTATAAAAACGGAAACCATAAGTACTAGAAGAAAACATGTGTAAATGCAATGTATTTACGAAGCAGAGAGAAGCCTCGACAGCATGGTCTTAGACGAAGTCTTAAGAAGTCAGCGCCAGCTGATCACTATGCTTTGAGGTGGTTTGTTACACGGCAAAAACTGACTGATAGAGTATCTGAGATCTGTCTCCATCTCTTTTCATCACACCCCCCACACATCCACCTATACCTACAAGAGGAATTCCAGACTTTGGGAACTCAGGTTCAAATGCAACTAGCACTGGCTGAATGCTTTCTAAGTTTCAGGCCCTTGACTCGATGCTTCCACAGGATGTTGCCATCCAAACTTCACAAACACCATGTAAATAAAGCAGGAGGGAAGATGATTTGCCCTTGTCAGCACCTACCAACTGCTACTCCGTGTATCGTTTCCCTTTGTCCTCCCATCTTTTGAGAACCCAGGTCGGAGAGATCCCCTGGAGAAGGAACTGGCAACCCACCTCAGTATTCGTGCCTGGGAAATCCCACGGACAGAAGAGCCTAGCAGGCTACAGTCCATGGGGTCGGAAGAGGCAGACACAATTTAGCAACTAAACCACCACCACCACTATCATGTCCACTTTCTAGATGAGAAATTTGCCTAAGGTTATACAGGATAGGATCTGAAGCCTGATCATCAGGCTTCAAGGCTGCCTCTCATACTGCAAATGCTCTAAGATCAAAATGAAAATTCTTGACATGTCCAAACTGCCATTAGGTTGAGTGTAGAAAGACTGGGAGAATGGAATTTTCCCAGTAACCTTATCTCTGGACTCTTCTTTCAGCACTCCTGAGTGAAACCATCAGGCAGCCTGACAGCCTGATGACATTGAAAGGTGTCAGAGAACCTCTCCCCACTGACTAAAGACAATGCTTTCCCCAGGGCTTCTGCCAGCTGGTGGGCTTTGTGTTTCAATGTAAGCTGTGGCATTTTTCTCAGATGTATTCCAGGAAATGAAGACGTTCCACTGAAGGATAATACCAGAAACCTGAAGCCACTAGGAGAATGGACTCAACAGAAAAGTCAAACTTGGAAAATAGCCACGTCTTGCTCTGATTCTTTCATCTGATGCAAGGAAAGCCCGAATTCCTACATTATGACTGGCCTGTTTCTCTTTGTAAGCAGCACCTGGTAAGCTAAATGGACAATCTGTCAAAGACCACAAAAGAGCAGATTCATAAGCAACTGTATCTTGTATTTAGTCTTCTTTGAAAAATGCTATGTAAAAGCAGAAGGACACAACAATCCAAAAATCATCAGCTGATAAAGGAATAGATAAAATGTGGCAACATCTATATATAGATACAGTAGAGTATTATTTGGAGATAAAACATAAATACAGACACATGGTACAACATAGATGAACCCTGAAAACAGGATGCTGAGTTAAAGAAGTCAGTCACAAAAAAATCACATTCTATGATTCTATTTATACGAAATGTTCAGAATAAGCAAATCTATAGAGACAAAAAGTAGACTAGCTGTTACCTACGGTTATTGTCAAGAACATTCTTGAGAGTCCCTTGGAGTGCAAGAAGATCCAAACAGTCCATCCTAAAGGAGATCAGTCCTGAGTGTTCACTGGAAGGACTGATGCTGAAGCTGAAACTCCAATACTTTGGCCACCTCATGCGAAGAGTTGACTCATTGGAAAAGACCCTGATGCTGGGAAGGATTGGGGGCAGGAGGAGAAGGGGATGGCAGAGGATGAGATGGCTGGATGGCATCACCAACTCGATGAACATGGGTCTGGATAGACTCCAGGAGTTGGTGATGGACAGGGAGGCCTGGCATGCTGCAGTTCATGGGGTCACAAAGAGGTGGACACTATTGAGCGACTGAACTGAACTGAAACTGACTTCTGGGCAGTGATGCTCTAGGTCTTTAAGTCTAGTAGGCTACCACATATCTATTCAAAGAGATCTAAATCCAGATTTCAAGGTGTTACTGACTAGGGCAATAGAGGCGGCATATCCAAAAAGATACAAAAGGTTCACAGATGAGAATGATCCATACTTCGGTTGTTGCAACAATTTCCTAATTGGTCTCATTGTTCCTAGTCTTTTTAAACTCCTTATCATCCAACTGAATCTCCTTTTAAAAAACCCTTTGCTTTATCAGTTTTCTGATCAAAATGTCTTTGTACTACGTGTTACCGACAAGGTCAAGTTCAAACTCCTTACTCTGGCATTCAAGGTCCTCCAATATCCGGGCAACACCCACCCACTTCAGCCACACTGAACGTTTAATATATAACAGACCCCTTCCTCCTTTCTGAGTCTCCACCTGCTTGGAATATCATCCTCCCGCCTCTCTGTATGGCTAAGTTCTCACAAATCCTTTCACAATTTTCTGAATCACTTATCCAGTATTTGGCTTAACATTACTACTTTCCTCTGCAAACGTCCTCCTGAACTAAGTGATGTCAACATAAATACCCTTATCAGAAGCACCTAGGGTAAAGCTCCAGATATAGAAGGAATTAGAAAGAATGGTAAGAATATAGCAGGCACTCCATATATGTTAGATAACGATAATGACAAACGTCATCATCCCCCATCAACCTACAAATTCCTGGTTGGCAGCAAACGTCTCATTTGGTTTTTTGTACACTACATAGTAAGGGCACATAGTGAATACCTAATAAATATTATTTGGTCGGGATTAAATATTTCTTTTTAACAAATACTGGTTCCAAGCTGGTATTTTTTAGAGCATAAACATTTAAGAGAATCATCTACTTTTTCTTTGGGACCCATTTAATTTGATCATAATGCATCTCCGTCTTCTTGCTGAACAAGGGTAAGCAGGTGGGAAAGCTGAGAGCACCAGGAAAATATATTTCCCTAACTGACAAAACTGACTTATCGGCCTCCTAAACATAAGAGCCAAAGTATATCTTTTGGACTTTTCCCTTTGATCTTCATTACGACTACCCTCTTTTGAAAAATAGATTCCGCCCTTCCCTCGCCCCCCAGTGGCTATTCTTGGCTCTCCTTTTACCAACTTAACTCTAGTGGAGCAGTACCTTATCTTCCCCAGAACACAGGCCGTGAGCCCTCCCGCCATGTCACACTGAGGTCAGGGACTTTCACACCCCACCATGTGGTCTGGCGGGAGGGGTCTGAACGGATTCCCAGGCACCACGTGGCTGCGCTTTTCAGCTCACCCAACAAGAACCAAGAAGGCTAACGGTTTCCAAAGATAAAAGTGAGCCCAACATCTGGATATAATTAGAAAAACTGCACAAACAATTAGGATTTAGTCTCTGCTCTTGCAGGATGACCTTGAATTACTTGTGCAAAAATTATTTGTGAGAATAGTCTAAAGACCAAGATTTCTGCTCTTCTGTTGTGAATCCCACCCTACAGGGAGCTTCTGATAAATGCTCAGTGAACCCCAGAGATTATCTTTCAGGGATGGGAAAAAAAAAATCAAATGGGTAATAAATCCCACAGTATTAAGATAACCTTTTGAAACTTCAAAAAGGAAGGCTCACAAGAATCCAAAATCTAGCCTCTAAAATCTAGTCTTATATTCTGAGGTACTACTTAACAGAGTCTCAAAACATCTGTTACCTTGTTGCCAAGGAATTAGAATTAATCTCTTTCTCTCCCCCTAGGTCTCCCCTCCTTCCCTCCCCATTCCACATTTTAAAAACATTACTGAAATTGACAATTGACTTTCCTTTAGATCAATCAGCTTCAAGCCATTGCCATAGAAGTGGCACTTATAAAATACCATTAATACCAAGAGTAAAAACGAAACAAACATGACTAGCAAGAGAAAAGGAATTACAATGCAGAAAAGTAGCTCTGGTTGAAGGAATTTTTGAAGGTCCAATGGAAAAAAACACCATCATAAACTAAAGAAAAAAAAAAAAACCACTGTCATACACTATCAAATACTATACTACTTACTATTTTTAAGCTTTTCTATGCTAAGCATTTTAAGTATGTATTTCTAACCATCTTAATCTGACAAAATAGGAACTTTTAGCTCCCCTTTTTCAGACTAGGAAACTGAAGCTCCAAAAAGGAAGTAACTTGCCAAAGCTTGATAAAGTTTATAAGATTCTGAGCAAAGTTTCAAACCAAAGACTCTGATTCCAAAAATTATCGTTCCCTCTACTACTCCTTTTTCTTTCTCCTACTCTTACTGAGAGATATGTTTCTCACCAAACTACATGTTTTAGCTTTGGTACATACAAGCACACTAATGTTATCTGAAATTCTCATATGATGCTGTGCATGACAAAGATATATGGACTGCATTTTTAAGAATACAAATATTCTCTGATGAGAGTTTTAAACAATCTGAAGGGATCTGAAATCAGACAGTAAGGTCACTGTAGTAAAGAAGCTTTAAAACAAATTCTGTAGTACTTTATGTCCTATTTACCATCCTTGCAAATATTAAAATCTGAGTCAGAGAGAATGAGAAAGAAAACACACAAGTGAGGCAATGTTGTAACAGTCCCCTTCAAAAAACTGCAGGTGAAAAGAAAATAGGCTGTGAGTCAAGAATTCCATCTTATGTAGCTCTGAAACTAGCATCTGACAGACGGTGCTGAAATAAAATCATTTCAACAAGATCCTGACTTTGGCTTTAACATGAGGAAACTCACAACAATAGGTGCCTTCACAAGGCCTAGGACTTTCTGGGAAACTATGAACACAAACAGTCTTTGTCACATAATACCACCCAAAACATAGTTCTGAGCTGCTCTAAGTTAATAACGCCATGATGCTTTAGAATTCCATTTCAGGACTTCCTTGGTGATCCAATGGTTAAGACTTTTGTCTTCCAATGCAGGGCCTGTGGGTTCAATTCCCGGTCAGGGAGCTTAGTAAGGTCCCACATGCCTCACAAACAAAAAACCATAATGTAAAACAGAAGCAATAGTGTAACAAATTCAATAAAAACTTAAAAAATGACCCACAGCAAAAATATCTTTAAAAAATAAAATAAAATTCTATTTCGAAGAGATTAAAGAGACTCTTAATAAGGGTGAAAGAAGAGAGTGAAAAATCTGGCTTAAAACTCAACATTCAAAAAACTAAGATCATGGCATCGGTCCCATCACTTCATGGCAAATAGATGGGGAAACAGTGGAAGCAGTGACAGACTTTATTTTCTTATGGTCCAAAATCCCTGCAGATGGCGACTGCAGCCATGACATTAAGAGACGCTTGCTCCTTAGGAGAAAAGTTACGTCAAACTTAGCACATTAAAAAGCAGAGACATCACTCTCCCAACAAAGGTCCATATAATCAAAATTAAGGTTTTCCATGTACAGATGTGAGAGCTGGACCATAAAGAAGGCTGAGCGCTGAAGAACTGATGCTTTCGAACTGTGGTGCAAGAGAAGACTCTTGAGAGTCCCTTGGACAGCAAAGAGATCAAATCAGTCAATCCTAAAAGAAATCAACCCTGAATATTCATTAGAAGGACTGATGCTGAAGCTGAAGCACCAATTCTTTGGCCACCTGATGAGAAGAACTGACTCACTGGAAAAGACCCTGATGCTGGGAAAGACTATGGGCAGGAGGAGAAGGGGGCGACAGAGGATGAGATGGTTGGATGGCCTCACTGACTCAATGGACATGAGTTTGAGCCAACTCCAGGGGATGGTGATGGACAGGGAAGCCTGGTGTGCTGCAGTTCATGGGGTCTCAAAGAGTCAGACACAACTTAGAGACTGAACAACAACAACAACAACAAGAGATAAGAATGCAATTAGAAATTTAAGTTTCAAATAGAAATCATCCAGTCCCTCCCTTTAGTTCAGGGAGTCTAGTTTAAAAGGCTTGCGTCAGTGGAAATAATCTTCTAATTCAGTGGTCCAAGTTCTGCCTAATCAGTGGCCTAATCAGCCTGGAGATAAGGAGAAGAACCGGCCACCATGCATCTCTCGGGAATGCAGTGAGGACAAGAAAACCATTTATCACAGCCAATGAGTCTTGGAAGGGAGAACCACTGCGTGTCAAATCTTTAGCACATGAGGTACATATTTTAAGGGTTCATCCTTTGGCCTGTCATTTCCTCATCTGGGACAAAAGCATTGACTGCTAAAATACAAATTTATGCCAACCAGGCTCAAGTTGCTCCAAGACTTTTTTGTTATCTCTGCCTCTGAAAAAAAATTTTTTTTGTTATTTTCAAAGATACTTTAAAGTATAACAACACAGTTTAAGCGACAAAATACCTTTAATATGTTTTAAAACCCTGGATCCCTTCTCTACTTCTTGTATAGAAGTAGAAATTCTCATTTGAGCTTCTAATTATAATATCCTATTTGATCATGATGAAGTAAAACAGAAGAAATTCTCTTCCTTTAAGAAGAGATGCTTGCCTGAGGATGAAATGGTGAAGCTATTATCCTGCATATTAAGACACACCAAAAATAAACCTCACATATAACAAAATCTCATTACCTTCATAGCACTACTAATGATCTTCAGTGCCCAATATATTACTTTGAATGACATATATTAATAATTAATATAACCGAACTACTTTGCTGTACAGTATACTTGAAACTAACATGACACTGTAAAACACCTATACCTCAATTTAAAAATGACATTGTAATTTTTTTCAATAAGAGGACTGCTTATTTTTTTAAAAAATCAATATTTTTATAAACCTGTGGGATATGCTTGATTTTCTGAAGCACATATTTCTATCAATATTAAAGACAGATGTAATACCTGAATCAGTAGAAACCAACAACTTCTAGATATTATTAGGAAACTCTTAAGTGAAGCATTTTCAAACTTATATCTCAACCCTCCTGAGATTTATTTCTAAAAACTGAAAATCGTGAGTTAAAAATCATGTAATGTTTTATGCTGATGAACCAGATGTACAACACCTTCAAGGTTACAAAGACTATCCAGATAACCTTCACTCAGACTCCTCAAATGTTAACATCTTACAACATCTGCGTTATTATCCTTCAATCAACCTAGCTAGCTAGCTATAAAACCTTATCACAGTTGTGAGCCTTGATAACCCGAAACACCAACATCATAGAAGTCTTAGGTTTGAAGATCCTAGAAACAGGTGTCAAAAGGTAAGAAGGCAGGCTTTTCACAATTTTTAACAAGATGCCCTATATCACAGAAGCAATGAGGATAGAAGCCAAAGGCTTGCAATCTAGGGTGACTTGAGACAAGACACTGAACTTTTAACTTGGACTTCCTCATTCTGTATGGCAGGAAGTTCATAACTGATAAACCCGTATCTCAGGGAAGTTATGAAAGTCAAATATACAAGGAACAATCCCCAGGAAGAGTTAACAATTCCAAATCTATATGCATCGGACAATGCAACCTCAAAATACAAAAGACCTCTCCCCAAAAAATATAAATCTCAAAATTAACAAAAATATAGACAAATCACAACCACAGAGTAACAATTTTAACATATTTCCCTCAGAAACCAAAAGATCAAATATCAAGAATTAGTTGTGAATAGCTATATTTGAAGACAATTAACAAGCTAAATCCACCAGATATATATAGATTCCTACAAGCAATTTGAAAACACACATTCTTTCTAAGGCACGCAAACAACAGTTAACAAAATTTATGGAAATATTAGATCAAATGTGTTTATTAGCCATAATTCTCTGAAATTGAAAATTAAAAAGAAGTAGTTTAAAAAATTCATACAATTTTGTTTTTAAAAAACACTTCTGAATAATTCAAGAGTTAAAAAAGAAATATGTAATAAGCACAAAGCACCACAAATTGAGAAAAAATATTTACAATGTCCCACATGTGAAACCTGTGGGAAGCAGAGAAAACTGAACTTTGAGAAAAAATTATAATGTTAGCTGAATACATTAGTAAGCAAGAAAATTGAATAGCTGTGTTCAACCAAAAAAACTAACAATAAAATTTAGTACTGCTTTTGATTAAAAAAGAAATCTCTTAACTAGAAACAGACATCTTCTTTAACTTGATAATATATCAGATCCACTACAATGACTTAGTGGAAATTATTAGAAGAAATTTCTTTAAGATAAGGAATCAGACAAGAATGCCCACTACCACCTCTATTTTTAGAGGTCTCAGTAAGACAAAAAAATATATTAAGTATAAAGATCAAAAGGAAAACTAAGAATGCAATTCACAGACAACTAGATTGTCTTCATTTAAAAAAAAAACAAACTGATTAGAAGAAATAAAATAATCTACAAAAATTAATTTAACAAAAAGATCTAAAATATCTTTATGAATATAAAGTCATCTAAGAACAAAAGATATAAGCCAAACAGATGAGAAGATAAACTATGTCCAGGAATAGGCAGAATTAACATCATAAAGATGGCCATTCTGCCTAATTAATCTGTGTATTCAGTGTAATTCAGTCAATATCCCAGAGGTATTTTACAAAATTTCATAGACTGATACTAAAATTTGCATGGAAGAATAATATAAATTTCAATAGTAACCTGTAATTGAAAAGAAAAACAAGTAGGAGAAGGAGAATTTATTTTTCATAGATAGGCAAGGAAGGCCTGAGAAGGTAACAGGACCAAAGATCTGAATGGAGGGAAAAGCAAATCTTTCACATGGAAGAAATAAAATTAGATGACTATAGCTCATACTGCAAATTTTTAAAAATCTCTGATATATCAAAGTCCTAAATGTGGACAGTAAAACTTTATAACCTTTAGGAAAAAAAAAAAATGAGACAATTTTTGAGACATTTGAGTAGCAAATAATTTCCCTTAGTTGAAATATTGTTAGCAAGTGACATTATTTTAGTTTCAGATGGATTACATAATGATTTTACATTTGCATATATTATGAAATGATCACCATACATTGTCCAGTAAACATCTTGATTACCAAAAGACTAGGAGGAGTGATAAATTAGGAGTCTGGAATTAATATATACACACTACTACATATAAAATAATCAACAAGGACCTACTACATACAGCACAGGGAACCTTATTCAATATTCTGTAGTAACCTACAGGAAAAGAATCTGAAAAAGAATGGATGTATGTATAACTGAGTCACTTTGCCATACACCTGAAACTAACCCAACACTGTAAATCAACTATACGCCAATATAAAAATAAAATTTTTCAAAAAATACATTAAGAATTTCTTAAAGAAGGCACAAAAAACATACGGTATAAGAAAATTCTGACAAATGTGACTTTACGAAAAAGAAGTTGCTTTCTAAAAGATCCTGAAAAATTAAAAGCACAAGTCACTAGCTGGGAAAAAATATTTACAATGCATATAACTGATGAAAAACTAGATGCAGACAAACAAAGAACCACTGCAAACCAGGAACAAAAAAAAAAGGAAAAAAAAAAGGGCAACATCTACTCTCAAAGAATGTATTGGGTTTGTGAAGTCAATATAGAAATAAATTGGAGGAAAATTGAAGTGGCTACACAAGAAAAGCTATGAACTGTCATTGTTAATGTTTATTATGATACATAAAATAATTTTTCCCAAGTCAGTTTCTGCAGAAGAATTTTAAGTTTTTAAAATATATATATAATTGTTACTGAATATATATATATGTATTTTAAAAACTTAAAACTCTTTGGCAGATGATAGTTTCAAAACTATATGCACGGTACCAGGCTGCAGAAAGAACACTTCAGTTCTGGTTAAGGTCTACCGAGAAATCTGGGAAGAGAGGAAAAGCTTAAACTATTTTGAGACGTTCAGACCATTTGGTCTTACTTCAACTCGGCCAAGTATGAGGTATTCAAACTCCTACCTAAATAAAATAAAGACATTGCCCTAGTGCTGCCGTAGTTACTTAAAATAGATGTTAAAATAAATAAATCACAGTCTTGATCTAGAACGAAGCCTTCCATAGAAAGGGGATTTGTGGACACAAGTGAGAATACCATTTAAACTCATAACCTATGACAGAGCTCCCTCTACTGGTGCAGAGAAAGTACAAGGACCGCGACACTGACAGAAGCCTCTCAAGTCATCTCCAGAACGTGAACTTCAGATCCTGGGCGCAAAAGTTCTTCTCCAGTCCTTATGCAAAGAAAAAAGACCCCACCGCCACAGACACACAGAAGGAGCCTACCCAGATCCCCAAAGTGGTATTTTACCCAGACAAGTGGTATGGGCCATGATTTACCTTTGTGGTTGTGAAAGGTTGTTTTTGGGGTCTCTCATAAAACAGTCATATCGCACAGCCTTCAACCCTCTCTCCAACTGCCATCTGATTCTCTATGGTGGTCAGACATACCCAGCCACGACATACTCCCTCAGATGTTAACAGGACCATCAGAGGCAGGTCCCCTTAGCAAACCCTGTGCTCTCCACCTCTGGAAATGCTGGGGAAATATGCAGAGAGGCGAGTTACTCCAACTACCAGCATGGATCACAGCAAACTGGGACCTCCCATCAGACGCCCTGGTCCTGTCCCTCCACAACTTAATAAGGGGGCTCTGCTGAGGGGCAGGGTAGCGTAATGGTTAAGAGCACGGGCCCTGGAATCAGACGCATCTGGCCTCACGTCTTGGCTCTCCCATTGCTCACTATGTAATCACGAGCAAGTTACTTAATCGCTTTGCAATTCAGTTTCTGCTGCTCTGAAAGGGGTGGAGGTGGCTATGAAAAACCACACAGCATGACTGCAATGATTAAAATATATGAGAAGCTTACAAAGGATTAAGCACCACACCTGGTAGATATTAAGTGCCTAATCATTAATGATTACCATTACCAGTTATAATGTCTATCCTCTTGGGTACAATAAATATATATAAAAAGCAATTGTTTCTATTTAAAAAAAAAAAGGTATCTCTGGAATTTCCTCAGAAGCCAACACTGGTCTTCACATGAATTTTGATGGGTTTATATTATGGATCTAACGCACGTTATGGTTTCCCCGGTGGCTCTGGGGTAAAGAAACTGCGTGCAATTCAGGAAACACGGCAGGAGCCTCAGGTTTGATCCCTGGGTGGAGAAGATTCTCTGGAGAAGGAAATGGCAAATTCCTCCAGTATTCTTACCTGGAAAACTCCATGAACAGAGGAACCTGGCCGGCTACAGTCCAGGGGCTCACCAAGAGTAGGACACAACTGAGTGTGTGCGTGTGTGCATGTACACACACACACAATACACATTTAACACAGGGACAGGCTTCCAAAACAAACCAGAAGTTCAGTAGAATGAAAAGAGCACAGACTTCGGGACAAAGATTAAGAACCTTTATAGTGTCAGTCGCTCAGTTGTGTCCAACTCTTTGACCCCACAGACTGTAGCCTGCATGGGATTCTCCAGGCAGGAATACTGGAGTGGGTTGCCATTCCCTTGTCCAGAGGATCTTCCTGACCCAGGGATTGAACCTGTGTCTCCTGCATTGCAGGCAGATTCTTTACCATCTGAGCTACAGGCAAGTCCCACAGTCTTGGGAGTTCTTTCAATTTCCAATTCCAGTGTTTAATAGTCATATGACTATAAGCAAATATTAGCTACTGAAAAAACCACAATGTCTGGGTAAGACAGTTGATTAGACATGACTCTTTAGAATTATAGGATAAATCCAGGGAAAATACTCAAGAAGTGGCACAGAGAGATTTACAAGATGGAAACTATAAAGGGGAATAGCTGGCTGTCCAGGAAGAAGCAAAGGACACTGACATTGCTATCACCCCTAGTGGAGTGTGTCCTGGTACAAGCCTTCTGGAGAGCAATGCGGCAACATGCGCACGTTATGCTGTTTAAATAATTATCCAAACAAAAATCGTTCCTAGGAAATTTTTCCTAGGAAACATTCAACGGAAGGGAAAATTTATATGTGGATGTTTGTTCCCTGCAGAGTTATTTATAATAGTGAAAAACTAGACACAGCCAAAATGCCCAGCAATGGGTGAACAACCAAAGTACACTGTTAAGTGTGATAGATATAAAAAGGACTATGCAAACAACATGGAAAATATATATACTTTTTCAGCAGAAAATAATGAGAAAGTAGAACATCTAGGCAAATTATTATCTTATAGGAGCTATACAGGCATATAGTCAAGAACAGGAGTTATCTGCTGGAATGAGAGGACTTGGGGTGAATAATTTCATTTGTGAGAGGGCACTGATACTGTTAGACTACTGCTGACATGAATAATTTTTAATACAGTAAACAAGAATACAGGCAATTGAAATATCAAACCTTTTCTAAGGTAATAAGTGAAAGCCTATTTATTATCACAAAATTTAAACTTGCAGAAACTTCAGTTCTGTATTAGGCATGAGTTTTATAATTTTTATAAACATGTGGACAAGTAGAACTATAAGGGATAATGGAAAAAGTAAGACTGAAACTCTGCTTTTATTGATTAGGGGCACTGAGGCCATACAAGTAAAGAGAATGGTCCAACATAACACGGATAGCATCTGAGTCAGGCTTGGTTGGTCTCCTTTAAAAATCAATTCTGAAGAAGTGGTCTAAGGTCTGAGATCTGCTTTAAATTAATTCAGTTTGTTATTTTTTTTGGCATAAGGCTGAAATATGATGGGCAGTGAGCTATTTTTGAATGTCCAAAGAGGTTATGACATTATTCTGAAAATTAAAAATATTTTAATTTTCCATAGTGAAAAGTGGCGGCAACTCCTAAAGTAATGAGTAAAGATATCAAAATAAGTGGCAAATCTAACTTGTGACTCAAAAATTGAATTATACAACCTGAAACAGATTGTGAACAAAGTTTATTTAATGTCACTTAGCAGTGACTACTGAAGCTTTTAAGTAGGTTTTTCCCTCATGGCAATAATAAAAGATGCATGTTTCTCATTAGACATGCTAACACTGTCCAACCTCAGAAACTGAACAAACAACCCACTGAATTAATGAGCACTTAAAATATGACAATTACATTTGGAACAAAATGAATTCTTTAAATTTAAAAAGGCAGATTTTCCATAACACGTGCACGCACAACACACATTAATGGGTCAGCCAAGTTATATTACATAGAGATTATAATCATCTTCATAATTAAAGCCCTTAAAACATGGAGACATATAGCACTTAGAGTCAATGAAAAGAACCAGGAGTCAGCAGCTCATTACTGCAAAACAAACAAACCTAACAAATTACATAGGCTAGCTACTTAAAAGAGCAAAAGAAAAACTAAATTTAGTACATAGCATTCACTTGACAATTTATGGAACACCAAATCTTTCATCCAGGGGATGAAATATACCCTAAGAACACTTTTGTAATAAGAATTGAGACTAGCAGAGAGTGAAAATGTTCTTATAAACTCTATGAAGTCGCTCAGTCATATCTGACTCTTTGCAACCCCATGGACTGTAGCCTACCAGGCTCCTCTATCCATAGCATTTTCCAGGCAAGGATACTGGAGTGGGTTGCCATTTCCTTCTCCAGGGGATCTTCGATACCAGTATCTGGACCCAGGGATCGAACCCGGGTCTTCAGTGTTGCAGACAGATGGTTTACCATCTGAGCCACCAGGGAAGCCTATAAACTCTTTGTAAATATCCATTTTTAAGGCCATAAACAACAGTACAAGGACTAAGAAGTAAGAAAAACAAAGATTCTTAAGGCAATGAAGAATTCAAAGTCCTATTAATAATTTACAGGATACAGTATGATATCAGCAGTATTTTTGGTAGTATTTTTTTCCCCTGAGAATAACTCTAGAAAATAATGTGGAAAATAAATACAATTCAAAGTACCTATTTATAATCCCTTTACCTACTTTTAACATTTGGTTGATTTTTTCCCTAGCCTTTTGACTGGTTTTTCAGTTGTTTTTTTTCTATGCACATATTAACATGTTAATCTACCTTTTTACTTTTATAAAGCTGGAATATTAATTTGTCTAGATCTTCAATTATTTTCTTGGGACAAATTCCTAGAAATGGAATTTACTGGGTCAAAGGTTTGCATTTTTTAAACTCTTGATACCCACTACATTCCAGAAAGTCAGAGCAATTTACACATCTATCGGCAGTGTGATTCCTCTTTCACCATCTGTATAATTCTGACTCAAAGTCAAACACAAGATGATGAGCCTGGGCCCCAAACTAGAAAAAAGAAAACAAGCAAATCTTTTCCCTTCAGAAACAAAGGGCTGATTATAAATACACAGACCTGGAAGGGAAGATTCAGGGGGCTGCCTGAGAACCAAAGCCCGGAACGGTCTGTTCCAGCTGCAATAAACCAGCTGTGGTTCCCCTGAACTCACTGCCTCTTGGACTCTGTGGACCCGGCTTCCTCTGCTGGCATCTCTCTACCCACCCTACTCACTGCCAACCTCCCTGCCTTTTCCCTCCAGGAGTTTGTCAGTAATCCCCAGCCTAAATTAAATACTCCTCCACGCTGCTTCGCCAACACCCTCAGATTATCTCTGCTTTAAAGCCCATTTCATACGCTGAAGTATAATTAAATGGTCTGTCCCCCAGACTAGCAACGACCTCTTTCAGGGCACAGACTGTTTCTTCATGCTCTGCTGTATCCTCAGCATCTCGCAAAGGACCTGGGATACAGCAGCAGGCACTGAAGCGAGGTCTACTGAATGAATTGATCAGTCACAAGCAGCAGGTCTAAAGCACTGGTCAGAGAACTTTTTCTGTCTGTAAAGGATCAGACAGCAAACATTTCAGGGGCCACCTGGTCTCATTCACAACTGCTCAGCTCTGTCTTTGTAGTGCAGAAGTGGTCATGGACAATAAGCAAAAGGATGGACACGGTTGTGTTCCAAGAAAACTTAACTGCCGAAGCCAGGTGGCAGGCCAGATTTGGCCTGTGGACCACAGTTTGCCAAATAATCCCTGATTTAGAAGTTTAAAACTCAAAGTTTTAAAAGATGAAGTTAAAAAAATAATAATAATGACGAAAAGACCATAGATATTTAATGCTTTAAACCTACACAGAGTTTAGGCTACACTGGATGCTTAGGACTCAGTTATTATTATTATCACTTTGTACTCCCAAATTCCTTTCCTCTGTGACTTGGTCTGTTATGCAGAGAAAGGGGAAAAGAAACAAACTCAAAGGAGAGGAGAGGATGGCCCCCTTTGATGGGAACTGAGGACAGGTATAAGGCCTCAGTCACAGGCCGAATAAAAAGGATGAGCAGCATCAGAGATGTGTTTAAACTAGAAGTGACTGATAGGACTCTTCAGTTTGTACACTCATCCTTGAGATATTGACTGAGAATTCATAAACCTGATTTAGACACACAGACTAAAGATCATGAAAACAGACTGAAGATAACCCGTATGGTACATAGCTCAGAGTTTCACTACTCTGAATTACACATCAAAACAATGTTATGTGCTACTCCAGAAGGAAAATGTACAAATGACCAAGAACTACACGAAAGTATGCTCCAAAGCATTAGTCAATAGGGAAGTGTAAATCAACACCACTATGAAATAGACACACCGGCTAGACTGTCTACACGGACAAAGACACCAGGTGCTGGACCACTGGATTTGGGCAATACCAACAGTCACCTAATCACTTAAATCAACAACGAACACTATAAATTAAAAATAAAATAAACGATCACTTTGGGAGGAAAAAAGAAAAAAAAAAATGTATGTGCTTGCCTCTGCAGATCAAGGAAAAGAAGGAAAAAAAAAAATTATGCCATTCAACAAGAGAGTGGCCGTTCAGGCCCAAGAGTCAGTCCTCACTGCCGCCGTTTTCCTGCGGCTGACTGCAGATGCCAGCTTCCTCCCTCCTCGAACCCTCCACTGCTGCCCCAAGGCTCCACCGCTCTCGCTCCTTAGATTGTTAACAACAGAGTGGAGCCTCAAGACTGAGGCCATGTGGACCGCGAGAATCTGCTTTCTCCGGAATGCACCAGGTCTGCCTGTGAAGTTGGTCTGTTCAAGCAGAGCCTTACTTTTCATCGTGCCTTCCTCTTCCTCGTCCTCCGTGTTGATCACCATGGTGCCCAGCTGCGACGGCAACGTGTCCTCGTGCTCGATCATCGTACTGGCCCCGTCACTCATGCTGCTGGCTACCCGGACAGTGCCCATCTCGTCCCCTGCTGCTCGGACCATCGTGCCAGAATCTAGCTCATCCTCCTCCTGGAAAAGGAGGAAATCCCACATGAGGACTAATTTGATTAAAAAAATTTGAGTTTTCTGACTTACTCTTACTCATCTTGCTGCAAATATTTCTGGATTTGAGGCTTATTCATAGAACTAAGGACACTCCTTTAATTAAAGCATAGTTGGTGTACAGTATTATATATGTTGCTGTTATTTAGTCGCTGAGTTGTGTCTGACTATTTTGCAATCCCATGGACTACACAGCCTACCAGGCTCCTCTGTCCACGGGGTTTCCTGGGCAAGACTACTGGAGTGAATTGCCTTCTCCAAAGTTACAGGTGTACAGTATATTGATTCACAATTTCTAAAAGCTCTTCTCCATGACAACACTCCTAGTCAACCAAAGAGCATGGATTTACCCATATGAGAGTCGCGTATCTAACCTGCATATTTTTTTAACACTGCTCTAAGGAGCTAAGGTACACACCTTTGGAATCTCAGGGTTGTGAGAGACTCTATCATTATAAAGTCTACATAGTTAGTATGGATACTAGATGCCCCAAAAGGGCACAGAAATACCCAGTCTCAGACCTGAACAGTCTCTTTCCTGAAAAAAAGTTAAACTGAAGAAAAGATATGGAGGCAAAAGAATAAAATGTGGAAGTGTCTCAGGAAGCAGTGGGAGAAGAACAAACATACATCCAGCAAGCCCTGGTCCATGACAGGACACCGTGGGGCAAGGGGCAGCTCCAACTCCAGGCGGACCCCACAACTCTGACTCATCCTACCTGGCTGCCAATCACAAAATGACAAGCATTAACGCCCAAGGCCCACAACGCCTGCCACTCACCGAGTTTTCGTCCTCATCCTGGTCCACCTCCCGCTGCTGGGCCTCCTGGCGTTTCAGCTTCACATCCATGGCTTCATTAATCAAGTCCCGCAGTATGGACACTCCTTTGGCGCTCTTGACAAACGGGTGCTTCGACAAGAAAGTTGAAGATGGGTTTATGAGGCACTGGTGCCAACAACTAGCCAGCACAGAGGAGGCCCTTGACAGTCTTTGCTGAATCAACCAGTGAATCTAATCGTTCTCTTTATGCTTTGGACAACAGCCAACCCTAACTCACACTCTCACCTGATGTGAAAAACTGACTCATCTGAAAAGACCCTGATGCTGGGAAAGATTGGAGGCAGGAGGAGAAGGGGACAACAGAGGATGAGATGGTTGGATGGCATCACCAACTCAATGGACATGAGTTTGGGTGGACTCCAGGAGTTGGTGATGGACGGGGAGGCCTGGCATGCTACAGTCCACATGGTCACAGAGTCAGACACAACCGAGCGACTGAACTGAACTCACACTCACTTTATAACTCTGAGCAGGTACATCAGGTTTTGCCCATGTGTTTTCTGGCTTGGCTGGAATGTTTCCTCCATTTCTAGCAACTCTAGAGAATCTCAACAGGCTGGCATCACCCCTCTAGAGGAAGCTCTGTAAATGTGTCGGGACCTTACGGTTAAAATGTTTAGGAAACATGAGCTACATGGGACACAGGTTAGGGAGCAGGGATGCAAGCAATCTTGTTTAAAATGTAGAAGAGTCCCGAACAAAAACAAACCATAGCAGATTCTTCACACCTTTCAAATGTCTCAGAGCACATACACACTTTGATACATGTATACTGACAAATTTTTTCAAGAGATAAGCATAGTCTGGTTAATTTGGGAGGTGGTTTCGGAGAGGGGGACATAAGTGGGACAAAGACACTGTTTAGAAATCACTGAATAGGTTACTCATCCTGCTTAGTCTTTCTATTCAATGTCCTATAGCATTTCCAACTATGTATTGGGGTAAAAAGGATCTGTCAGATTCCCAAGTGGCTCACTGGTAAAGAATTTGCCTGCCAATGCAGAAAATTCAGGAGACTTGGGTTCGATCCTTGGGATGGGAAGATCCCTTGGAGGAGGAAATGGCATCTCATTCCAGTTTTCTTGCCTGGAAAATCCCATGGACAGAGGAGCCTATCGGACTACAGTCCATGAGGTCGCAAAGAGTTGGACACACTGAATGACTGAGCATGCATGCATATGCAAAAAGATTTTACTGCCAAAAAGTAATTACTGCAGAAATTCTAAAACTGGTCACAAATACGAAACGGATGTAAGCCCAAGTATTATGCATCTGCAAAGCCACTTGAAACACAGGGATACTGTTGACTTTCCTCAACAGAAAAAAGGACTTTAAACTTTTAGGATTTTTTTTTTTTTCTGTACCATGTGGCTTGTGGGATCTTAGTTCCCCAACCAGGGATTGAACTTATGCCCTGGGCAGTGAAAGAGCAGAGTCCTAAGCACTGAACTGCTAAAGAAGTCCTTTTTTAAAAAAAATTTTAAAAAGTATATAGTTAACTTACAATGTTGCACCAATCTCTGATGTACAGCAAAGTGACTAAGTTATACACATACAGACATTCTTTTTTTATATTCTTTTCCATTATGGTTTATCACAGAATACTGAATATAGTTCCCTGCACTATATAGTAGGACCTTGTTGACCATCCATCCTAGGCTTAAGGTTTTTAATATTAATACCATCTTACAATTTTGTTGTTTGCCTTTGTAACACAATAAAAAAATTTATGCTATGAAAGTTACAGGAAAATTCTTTTCTGGAGGGGTGGGGGTAACTGCTGTTTTCCAAACTTGTTCTAACACTGTCCCCAGTGTTTATCTGCAATCCATTCTGTTTCCCACCACCCATCAGAAGATATGGCTCCAAGGTCTTTGCAAGAATTCTAGAAGTGGACAGGATGCCTCAACGTGTGGTGGGATTGAAATACGGGAGGTATCTTTTCTATAAAACTGTATTAGTACCTCATCTAGGCAGGAAAAGAATTTGCCACTACTCAGAAAAAGGACCCAGTCTGCAAGAGTAACTATTTCCTTGTTCTCTCCACTGGGCAAGTCCATAAGATCATTTCCCTTCTCTTATCATATACAAATCAGTCTGCTTTGTTATTAACATTAGATTTCTGTCCGTATCCACCCACTCATTTTCCTGTGTTTCTTGAATGGAACGGTTTCTGTTCTTCTTACTGCTCTTAAATTTAAACTCATTCATGATGTTAGATACAGGTGTCTGATTACTTCATTACATCTCTAAGTTGAAAAGCTGGAACATTTCTGTACTGACACTTATATTACTTTTTTATAAATAATTACCCTTGCATTTCTCCATCATATCACAGATATTACACTGATTCTTTTTAAATTATGGGCACAAGTAGATTTTAATATCTATGAGGTTCATTCCAAAAAGATAATAAGTATTAAAAAATTTGTATTGGTAAGGGAGCAATGGATCTGACATGATTGAAAATCACTGGCCTAGCTCACTAATAATAGATACATGTCAAATTCACAATATATTATCTTTAATATGTGAAAATGTTATTCAAAGTCACATATATTGCATCACTTAATCTTCACAACCAACTTATGGGGCAGGTACTTGATCTAACTAAGCAGAGAAGTGATGTTACTTGCCCAAGGTCACAGAGCTAGCAAACAGGAAGCCGGGATTCAAACCTGGGCAGTCAGGCTCCAGAATCCAAGCTCCTAAATATTAAGCAAGAAAGTGTGAAAGTGTTAGTCGCTCAATTGTGTCTGACTTTTTGCGACCCCATGGATTGTAGCCCACCAGGCTCCTATGTTCATGGAATTTTCCAGGCAAGAATACTAGCATGGGTTGTTATTCCCTTCTTCAGGGGATTTTCTCGACCCAGGAATTAAACCCAGGTCTCCCGCACTGCGGGCAGACTTTACTGTCTGAGCCGACTAAGCATACTGCCTGCCAAATTCCACCCATCCTTCAAGGCCCAAGGTCAGAAGTTACCTCCTCCAGGAAAGCAGTTCTGGCATCACGAGTTCAAAATGGTGGACCTATCACTGATCCCAGTTCTTTGCCAGACCTGGGTATGGCACTCCTGCTTTGGAATCAGAAACACTTAGCTCCTAAGCCTGGCTTTGCTGTCTACCTACCGAGTGGCTCTAAATGAAGTAACCTCTCCAAATCTCTGTTTTCGCATCCATAAGAAGTACAACACCACCCCTCTGTCACAGGGTGTATGTGCTGATCAGATGGCACAACACGCACCCAGCGCACAGCAGGTGCTCAGTAAAGGCCAACTCCTGTTCTCCAACCCCACACCGCCCTGTATTTTCTGGCACAACTGTCCTGTTCAGTGATTTAACATTCTTTTCTATGTCTCTTCCAAGCAGTTACAGTCAAACCTCACAGGAGGCAAGGAATATCTTACAGCTCTTCACCATCTCCATGTGGTGGGTTAACAGCTTCTTGGATGGATAACCTGTGAATGAAACAGAGAGATGCAGCATCCCAGGGTGAGTCATACCTGGAGGAGCTGAGTGGCTGTGGCTCTCTGCTCAGGGCTCTTGACCAGACACTGCTTCACAAAATCCATGAAGCTATCTGACCACAGTTCCGGCTTTCGGAATGTGGGGGGTGGGTTGGTAGGAATCATGAAGATGGCCTGGTTGGAAAAGTAAAAAAAAAAAAATGATTTGGCAAAATAAAAGTGATACTTTTCCTCTTCTCCTCTACAAGCCCATCCTAATTGCAATGAAAATCTAAGCATCTCAAAGTCGGAAGTATGCCCATCAGAGCAGGAGTCCCCAAGAACTAGCCTGCGCAGCAGAAGGTGAGCAGTGGGCCGATGAGCGAGGCTTCATCTGGATTTACAGCTGCTCCCCATTGCTCACGTTACCACCTAAGCTCCACATCTTATCAGAACAGCAGCAATATAATAAATGTAATGTGCTTGAATCATCCTGAAACCAACACCACCCCAACCAGAGTGTGGAAAAATTACCTTCCATGAAACCGGTCCCTGGTGCCAAAAATATTGGGAAGCACTGCATTAGAGAATCTGATGTAGCTCTCCTGCTCCCTCCTCCTCTCTCTTTTCTCCCTCTCCCTCTTGCACATGTATTCTTGTCCCCTAAACAATAAACAGTCAATCCTAAAGGAAAAATCAGTCCTGAATATTCACTGGAAGGACTGACACTGAAGCTGAAGCTCCAACACTTTGGCCACCTGATGTGCAAAACTTGACTCACTGGAAAAGATCCTGACGCTGGGAAAGACTGAAGGCAGGAAGAGAAGGGGACAACAGAGATGAGATTGCTGGATGGTATCACCGACTCGACGGAACATGAGTCTGAGCAAGCTCCAGGAGTTGGTGATGGACAGTTAAGTCTGGTGTGCTATAGCCCACGGGGTCGCAAAGGGTCGGACAGGACTGAGCGACCAAACTGAACTGAAACAACATCCAGCAAGCTTTGCTTGTTTTTTGCTGACCATGTTGCCTTCCAAAGCGAAAAGGCGAGCTCTAAGAGCATCGATATCCTGAACATGACCTCAGCCCCAGAGCTGCCAAATGTCCCTCCTTCTGAAAGTTACCCCCACCACTGGATGCAAGTGGTGACTTCGAGGAGGTCATAAAACCAGAAGTCCCCCCAAATCACAAGGGATTCATCAACCTTCAAGCCACACCAACTCTACACACTTGAGAATTAAAAACTGGCCCACTACACTGCATTGAAATTCCACGATTTCAAAACAGAAAACTACAGGAGATATTCCAAGTTCCATTCCAGACTGCTGCAGTAAAGTGAGTATCACAATAAAGCAAGTCGCATAATTGTTTTGGTTTCTCAGTGCATATGACAGGCTTACCCTATTCTGAAGTCTATTGAGTATGCACTAGTATTATATCTAAAGAAACAATGTATATACCTTGGTTAAAAATGACTTTATTGCTAAAAAATGCTAACCTTCAACTGAGCCTTCAGGGAGTTATTTTGCAATAGTAACATCAAAGATCACTGATCACAGATCACCATAACAAATATAATCATTGTGAAGAGGCCGAAAATATTGTGACAATTACCAAAATGTCACCCAGAGAGATGAAGTGAGCAAATGCTGTTGGAGAAATGGCACTGGCAGACTTTTTTGATGCAGTGTTGTCACAAACCTTCAATTTGTAAAAATCCAATAAGGCAAAGGGCAATAACGTAAGGTACGCTTGTAAAATTATTTATTGAGTTTCCAATAGAAAAGGTACAGATTTTAAAAAAATAAAACTCTTTGCAATAGGCAGCTTAAATTATGTTATCTGAATCTAAAAATAAAGCCAGTAAACCTTCCCATCCTTCTCCATTTGTCCCCCAAAAAAGAGAGGTGCTTACCTTTGGGCATGTGAATAACTTACAAGAAAAACAAAAAACTGTTAAGTCTATTAACAGAAGGACTGCTTAATCAGAGAAGAGGAGGAGCTGAGTTGGGTGGTATGGAAGACTCTGGAGCCTCTGAGGAAGGCAGGGGTCAAGGTCTTGTAACAGTGCTCTGATGAGGTGTTCTAGGGGTCGGGAAAGTCAGGAAACCGCTTAATGTGGAAACACTGAAGGAGTGTCAATGGAGACAATTTGTGGGCTCTTCACATTCCAGAACTGGATGGAGGTCAGGGAGCACAGGGCCTCTAGAAATCACACATGTAAATCCTACCCAGGCCAGGCAGGAAGAAGACAACAAATGAATTAGGCTGGGTGTTAGCGATATGAGTTGAAACGCATAATCTGCTTTCCTCTTAAGGCTAGTATAAGAAAAACAGAGAAAACAGGGCAATACATTATAACTGATACGGGTGAACAGGGAGCTGTGGAGGGCAGCACAAAGCCCATGCCCTGTATAAAGGAGAGGACTGTTTCTCAGCTCCAATTAATGTTGTCATGTTAAAATGTGAGCACTTGGGGACCTCCCTGGTGGGCCAGTGGTTTAGACTCCGTGCTTCCAGTGCAGGGGGTGTGGGTTAGATCCCTGGATGGGGAACTAAGATTCCACATGCTGTGAAACATGGTCGAAATTTTTAAATTACAAAAAAAAATTTTTAATATGTGAGTGCTTGAATTACTAAAAACATACACACTGCACAAGTCAAACCAATCAAGTCCTGCCGGAGGGATATCAATACACAGCCTCTAGAATGAACAGGGGTGGATTACGTTTGACTGAATTAGTGATTACAACTAGTGGAAGTGTATCACCTGAAGTCTAGATTGACACTTCTCAATTATTTACAATTAATTCATTTACTGTTGGGTACCTAACCAAGAAACTCATTTAACTCAGTTTCTCATTATCACCAGTAACGGACCATCCCACTGGCTTTCTGCCCATCTCCTTACCCTCATTGGATGGATATCAGCATATGGAGGCTTTCCTTCAGCCATTTCTATGGCTGTTATTCCCAGTGACCAGATGTCTGCTACACAGTTGTACCCGATTTCCTGGATCACCTCTGGAGCCATCCAAAAAGGCGTTCCTATCACTGTATTTCGCTTGGCCATGGTATCCTGAAACAGAAAGGAGACAGATCAACATTAATCGTTGAAACTGTTGAGAAAGAGTCCCTTCTAACAAGAGTAACTGTCACGGGCTTAAAATACATACACAAACCATACTCAAACACGATCAAGTAAATAAGCCAAAAAACAAATTCAAATGACATTGAAACATAAAAGATTCTCAATCAATTATTAAAACACAAAAATAACTATCAACCAGTTAATGAAACACTAAAATGAGATTGACAAAAATTAAAAAAAGTAATAACTCATCTGCATAACAGCATTGAAAAAAATCAGGTATCATAATACAATGATAAAGGAACATAAGTTGGCAAGATGTTTTAGTAGGCAATTCAGTAATACTGAATGAAATCTATTTCTAGAAATGTATCCTATGGATAAGCATCCCAAGATAGATGCACAAGTATCGTAAAAATAATTAGAATAGAAGGGCTGGAAAAAGGGCATCTGTCTATTCATTTGTAAAACTATACACTTGAATTCCTAACTTATACTTTCAGCAAAATAAGTTCAAATAGGTTAAAATTTTAAATGTAAAGAATAAAATCCAAAAAGCACTCAAGGAAAGTACAGATGAATAGTTATATAAGGTTGGAGCAGAAAAGGACTTTTCAAACATGACATCATGAAGATGGGAATATTTTTCAAACTGATTTATGATTCAACACAACCTCAACACAATTCAGTTCAATCCCAACCAAAATCTAAATGAAGTCCCACTGTTTATTCTTGTTTTTATTGCTTGTAGGTTTAGTGTCATATCCAAAAAAATCACTGCCAAGACCAATGTCAAGGAGCTTTTCCCCTATGTTTTCTTCTAGCAGTTTTGGGGTTTCAGATCTTACATAAATAAATGTAAGGATTTAATTACATAAATAAATGTAATAGATTAAAATAATAATCCATTTTGAGTTAATTTTTGTGAGTGGTGTAAGAAAGAGGTCTAGTTTTACTCTTCTGCATGTGAGTATCAGGTTTTCCCAAGAATATTTATTAGAGACCATCTTTTCCTCGTTGAGCACTCTTAGCTCCCTTGTCAAATATTAACTGACTGTATACGCATGGGTTTATTTCTGAGTTCTTGATTCCATTCCATTGGTCTATGTGTGTATTTTTGTGCCAATACTATACTGTGTTGATCACTTTAGCTTTGTAGCATAGTTTGAAATCAAGAAGTATGAGACCTCCAGCTTTGCTCTATCTCAGGACTGGTTTGGATACATGGGGCCTTTTCTAGTTATATGAATGGAAATAGAACTTTTCTATTTCTGTGAAAACCATCAATTACTAAAAGCAACTGATACTTTAAATTTATAATATCTTTCACACAGCACCAGAAGAATTTTTCTTTTCAATTTGGTTTCCTTATTAAGATTGTTATTTAGATAATACTGTTTGGTATTGTTTACTCATGTGTTAACAACAAAATCTTTTGAAGGGCCCACAAATCAACCTCAGATATGCAGATAACACCACTCTTACGGCAGAAAGGAACTAAAGAGCCTCTTGATGAAAGTGAAAGAGGAGAGCGAAAAAGTTGGCTTAAAGCTCAACATTCAGTAATGAGAACCCAACATGGGAGACAACAAAAGGAACGCAGATGTATAGAATAGACTTGTGGACTTTGTGGATGAGGGTAAGGGTGGGATGATATGGGAGAAGGGCATTGAAGCATGTTAATTGTCATGTGTCTAATCAATCACCAGCCCAGGATTGATGCTCGGGACTGGTGCAGCGAGATTTCCCGGGGGGGAGGGAGGAGGGAGGGGGGACCCGGAGGGGAAGCATATGTAAACCCATGGTGATATCATGACAATGTATGGCAAAAACAATAATAAAAAAAAACAAACAAACAAAAAAAAAAAGCTCAACATTCAGAAAACTAAGGTCATGGCATCCGGTCCCATCACTTCATGGCAAACAGATGGGGAAACAGTGGCTAACTTTACTTTTGGGGGCTCCAAAATCACTGCAGATGGTAATTGCAGCCATGAAATTAAAAGACACTTACTCCTTGGAAGGAAAGTTATGACCAACCTAGACAGCATATTAAAAGCAAAGACATTACTTTGTCAACAAAAGTCTGTCTCATTAAGGCTATGGTTTTTCAAATAGTCATGTATGGATGTGAGAGGTGGACTATAAAGAAAGCTGAGCGCTGAAGAATTGATGCTTTTAAATTGTGGTGTTAGACAAGACTCTTTAAAGAGTCCCTTGAACTACAAAGAGATCCAACCGGCCCATCCTAAAGAAGATCAGTCCTGGGTGTTCATTTGAAGGACTGATGTTGAAGCTGAAACTCCAATATTTTGGCCACCTGATGCAAAGAACTGTCTCATCTGAAAAACCCTGATGCTGGGAAAGATTGAAGGCAGGAGGAGAAGGGGACACCAGAGGATGAGATGGTTACATGGCATCACCGACTCAATGGACACGAGTTTGGGTAAACTCCGGGAGTTGATGATGGACAGGGAGACCTGGCGTGCTGCAGTCCATGGGGTTGCAAAGAGTCGGACACAACTGAGTGGCTGAACTGACTGACAAATCACGATATGGAGTAAGTTTCTGGGGTTGTTTGTTTTTTTTTCATAATGTCAAGGCAATTTTTGATTTAATTGTTTTTCATTTAAATTTTTTAAAAGTAAAAAATATACATGATACAGCTCTAAACAAACTATATATGCATATAGTTTTCTACTACCCAAGAAACCTGATATACGACATTGCTGCAAATTTTTGTATACATCCGTCCAGAATTCTTTTCTACACGTATTTCACACATCTTACGTATTTTACAAAATCAGATCATTTTAGACTTCCTGTATGAAAGTATAGTGTTTTTCATTGCCGTGCACTACTGAGGCAGGAGGAAAATCAAGAGCCTGTATTTTGGAACCAAATGAGGAGAATGCTTTCAGTAAGACAGCTGCCAATTGCTACCTAGAGGGTGAATGCAATGACATTATGTCATATTCAAGGAAAGCTGATTAGATTTAATTTTTATTCCTTTTGTAAATATGACGATGTAGCCCAAAAGAATTTAAATGTCTACTCTATCATTTCTTGTTTTAGCTTTTACTTTTCTCAAGCTAAACAGGGTTAAACTATGGGACCTGAGCTCCGAGAAAGGATCTAAATTAACATACCAGCTTGCTTGTAACCTATTGGTACATTCTTTCATTTTTTAAAACACAATTATATCAAATATTACATTTTTAAATAAATAAATTAAAAGAACAGTTCTCAAGAAAGACCTGAAAGTTAACAACATAAGTAACACTTTCACTTACTGTAAGTTGACCTGCTACCCCAAAATCTGCAAGTTTTGCATGACCTTCTGTATTGAGCAAAATATTTCCGGCTTTGATATCTCGGTGTATTTTTCTCATAAAATGAAGATATTCCAGTCCCTTAAGTGTCGACTGTAATATTGTAGCTATTTCATCTTCTGTTAACTGAAAAAATGAGAAATTAAAATTCTATTAGTATACATCAGCTCACTTGAAACAGGAGAAAATATTTTGATCCAAACTCCTCTCCTAGAATATAAATAAGATCTCATTCAATGTGTAAAATAGCATTTGACAGCTTATAGTACCATTGCTATGCTGACCACTCCCAAAGTTATATTTCCAGGCCAGATCTCTCCCCAAAAATCAGATTTATACATCTTCCCATACCACATCTCCAGCTGAATACCTAACAAGCATCATAAGCATAACACGCCAAAATCAAATTCTTAACTTTGACCACCACCCCGCCCCTTTCCATAGCACCCACCTACTCTATTCTTCCCACGGTCTTCTCTCTCTCTCTCAGTAAAAGGCAATTTAATGCTTCTAGCTGCTCTGGTCAAAAATCTTGAAGTCAGCCTTGGCTCTTCTCTATCTTCAAACTATATGCAATTATATCCGCTGGGTTCACCCCAATTCAAACCACCATCATGCCCTGCCTGAATTATTCTAATAGTCTCCTAACTGATCTCATTGCTTCTGCCTTTAAGCTTATATAATGTATTTTTCCACACAGCAGCCATAACGAACCTTTTAAAATGTAAGCCAGGGGCTTCCTTGGTGATTCAGTCCATAAGACTCTGCTCTCCCAAAGCAGGGAGCCTGGGTTTGATCCCTGGTCAGGGAACTAGATCCTACATGTTGCAACTAAGATTCAGCTCAATATCTGCTCAAAATCACCACGGCTTCCCAAGTCACTCAGAATGAGAGCCAGTCCTCACAAGGCCTCACCTTATCTGGCTCCCAGCTACCTTCATCTTCTACCATTTTCTATCTTGTTCATCCTGTTTCGGCCACGCAGGCTTCCCTGCTGTTCCTCAAACACTCTGAACACATTCCTACTTCTGGGCACTTTTATCTGTTCTCTCTGCCTGCAGTGCCCTTCAACCAGATTTCTGGATGATGGTTTCTTACGTCACTTTCTCTGCCCAAACGTCACCTCATTAGGATACCAGAGAGGCCTTCACTAGATCCATCCACTCCTAGATCATTCTCTAGCCCCTTATCCTACTTATAGCTTAATGCCACATTATCACCATGTCACATACTATACATAATCTGTATACTTATTCATGTGACATCTTCCTATTAGACATGTGAACTCCATTTTAAAATGCCTTTGATTTGCTTACTACTGAATCCCAGCACCAAGAAAGCCTCCTGGCACATAGCAGGTCCTGAAAAAAATATCTGTTAAATGATGGTGAATAAATGTAAGCAAAAAGGCAGGAGACCGACACAGAATACCTGATCAGTCCAGTGCTGACTCTGTGCTGCTCCCAGTCCAGTCCTCAACAAACTCAATCAACAGATTCTCAATCAGTCCCCCTCATGACAGACAGCTCACATTTAGAAGAGAATAGGCAGTGGTGAAAAAATATGTGATTTGGGTTTAGAAGGATCTAGTCTTTGGCCTTGGCTCTACTTCCCTGTTATGACTTAAGCAAGTTATCTAGCAATGTCTCTGAATCTCAGTTTCTCAATCTAGAAAAATAGGCAAATCACCTTTTTTCAAGAGTGTCACAAAAATCAAATGATACAGTAAGGCATGGAAGAATTCATGGGGTTTAATAACTAGAAAATGCAGTCCTACAAGAGCAGGGACATTGTTCTACTGACTACTGGATCCTGAAGGCCTAGATCAGTGTTCTAGAAATACTTACTAAAAGAATAAACAAAGAGTTTAACCAACTGAACCGAAACTAGAAACCATGACTCCTAGCTTTTCTCCCAGCCATCACAGTAACAACAAACTATCTTTCACAGAGGGGAATCTGATGAGGACTTACTGGAAGCTAACCTGTGAACACTTGGGTAGAAGGAGAAAACCCAACCAACTTTAAACACTCAGAACTCATTGCTGGGCTTGCCTGGTGGCTCAATGGTAGAGAATCTGCCCGCCAAGGCAGGAGACACAGGATCAATCCCTGATTCAGGAAGATCCCACATGCCATGAGGCAACCAGGCCCATGCACCACAGCTACTAAGCCTGTGCGCTAGAGCATGAGCGCCGAAACTACTAAAGCCCGTGCGCCTTGGAGCCCGTGCTCCGCAACAAGAAAAGCCACCGCAATGGGAAGCTTGTGCACTGCAGCTAGAAAGGAGCCCCCACCTGCTGCAACTAGAGAAAAGCCGGCACAGTCAAAAAATTAAAAAGACGTGCTCCACAACAAGAAAAGCCACCGCAATGAGAAGCTTGTGCACTGAGCTAGAAAGTAGCCCCCAACCTGCTGCAACTAGAGAAAAGCCGGCACAGTCAAAAAATTAAAAAGACCTAACTGAGATTTGATAGTCCTTTTTCCCACAGTAAGAAATAGGTAAAGCACGTCACTGGACTAGGTTGGTTGGTATCAAAACTGCCACATTTAGGAGACATCAAAAAGTGGAGAGGGGAAAGAAGCATGGAAAGGGGGAGATGAAACAGTCATCTGTCTAGATACATTAGTAGGAGAGTGTGCACGAATACAGAGCAGAGAGAAGACAGTGTGAGAGACCAGCACAGCTGCACGATTCCAGAAGGCAAACTTACCGTTTTATTTCGTAATCGAATGATATCAGACACAGAACCAGCCCCACAGTACTCCATCACGATCCACAAGTCTGTGTTCTTAAAGTAGCTGCCGTAGTATTTGACTACATGAGGGCTAGGGAGAGAGACAATACTAGTTAGCCGAACAACCTTCACACATCCCTATGAATTCATGCTGTAAAATACATGAAAATCCACTTCTCAACTCAAAAGATCAATTATTCATATTTAAGGTTAAAATGGGCACTCTCTTGATAAGAAATTAAAATAGTGTTAATTTCTGGAGGGCAACAAATAACAGCAGTGCAAAAACTGTGGGGGTCCCTTAACCCAGCATTTCTAAGTCTGCAACTCACCCTAAGAAAAGAATCACAGATTTCAAAAAGAAATAGTTACCACAGTCACAGAACTGCTTAAAAAAGTGAAATTTTAGATACCATCTAAATGTCTGACATTAGGAAGTTTATTTAAGAAATAATGATATATCCATACAATGGAAGAACCACAAATCCATGGAAAATGTAATAGAATAATACTTGATGAGAAGATTCTGTTTACCAAAAAACAAACAAGGCAGGTTACATAATAGTGAGCACAGTAAAACTCCAAAAAGACATACAGAAGGACATGTATACAAAGGAGTATTTAACAATGATTATTTCTCCAAAGGGAAACGTGGTTTTCCTTTCTTATTTGCATTTTTCCAAGAAGTCACATATACTGTGTAATAAGGAAAAATAAAACTACACTACAATCTATTGTAAGGGAAAAAAATTCAGAATTAGACCTGAAATATAGTCTTGAAGAAAGATTTCAGGAAAAAGTCAAAATCCCTTTAATATGAAATAATTTGAAATAAAAAAAAGAATGGGTCTCCTTGAAGCTACCAGCTTTAACTAGCTAGATCATCATCAGGGCTAAGTAATACTGCACAATATAGTAATGGAAGAGGCTAAAACCAACTCAGCTGCATTAACTCTCAAAATTTCAAATGCCCCTTCATCCTTGGGAAACATGCCAAAACGACAGGGTATCAGAAAAACACACACACATATACAAAATGAATATTAATGAAGAAATGGATGAATAAATCTCTTAAGATACATATTACCACATCTGCGCTCCTGTCTCTGAATTTCTATAGTATTTATTGTCTCCGTAAGGCAATTACTGTCAGGTATTTACTGCTGGAATATATCCTATACAATCATGCATCATCAACTAGATTTTCCCGTACATATATAAGCCTAGGCGGTCCAATTACAACCTGCAAACTCCAAGGGGACAAGTGTGCTGCCCTGTATTTCTCTGTATTCCTTACGATGCTTAGCACAGAGTAGGCGCTTCGAAATCTCTCATCTTTAGAGACATGTGCATACTGTGTTTGAAACGTGGCTCTTACACAGCCTATCAAAAGTGGCAAAGTCCAACCTGCCCACTGCAAAGAGCTGCCATCATATATCTTACACACAGGACGACAAAAACTGCTACCAAAAAGAAAAGAAAACAAAAAAAACTGCTTCCTTACTCTGGTCCCTCCAAACAAGAAAAAGGAGGGCTTTAGCCAGTTGAGAGTGACCACAAAAGTATCATGAAAAAAAGAAAAGGGGACTTCCTTGGTGGTCTATTGGTTAAGACTGTGTCTTCCAATGCAGGGGATGCAGGTTTGATGCCTAGTCGGGGAACTAAGATCCACAGGGGACATGCCTCATGGCCAAAGCACCAAAACATAAAACAGAAGCATTCCTGAAACAAATTCAATACAGATTTTATAAATATGGTCTAGGGCTTCCCTGGTGGCTCAGATGGTAAAGAATCTGGCTGGACTGTGTGAGACCTGGGTTCGATTCCTGGATCAGGAAGATGCCCTGGAGAAGGAAATGGAAACCCACTCCAGTATTCTTGCCTGGAGAATTCCATGGACAGAGGAGCCTGGTAGGCTACAGTCCAAGGGGTTGCAAAGAGTCAGACACAACTGAGCAACTAACACTTCAAAAACATAGTCCATATAAAAAAATCTTTAACAAATTTATTCCTGAAAAGAAAAAAAAGAAAGGTGGGGAGAAGGTAAGTGATTGCATTCACAAATCTATAAGACTTAAGGGCTCCTGGGCAAAATGCCTAGCAGGTAGCCCCATCTATCTTAAGCTTTATCAACAGGAGAGACTGAGTTGATCTACTGACCCAAAGAGCTTCAGAAGGATGAAGACAGCCTCGGGCTGCCAGACTTTCTCATTCTCAACTCCCAAAAGGTGCCCCAGCCCCTCAGTTTGTGTTTCTCAATCTGAACTGAGAAGCCTCTTCCCTGCAGTGACCCCACCAGGTTGTCATGGAAATTGGGGGCAAACCGCGTGCATTTCTGCGGTTGCCCGCTGGCCCGACTTCCTGCTTGCAGCATTTGACAAATCTTAGTTCCTCAAAAATAAAACACTTAACTACTCTCAGCTGGAATAGTTTCTTAAGCTTGTGAAGGAAGGGACAGAACAGTAATATATAAACAAGTGTTCTCTTTTTATAGGACCCTTTGCTGTTCTAAGGTTTCTAGGAGTAAAAGCATTTGAACTATGTCTTCTATTTCTGCTGTCGGGAGAAGTGTTTTCTCAGTAGGAAGTAAGAGAGATCACTATCAAAAAAAAAAAAGCTACCCAGCACCACCTTCTGCCTCTTTGCCTCTTCTTCCTAGTTTCGAAAAGGGCTAAATTGAAACAAAACAAACAATGCAGAAATGGAAACTCTCAAAGTTTAGCTGCTGAAATACACAAACATTTTCATCATTTTTTTTTCCTGAAAAGAAATGTGTAATAAGTCCACTAAACTCTCCCTTTGGCAAAATATCTAAGTCGATGCAATTCTAGGAGTCAAACTCTAAATAATCACAGCAAATTCAAAACTGTTATTATCTCCAGAGCCACACCATGAGCCTTTACCTGTCACACTGCTGCATGATAGAGATTTCTTTGATTATCTCCTGCAGGTCTGATTCCACAGGAACCTGCTTAATAGCAACAATCTGACCGGTCTCTTTATGAATAGCTTTGTACACGCTTCCATAGGACCTGTAATGGGGAAGGGGGAACAAGGATACTTACAAAGTCAAACCAAGCCAAGAGATTAAAAAGTGCTTAAAATACAAACAACTCACCACTCTAATTTACATCCCCAGGTGCCCAAGACATATATACTTAGCTACACTTGCAAAACTGAGATAGCTAAAGTATTGATATTTTGGGGAAAAACTGTCCTTAAGAGAACTACTATCTTATAAACTTCCCATTTAAAGTTTACTGAATGTATGAGTATGAAATAAGTCATAAGGACGGTAGCTACCACGTCTACTGTCTGCTGGAAGCAGCATCCTCTGAGGTTCACCCTTACAAAAAAGTCATCAAAGAGTCATTATCTCTATTTTACAGGCAAAGGAGAAAAGGCTCAGAGAAGTTACACAACTTGCCCAAGGTTACATTAAGTGATAAATAAGCAGTCAGTTGAGAATATGAATCCAGGTGTGTCAGAACACAAAGCCTATATTCTCTCTACATTTGTATTAGGTCAAAAAAAAAAAATGGGGGATTTTCCTTTGCTTGCACTCATTCTAGCATCATAAGGTCTTTTACTCCTTGCTCCTCTTATTTGCAGTGATATTTAAAATATTAGGAAATTTTCACTCCTCTTTAATTCTTTTTATCTTTCGCTTCATCTTCCCTTAAGAGTTTGTTATCAAGGTAAATAAAAGGTTAGGTAGCCTTTCAATTTGGGGGCCATAAGAGCAATCCATATAGAATCTAAGGACCTAGGACTGGAGTCCTACCACCAATGCTTATCAGTATTATCACAGTATTACATATCAGACATATTATTAACCTTGTACCTCAGTTTTCTCACCTGTAAAATGACACATCACAAGAGAATCGCGATGGTTAAATGAGATGTCATTATATGACATAGACTATATTTTCACTTAAATCCTGGATGGCTGTCAGTTAAATAATGAGAAAATTATCTTTCATAGTTCCCAAACACACCTGTTTCTTCATACTCCCTTGGTGAAGAGAAAGATCAAAATAACAGTGCACCTAATACATCAAAGTAGCTGAGTGCTCTAGCTAACAAAATGCTACTTAAGAATTGTTTCAATGTCAAAGTCACACAAAAAAATTTTTTTAAGTCTATGCAAAGCACATAAAAAATTTCCATTCCCTCAGAATCTTTTATTGGCAAAACTAATATAATGATATTTAAATGTTGCCTTAAACTTATTTTTTGCAAGGGAAAGACAACCACTGACCATGTGTGGAAGATCCAACCACTGCCTCTTCTTCCTTGGCCAACAGAAAAAGCTGCCATCATATATCTTATGCCCAAGACAAAAGAAACTGCTACCAAAAAACAAAACAAACAAACTGCTACCTTACTCTGGTCCCTCCAGTCAAGAAAAATGAGGGTTGTAGCCAGTTGAGAGTAACCACAAAAGCATCATGAAAAAAAGAAAAGGGGACTTCCTTGGTGGGCCAGTGGTCATGACTGTGCCTTCCAGGACAAGAGGTGCAGGTTCAATCCCTAGTCAGGGAACTAAGATCCACAGGAAACACGCCTTGCCTTATCTTCCTTGATAAGATAACCCCAAGATTTGTGACCAAATACTTGGTCCCAGGGGCTAAAGGCTGGTGGTCTAAGCCGGTCCCAGGATTCTGATCCCTTTCTGCCAGTGACTGAACTAGCAGTAAGTCTAAGACCTAGTACAAAGCAGTGAAATTTGAGAGGAATTCTTTTGAAGGGTCCCTGGGAAAGTCTTTCCTGATTAAAAAAAGAAGCAAACAAGGTGGCCCGTTTTCACCTGCCACTTCCTTTCCTGCTTCTAAGGTGGCCATCTTGAGACTGTGAGACTTACACAAACGCTAAACCATTATCACACACTTAGCTATTCTGGAATCTTTCATCCCCAGATTTTTCTGCTAGTTATTAAATGCCCTTACTGGTTAGCCACTGCTAGTTGGGTAGTCTGTAGCTTTCGTCCAAATTTATTCTTGCTACCCTAGGACAGGGGTCCCCAGCTCCTGCTGCACAGCAGGAGGTGAGCAGTGGAGGGCAATCGAGTGGGTGAAGCTTCATCTGCATTTGCAGCCGCTCCCCACCGCGCGCATTGCCACCTGAGCTCTGCTTCCTGTCAGATCAGCAGTGGCATCAGATTCTCACAGGAGCACAAATCCTAACCTGAAGTCAAGGCAGGATAGCCTGAGACTGCCACAGATTAGAAGTAAAGTGAATAATAAACGCAATAAACGCTTGAATCATTCTAAAACCATTCCCCTTCTTCCCGGTCCCTGGAAAAAACTGTCTTATATGAAACTGGTCCCTGGTGCCAAAACTGTTGGGGACCACTGCCCGAGGTCCCACATGTGTGAAGAAGTTCTTTCTTTCATCTTCACTTTGGAACGAGTTTTGCTGGATACAGAATTTTCCTTTGACAACAGCTTTCTCTCAGCACTTGCACTGTGGTTTATCAGCTTCTATTATAGAGAAGTCAACTGTCATCAGGTTATCATTTTGCATGGGTAATCTTGGGCAATCTCTCCTGTAGTTTTTAAGACTTCCTCTTTACCCTTCACATTCTGTAATTCTACTATAATTAGAAGTCAATGTATTCAGCACTTCATAAACTTCTTCAATCTGAAGGCATATGTCTTTCTTCAAGTCTGGAAATGTCTTAGTATTTTCTTTGTTTCTTGTCGCTCCCAACTTTCTTCCACAGTTCCTATTGGACCTACAGTGGACCTTGTCAATCCATGCTTTCTCCCTAGTTTCGAACACTGCATTTCTGTCCTGCATTTTGTGATCAGTCTCATTTCTAGCTTTCAACTCACAAATTCTCTTTTCAGTTTGTCCAGCTGACAGGTTTTGCAATTTATTGGGCATTAGAATTTCAATTATTGTAGTTTTCATTGGCAAGCCTCTCAACTGCTTCTTTTTCATGGGGCTGTTCATGTTAATACTTTTGTGTTTGTCTTTTAAGGATTTTATTTCCTCCTTTTATCTTTTTGAAAATTGTAAACAAACATAAAATTCCATTTCAGATTGCTCCATTATTTCTATTTCCTTGGGTGGGAATTTCCTACTTGTCACGTCTATTGATTATTTAATGACACTTGATTTCCTCATATGGGTTTCATTTTACTTTGAATGATTCTTTTCTATACAGTGCTCATTGTTCTTGAGCATTTCATGACAGCATAATGGTTTTATAATTCCTTTAGCTCAGTCATCTAGGTTTTACAATTTAAACTAGGTCTTGCATTAGGATTTAGGGTTTTCAGCCCTCAAGACACCATACCTGAATACACTCCAGGCCCAGTTCCTATAGTTAAGACTAGTCCCTCTTTTTCCCCAGGCCACAGGCAACTGATACAAAAACTTCCTGCAGGAAGCCCAATCTCCCAACAACAAAATGGCATGCTTTACCCTCCTATTACTATGGCAGCTATTTTTTCTATCCCTGGTCTATAGCTGGCTATGTGTCCTTATATTTAAAAAACTAATTTTCATTCATTATTCTTATATATTTGAAATGGAAAGGAGAGGTTCCTGCATGCACTTACTGAGAAATCTTGACTAGAATACCCTCCACACCTCGCTACGCTATCTTGACAGCCAAGAAAACTTCAAGAGCTCATATGAGCAATTAAGATTCACAATTCCAGATTGCACTTAGAGTACAATTTAGAAGGCTTCAGCAAGAAGGACACCTTGCTGAAGGTAAGTCTAAGACCTGACTGTTTACAAAAAAAAAAAAAAAAAACACTACAGTGATTCAGTGAATTTTAACTGGCAGAGAACAAAACAAATAGTACCACAAAGGAGGTGCTCCATACAAGCTCTGCAAGGCAAGGGTCAATGCAGAGAAATAGAAATTATACAGTATCTGAGGCCAAATTAACCAGGTATCAGTCTTAACCACATCACTCACTAGTTACAAAACCACAGGCAAAATGTTTTTGCTCTTATCCCGATTAAAAACTTCAATGAGTCAATGGATAAAATGTTAAATACAATAGAAGGAAGAAAGGTGAAAGCTCTCATTCAAAACACTTTCTGAGAGCTGTCCATCCATTCTGGTGTGGAGCTTTGGCCCTGCTCTGCCACAGATTCACAATTTCCTCAAAATAAAGAATGACAGCAGCCTTGGGAATTCGATACGATCCTTCGGGGCTCATTACACAAGGCCCAAGTCCATGAGCGTTCACAACCCCTTCATTTTCCAGAACCACAGCATGGTCTTTTGTGTTCAGGAAGGAAGTGCAGTTCAGGTCTTCCTTCGGGATTCTGCTGATTACATGAATCTTGTTCAGGCTCATTCAGTCAGGATGACAGAAATTCAAGCACTTGTGGTAACATTTAAAACAACAATATGATGATAACATGTGAAGATCTGAAGCTTTGTTTGTTTTCTTTCTGGTGATAGATTTACAGGGAAATTTCCAAGGTCCTTAAGGAAGACATCCACAGATCTAAAATGTAAGTTAAAATAATCATAATTAGCTTAGTTTCTCCTTACATTATATTTCTGACCACTCTCTGTCTGTAGTTTTCTTTTGACATTCCTCAAACCCAATCCACCCAAACAGAGCTCCCTTCAAGAACATCTAAATATACTTTAAGACTTAAGATTTAACTTTGATTGGGCAAGATAAGATCTTAAAAATGCTTCAATTGACATATTTAAAAATAAAATAATAGTTGCCATTTACTGAGCCCTTATTAGGTGACAAGCACTGTACTATGGATTTCAGTCTCATTATCTCATGGAATACTCAACATAATCCTGTGAGGGAGATGTTAATATTCTCACTTCACTGCTGAGGCTTGTGAAGCTTCAAGATGTTCATCACCCTTCAGAGTCTGTGTTCTTACTACTGTAACACACTTTCATTAAAAATGAAACAAGTCAGTTACATACCTACTCAATTATGCCTACCACTCTTGATCTTATTTTAAGTATAACCTGTGAACATGGTTAGATTAAGGGCCTTGGACTAACTACATGGAGGAAAATACTGAGGATATCAAGCTAGAGTTGAAAATGGCAGGCAAAAGACAGAGAGAGAGTGGATTTTCTTTCCCCATACCTTTAAGGATGCCAAGCCAACTTGTAGTTTCAGACTCATCGTGTACTTGTCTTTTAGTAATGCAGCTGTTGTCATATTTTACTTCTCTTCTCTGCTTGATTTCTTGCTTGATTCCTAAGAGTATTTTTCCAACTTACAAAAAGATGATGACTAATGTTTTTCACAAGGAGGTAATCCAGGAAATCCTATTCCATGTAATCCAGGATTGGGTTTAGCATTTGTTATCTATATTAGGCATAAATAACACTACTCCAAAATAAACTTATGACATATAAAAGCTGACTGTAAAGAACACACTAATTAGACAATAGACATTTTTATAAATTAACATTTCAGGTCTTCTCTTGAACCAGAATTACTTCCAAGAGATTTTACATAATACACAAACACACACCCACACATCTACATGCTTATACATGCATAAACTACCTCTGAAAAATACAATAAAAACTGCTATACTGGTGGCTGAGAGAGATAAAAGGCAGATTTTTTTTCAGGCCATTTTTTATGCCTTTCAAATCTTGAAATCATGTGACTTGACTGCCTATTCAAAAATGAACAACAAAAACTTATGAAAGGGTGTGTAATATTTTAATGTCTTGGTCTTTACAGAAAAAGAAATAAATATACAAATATCAAAAGTACACAAAATTATGATGCAACCTTTACTGTATCATGAAAGCCAATGACGGTCACTATCTATTACCAAATATCATTCCACTTCTAATCTATAAACTCACTTACAAATCTGTGTTTCAGGAAGTCCTCCAGTTCCCAACCTGGGATCCTAGACCTCTTAGGAAGTTGTAAAGGTAGTGACAGTCCTTGATTTATTTTCTGTATTTCCCAAAGTGGCACTAACTAAAAAGCTGAATTCCCTTTTTTGAAAAAAAAAAAAAAATGAAATGAGTTCTTATATATTTCCCAGAGGCTATGAACAGAGAATTAAAGTATGTCTGATTCATAAAATTTCTTGAACAAAGTATAAACTAATTAGTGTTATCTGTTAAACAGATATAATCATGCATACCACAGATTTTATGAGGGCAAACAACAGATATCCATGGTACTGAAAAGACCAGAAATCACTAACTCTGTCTATCGAAGTGACTGGGGGAAGAGAAAGGGCATTTCAAGCTGTAAATTTACCTCCTGCCCCACCCAGAGCAAGGCTGATATGCAATATTTCCCTTTCTTTTCCTTAGTTTTACAAATAATTGCACGAGAAAGGTTCACATCCTGCTGGTGTTGGAGCAGGAAAAAGACTGAGAGCTACTAGCCCACCTACATTTTTCTGGGCACTCACCCCTCTCCGAGCTTCTCTAAGACATCAAACACTTCTTCTGGTTGTTTAGTTAAGCTGTCTTCATCCAACTTTTTCAGCTGCCTGTGAATGAAGAAATTTAATCATAAAATAACATTGTACTTACCAGCAACTTGCAAGAACACAAAACACATTATTTATTTTACAATTAGCATCTGAGGAATTTCTCTGCCAAGCCTACACTGGTAAATGCCAATAAAGGCAAACTAAAAGACCTTTAAGGGAAGCTGAAGGGCTGGTCTGTGGAAATGTTACTTGTGACCCAAGTCACCTTCATGAGCAAAATCAGTACCAGAGGGTAAAGAGCTACCATGAGGATGACTTCAGTTCCACAGGTGTAGGAATTTTCTAACAATAAAAGTTGCTCTGAAATGGTTTAGACTGCAATTAAGAAGTCCCTAGATTCCCATCACTGGAGCATCTAGACAGAAAACGAGTTCTTGTGTAGCTGAAATGCAGTAGAGTAGATTTAAGCATCAGCTAGAATCCGTTTAAATCTTGAGATTCCATCAACTAAGACAGCATAACTCTGTTCAGAAAAGATGTTCAATGCAAGCTTAGTAATGAACTGAAACATGGTCTTAGACTGGAGGCCAAGGAAGATGGAGAAGAATCTTGCTCTCCATCAGCAAGATTTTGGTACTTATTTTTGTTAAACACATGGATTCTATAACGTATCACCGAAACAGAAAGTGGAGAGTATATGCTTAGATGTGATCAAAAGTGAAAAAATAACCAGAGAGCTGGAAGTTTCAAATAGTCTCACCAAGACTCTCCTGGGGTGACTGTGTACCTGACTACTCCCCCAAATCAAAGATTTTGCACACAACTTCCAGATAATTCAGATTTTTCTATGACAAACCATGATCAACATAGGAGGTTATAAATTAAGCATAGAGTTCTTTTTTAACTGAGAACTGTGAAAATTATTAACAGTCTTAGATGAGCTATCTGCTAAGGCATTCGTGTGCATGCCTGTGTGTGTTCTACACCATGGTTTCCTGAAACTACGAAGGACAACAAAGAAAGGAGAGCTCAGGAAGTGGTGAAATATGGAAGCAGTCCATTGGAAATTTCTTTGTAAAGAAAAATGTTTAAACTATCTGGACAATACCAGCTTTTACAAGGAAAGGTGAACTAAAATACACACACACACACACACACACACACAAATGTGTACCTTCCTAGAGAAAATGGTAAAACCATAAGAGAAGCCAAAAAAAACCCCACACACCCTGAATACATCAAGTGTATCTTCCAGTAAACGCTGATCTCAAGAAGGCAATCTTACCAGGATTTTATAAATATCAAAGACTAGAGAAAGGGAGAACTGCTCTAGGTCAATAATTGCCATGACTTGAAAATCAACCAAAGAAACAACCACGTTGACCTTTGAAAATCAAAAGGGCCTAAAAATTAAATTCCATTGACATCACAAAAACTCCCAGGTTCAAAACAAAAAGGGCTGAAGTGAAACTTCAATGTCAGAAGTGAAATTTCTGTGAACCCAGAAATCAGAATGAACATCTCACAATGGGGGTGAGGGGGCGGGCGTGGGTAAAGCATTGATTTATAACTGTATAAACAATGGACAATACCTCTTTTCTCAAGCATAAAGTTTTATAAACAGTTTATGTAAAGGAAGATCAGATGTGTTCCTTTGAAGTGGTGGCTTTGTGGTTTATAAAGAGCAAAACTCACTATTTCAACTATTAGAGACACAGCATAACAAAGGAAACGGCCATTGCCGTGAGGCAGCTGCAGGCCTCTGATAATACTCCTGCAGACAAACTTTCTGTGAGTGTTCAGATGCTCCTTGAAAACAATCAAGGTGGGGTTTTGTTTGGTTTGGGCTTAAAAGATCTTATCATCTCTGGTGCCCAACACTGGAGATGGTCTATAAGAACATTTGCTGAATGGACTAATAAATGCAATGATGAGAATCATAAACCTTTCTCAGCACTCTTCATGAGGTTTCAAAATTAAAAACAAGTTCACCCCGAGAAAGTATTACTGTGCTATCAACAAATAACAATTCTCTGGAAAATCTTTTGACAAGGGACTCAATGATGTTTTCTACATGAGTCTTCATGGAAGCAGCACTCTAAGCAAACAGCCCAACTCTGATGATTCAGCCCTTTCAGCTGTACTTCCCCAGGTCCTAGGTAGTTTCAGTGCTTGCTCATAACTGAACAGGCCAACGCGGCCTCCAAGGACCAGACACCAGGGGATATTCCACTCCTAAGACAGCTGCGTGGACGGTTAGTATCCCAGAAATGCACTCCACACACTCCACCACACCACTGGTATCTAATAGCAACTCACTTCTTAACATCATAAACTTCTAAAAAATAAACAGAAAGTGAAAAAACATAAAACTGCTATGCAAACTGTCAACTTTATCGTTACTCTGCTGTTGGTTGTTGTTTAGTCCCTAAGTCGTGTCCAACTCTTGCGACTCCATGGACTGTAGCCCGCCAGGTTCCTCTGTCCACGGAATTCTCCAGGCAAGAATACTGGAGTGGGTTGCCATTTCCTTCTCCAGGGGATCTTCCCGACCCAGGGATCGAACCTGTGTCTCCTGTACTGGCAAGTGGGCTCTTTACCATCGTCATTCTCTTAGCCACACACAAATATCAAACTCAGGAACACAAAGAGCATTTCCTACCTCGGGACTGCTTTCCCTTATTGGAAACACATGCCATGTGAATCTCTGAAAAGACACCAGTACCTTTCCAAACACAAATAAGGGTGTTCATGAAGTCATTACTCACTGGTCTGGCTAGCTCCCCAACCTCTTTCTCCCACCTTAGAACTTTTGTAAGATCCATTTTATTTAAATATATCTATTCCCTTTCCACACAGAATTCGTTATGGGTTACAACAAATACATAAGATAAATGGGTGGAGCTTTTCGATGAAAATAAAATTTACATGCCCACCCCAACCTCCTCACACTCATGTTAAAGTCTTAATGCTCAATACCTCAGAATGTGACTGTATTTAGAGATGGGGCCTTTAAAGAGCTAATTAAGGTAAAAATGAGGTCATACTGGTGGGCCCTCATCCAACATAACTGGTGTCTTCGTAAGAGGAGATGAGGACACAGGTGTAGAGGGAGGACCGTGTGAAGACACAGGAAGGAGGCAGCCATCTGCAAGCCAAGTAGCGAGGCCTCAAAAGAAACAACCCTGCTGATGCCTAGATCTCACACTTCTAGCCTCCAGAACTGTGAGAAAATAAATTTCTGTTAACTCATGCCATCTGTAAGATCAACATGGCAGTCCTAACAAATTAGTATCACTGGTAATAAAGTCGACTGGCTGAACGGCAGTTCACTAGCTGTGACGAGCAGGAAAGCACCTGTCATTCAAGAATTCAACCCTGCAGAGGATGGGATGATTTCAGAGAACAGCATCATTGAAACATATACATTACCATATGTAAAACAGATAATGGATGAAGCAGGGCACCCAAAGCTGGTGCTCTGTGACAACCTGGGGGGACACGGTGGGGAGGGAGATGGGAGAGGGGTTCAGGATGGAGGGGACACACGGATACCTGTGGCCAATTCATACTGATGTATGGCAGAAACCATCACAATATTCTAATTGTCCTCCAGTTAAAATAAACTCAAACATAAAAAAAGAATTCAACCCTGCAACACTCTTCTCTTGCACATTTAATAAAATTTTTAAAATCCAAAAGGCATAGGAATCAGTGTGTCAAAAACCAAAAAGGTTTACTTTTTTGTCCAAGATTATACAGCATAAAGTAAAAGCAGAAACAAAACTCAGATTCCTAATCCTCTCTTCAATTATACCAGCGCGTCCAGGAGAGAACGAACTTATTTCAGAAGGAAATACAACCAGTGTCCATTTATAACTGGATCTATGGTGCAACAGCAAATACCTGCTAACATACACAAGGCCCTGTGAAACAAGGGTCGTCCCAGAGAGGAATCAGAGTGATACAGCTAAGAGCACGGACTTTGGACCAGACTGCCTGGATTAAAATCCCAGCTCTGTCTGTCACTTAGTAAGTGCCCAATCGCTAACCTCTCTGGGCCTCAGTTTCATCACCTGTAAAACAGAGATATAGGTGATAAGACTGTTGTGACGGTCAAATGAGTCAACAGTTAAGATGAACCATATGAACCTATTTTTATACATCAAAAATGGTCAAATATCAGCAAATTCATATGGTTCAATGAGAGACATGGAAAGCACTGAGAATGACAGTAAGTGCTAGGTGGATGCAACAATCACGTTATTTCAGACTCAGCGCACTACAGTAGGGTGACTTATGAGTCCATCCCAACCAGCTATTTGCCTTCTGCAGTGTTCGTGCACCTCAAACAAAGCCAAGGGCACAGGCCCAGCTGTGGAACCCTTCCCTTCACCTCTCCACTGCCCCGCACTCCCACACACTGAACACTTCCTACTTTAGAGCTCATTCTGCTACAGGAAGTCAGAGGGCTCTGTGAAATTGAAGCAAACTTCATGGCACCTCAAGCTGCACTCTCCATTTTTCTCCAGATGTGGCAGAGTGATTGAAAACCCCGGGGGGCCACAGAGCAAATCACTGATACAACTGCAACCAACTCAGGAGGTCAGACTATCTGGGATCAGCCACTCCCCCTGATCTTGACTTAAAACAATTCCAGGGAGCAGTAGGATTTGGAGCTGATACAAAACAATAGAGACCTGAAAAAGGGCATAGTCTGGCTGAGTCCAGTGAGCCAGACCTAAAGCAAAAAAAAAAAAAAGGAAACACACAGGACTGTCTCTCCACTCTTCTGGACCTCAATTTGCCCATCTTGAAAATGGTCTATTTCTCTATCTACCTCCCAGTGTGGGAGTGAGGAAGATTAGGAAGATCCTGGATATCAGAGAGGAAAGATGCCATCATCTAGAGAGGGGACACTACCAAAAACATCTAAAACGCTGCCCTCCACGAAGCCTCCCTTACTAGACCGTCCACCTTGCACGGCACACCTTCGGCCTTAGGCAGCAAAGCTTCTCCCCTCAACAGACCCTCCCCACTGCACCTGTGGTGGGATTCCCTCCCATAGAAAGTCTGCCCAGCTCTCCTTATTGCTCGTTTCCGACCCTCCCCTCTGCCAGATCCCCTCGTAGGTCCTCATCTGGCTTCAGCATCCTCCCCATCTCAGTGAGTCCCTTCTAAGACAGGCTTTACCCTGCGGCCCCCGCCCTCAGCAGGTGCTCTCCCTAACTTGTCCCCAGTCCCCCAGCAGCTGCCCTCCCCACCTGTCCCCCACCTTCCGCCAGGATGTCCGCCTCGGCAAACGATCTCTCTAACCAGCCCCACGTTTATTCCCCGGGGCCGGACCCCCACCGGTCGGAGGTTCCCCCATTCAGCAGGTGCCCCTTTCAGCCGGATCACTTCGCCCCGAAGGTCCGTCCCCTCCAGGGGGCTCGCACACCCGGGTCTCCCCTCCGCCGGCCCCCGTCTTTCCCTCCCTCCACCCACTTCTTAGCCAGCAGCCCCTCACCGGCGCGGCGGGTTCCTAAGCTGTACCGTCTCCATGGCGCTGCCGGCAGCCGCCCAGACCCGTTCACTGCTCCATCCTCCCCCGGGACCTCTTCGATCCCGCCCAGCAGACCCTCCCACACTTCCGCTTTCCGCCCCTACCGGAAGCCGCGTGCGGCGCGGGAGCGGGGCGGGGCCGCGGGGGCGGGGAGGGACGGCCCCGGGTCACGTGCCGCGGACACCGGTCACGTGGTGCGCTGGGGCGCGGACCCGGAAGCGTGGCGGCTCCTCCCGGGAGGAAGTTTCAGTCAGGGCTCGAGATGTGGCGTGCTTGTCTCTCTGCGACACTTCGCCCAGGAAACTCGGTCTGAGACCCGAGAACTCATCTCTGCCTCGGGCCCTGCCCCCATCGTTTCTCAGACACAGATACTGAGACTTCCTGCGAAGAACCGGCTTAATAAAAACTGTCTATTCTTAGTCAGCCAAGTTTACACTGTTGCTGGGAAGCGCTGCTGCTGGTATCCCTGGAGCTATTTGTGGTTTTCTGCCGTTCTTCCCTCGTTGAATTCTTGTTCCAGGTGGACGTTGGAACGTGCATAACGTCTCCCTGGGTGTCACAGAGCATCAGCCTGCAAACTGCCCACCCTCTTAAGAGCCTTATCTTTGAGTCAGCTTGGGACATAAAAATAGCCAATGTTATTAAGCTCTTTTCATACTATGCCAAAGCCTTTGACTGTGTGGATCGCAATAAACTGGAAAATTCTTAAAGAAATGGGAATACCAGATCACCTGACCTGTCTCTTGAGAAACCTATATGCAGGTCAGGAAGCAACAGTTAGAACTGGACGTAAAACAACAGACTGCTTCCAAATAGGAAAAGGAGTAGGTCAAGGCTGTATATTGTCACCTTGCTTATTTAACTTATATGCAGAGTACGTCATGAGAAACGCTGGGCTGGAGGAAGCACAAACTGGAATCAAGAGTGCTGGGAGAAGTATCAATAATTTCAGATACGCAGATGACACCACCATTATGACAGAAAGTGAAGAGGAACTAAAAAGCCTCTTGATGAAAATGAAGGACGAGAGTGAAAAAGTTGGCTTAAAGCTCAACATTCAGAAACCTAAGATCATTCATTGGAAGGACAGATGTTGAAGCTGAAACTCCAATACTTTGGCCACCTCATGTGAAGAGTTGACTCATTGGAAAAGACCCTGATGCTGGGAAGGATTGGGGGGCAGGAGGAGAAGGGGACGACAGAGGATGAGATGGCTGGATGGCATCACTGACTCGAAGGACATGAGTTTGGGTAAACTCCGGGAGTTGGAGATAGAGAGGCCTGGCGTGCTTCGATTCATGGGGTCGCAAAGAGTCGGACACAACTGAGCCACTGGACTGAACTGAACTGATTAAGCTCTTGGGGCTTCCTAGGTGGCGCTAGTGGTAAAGACTCGGGTTACCTCTCTGGGTGGACAAGATCCTCTTGAGGAGTGAATGGCAACCCACTCCAGTAGTCCTGCCTGGAGAATCCCATGACCAGGGGAGCCTGGCAAGCTACAATCCATAGGGTCACAAAGAACTGGACACAACTGAATCGATTTAGCACACATTAAGCTCTTACCATGTACTTGCTATTTTATATTATCTCATTTAATCCTTATATCAAGCCTGTAACTATCCCAGTCTTTATTATTTTCCACTGCTTATCATGTTCTTGATACTCTACTACTAACTCAAAATGGCAACCCACTACAGTATTCTTGCCTGGAGAATCCCATGGACAGGAGGCTGTCCATGGGGTCGCAAGAGCCAGATAAGACTTAGGTACTAAACTACTATTACTACTACTAACTCAGTTTTAAAACTGTTTATGGTAGGTAATATTACTCTTGTAAGGCCAGAGAGGTGAGTTCACATAGCTAAAAGTATAGGTTTGGAGATTTAAATCCAGGTAGATAGAATTCTAGAGCCTGTACCACCAAACTGGACAACCACTTGGACCCTCTCGTTGGGCATAAGAGTCAAAGCTTTGGCTCCACGCAGAACTCCAGTTATAGCTATATTGCTGCTGCTGCTGCTGCTGCTGCTGCTGCTGCTAAGTCGCTCAGTCGTGTCCAACTCTGTGCAACCCTAGAGACTGCAGCCCACCAGGCTTCCCCATCCCTGGGAATCTCCAGGCAAGAACACTGGAGTGGGTTGCCATTTCCTTTCCAATACATCAAAGTGGAAAAGTGAAAGTGAAGTCGCTCAGTCGTGTCCAACTCTTAGCCACCCCATGGACTGCAGCCCACCAGGCTCCTCTATCCCATGGGGTTTTCCAGGCAAGAGTCCTGGGGTGGGGTGCCATTGCCTTCTCTGAGTTACAGCTATGGAAAGTCATGAATCCTCAGTTGCTACCACCATCAATAAGTGTTAAAATGGAAGAACCCCAGTTTGCTTGTAGAAAAAGTTACTCAAAGCAGCCTCTGGTATGCTATCTACAAAACTTTTAACACCTGAGCAAACTACCTTTCGGGGTCACCAGGTATGGACCACCACTTGTTAAAAACAGAGTAATGGGGTCATTCTCCTGTCACATGAGGGAAATATTTACTGAGAATCTACTAGGTGCTGGGCACAACTCTAAGCTATCACTTAATCTTCAAAACCCTACAACGTAGGAATTATCCTCATAATTCTGCTTCCTGGTGTCAGTCAGGGGCAGTCAGCATTTGGATGAGTCTCTGTCCAAAATGGCTCACTCATATGGCTGACAAGTTCCTGCGGGTTGTTGGCTGGGAGCCCACTAGGTGATCAGGGATTGGGGGTGGGGGTGGGGAGGTGGACTCTACTTTTCTTAAGCCTCATAGAATAAAAGCTGAGTTCCAAAGTATATTTCTGGAAAGAGAAGGAAGGTGTCATGCCATTCTATGGCAGAGAGTTGGCAGGTACATAATGTCATTCCCACTGTTGAAGGGGCAACTGAAAGACACTTGTGAATTAAAGGTGAGTGGACATAAGATTCCATTTCTTGTTAGGGGATTGACAAGGTTCTAGAAGAGCATGGAGAACTGGGACTATTGTTTCAGCCATTTGGGGAAAATACAACTTGCCACACGTGTACTTGTCTGGTTTCACACCTAGTGTATATTATTCCATTTCAAACAGTTGAAAAATAATCTAAATGGTGGCTTAAGGCATCATGCATTTGCTGGGCTACACTCCTTATGTCTGCAGGCCTGTGTGTGCCAAGCTTCAAGACCAAAGAAACCGCCCAGAGACATCAGCGGTTTAATAGATGGAGGATGTTACACATCTGAAGCAAGGTCCTGGAGCGACACCCCACTATGTTCAGTGCATGGCAGGGAGGACACAGTGGCAGTCTTTGCTCCCTGTCTGGGAAAGGGGAAATTATCAGCTATAGAGGAATTGATCTCAGGTGGGCTCATCAGTTACCAAGGAAGCCAGCAAAGGGGCTAGCCACTCACCACCCCTTTGGTAAACTCTCATTAGCTGGGGCTTGGGACAGGTACATAGGAAGATCAGTTATGTAAGTAGGGTGTAGGTGAAGCAGGCTCTGTTTGGGCAGGGGATGTACAGAGAACAAGAGAACAGCCATTTGAGTGGCCCAACCTTATCACATTTCTTGTTTATTACCAAGAAGTCCAGGAGTCACTTGTAGGATTGATTCACTGGCACAACAATGTTGATTTCATCATTCCCCCGGCCCAATTCAGCATGTTGGCTTTTCATACTTGTGCTTATTGACTCAGATTCAAAATGGCTGCCACAACTCCAGGTGTCATATCCTTAACCCAACAGAAAAACAGCAAAAAAGGCTATTTGAAGTCCTGTATCTCTTACCTGGGAAGGAAACCTTTCCCATAAGTACCCAGCACACATTCTTCTGTCTCATTGGCTAGATCAGGGTCACATGCTCACTCCTTGCCCAGTCATTGGTAAAAGAATGAGATTATTGTGATTGCTTTAGAGAAATCTTGATTCATTTTCTAGGCCCAGAGAAAGACAAAATTATGAAAGTAAAAATGGAGGTTGTTGAGTAGATAATCGTGTGTGTGTGTGTGTGTGTGTGTGTGTGTGTGTGTGTGAGAGAGAGAGAGAGAGAGAGAGAGAGAGAGGAGAGATCTGGTTTCCCCTTCAAACTAAGTGTTCCTTCTTTGCTTTTGTATTGGGCCTATGCTGGACTGGGGATTCAGATGAAAGAGCTACCCAGCCCTCAGTTAAAGGTCTGGTTGGGTTATGAGTTTACACAAATAATTACAGTTGACCCTTGAAGAGCATGGGGCCATGTGGATTTTTTAAAATAAATGTGTGCTACAGTATTACACAATTTGAGGTTGTTTGGATCCCAGGATGCAGAACCTCAGACAAAGAGGGGCAACTAAAGGTACACATGGATTCAGTTGTGCAGGAATTGATGTCCCTAACCATCAACTGTGTAACTAAATACCTGACGGCAGAGACTAGGTTTTTGCCAACGAAACTTTATAAGTGCATGTTGCATGCCAGATCATACAGGGCCTGGGGAGAGAAAGATAAGACCTACTCACTGCCTTTAAAGACCTCACAGTCTAAGAAACACTGTAAAATGCTGTAAAATAAAATACATATTTTATGGCAAGACAAGATTTTTTTTTTGCTGTGTCACACAGCATGTGGGAGTTTAGTTCCCGGACCAGGAATCAAACCCACACCCTCTGCGTTGGAAGCACGGAGTCTTAACCACTGGACCACCAGGGAGGTCCCAGGAGAAGAAAAACTTGAACGTAAACATTTTTCTCTGCCCTTTGGCCTCCTCTGAACCCTCTACTATGCATTACGTATCTGTATTACACATCAACCAAACCTCCCCTTTGGCAGAAATACCTGCTCAACCATAAAGAGCAACATTCTGCTAGCATCAAGAGAACTCCTTAAAAGATGACATTCCTTCTTGATCTTGAAAGGGGTCACGATGACAGTTGCCTTCTGTCTCAAGAAACTTACATAACTGTGTGCCCTGACTGCTCATGTGTGGAACAGTTTTTCAGAACTGAGATGCTGGTCCCAGATTACAATCCTCCAACTTGGCTCAAGTAAAATTTTCCACTTCTTTATTAGATCGACTATTGATTAATTTTCAGCAACTGACAATCGCAGAATAAGAGCTAAATTAGGAATAAAACCTGGGAGCAATAGGAGCAGAGGAGGGAGATTATAGAGGAGATGATGTTTGAGTTGACTTTTGGCTCAGCGAGGATTAGGCAAGAGAAAAAAAAAAGTGTTTGGAAAAGAATCCTAGGAAGAAGAGAGCATAAGCAAAGGTTAGGAAGCAAGGGAAAGAGCATAATGTGCACAGGTAGCAACAAGCAGCTTAAAAAAAAAAAAATGGAGTAGTAAGTGGGACATAGAGTGAAGTCAGATGAGGCTGATGTTAATTAAGCTCATTTCCGTCAGCGATTTACATCAACCTATCAGTGCATTCATTTATAAAATCAGCATCTATAGATAACTAGG